>OY856411.1:684741028-685341028 GCA_963693085.1 Alisma plantago-aquatica
ATTAAGATTAATCTGAAACAAACTCATATCTGAAGGTGTCGATACCATCGACGCGGGTCGATGGTATCGACCTAGCATGATAGCGGCAATCCTTCTTCTCTTTCGTCTGTGTGCCTGATGTCATCTCGATACCATCGATGCGGGTCGATGGTATCGACTAACCTGTAGCGACGGTTTTGTCGTTTTGTGTCGTTGTAGCTCCACCAGTCGATAGTATCGACATTTTGGTCGATAGTATCGACACACTTCTCACCAACAACCTGATGGTATCTCGATACCATCGACATCCATGTCGATAGTATCGACTTTCTTCTGGTCCTTGCGGCTGGCAACATGTGGTCCGGTCGATGGTATCGACCACCGTCAACGGTATCGACGGCAGTAGATACTTGTTTTTCCTGAAATTAACACACGGAACCACATAAGTTCACACAAAATATATTCTTTTGATAATTAATACTCAAAATACTTAAATAAAGGGGATTTGACATAAAGAAGTAGCATAGGCCAAAATGAATGAATTATGCAACATTAACCATGAAAATGACTAATAAATGCATACAACACATATCAAACAAGTCTATAAATGCGACTCAAAATCATCACATCAAACTCCCCTAAGCTTGAACATTGCGCATCCTCGAGCAACTAAACCTTAGAATAGAATTGCCAGAGTCAACTAAAGAACAAATCATCACGACAAACATCCCATATGATCCCCACCGGACATTCGCATACCAGACCTCACTAACCACGAAATGATAATTACCCTAAAGTTGACAGTAATAATCCATAAAAGATGTTAACCTCAAACTGATGAACACTATCACATAAGGAAGTTAACATAATAAAATTCGCCGGTCCAGACTCAGTGCATCTTGTGATCTTCTAAACTACGTTGCTCGCCCTAACTACCATCTACATGGAAGCAGTTCTCCTGATATTCACTAGTGAGGAGAAATTCACGGTGGCCTACCAATCTGAGCAACGGGTGGATGAAATAGGTGGCTCATGGAAGAAGTGGAAGCATTATACGATTTCAACATGCATACAACAAAAATGCCCTAAATGATGCAAATGCACATGAAAAATGCCCTAATGCCTAAGATTAGGTGGAATGATGCATGCACTAACCATCAGTCTCAAAATGAGATGGATATCTCATTAAGCTACATCACGTACTCACTTATCTTGAAATACAAGTGAGATTATGTTCCTTTCTCCTTCTTATTGTTGTTGCTTCTGAATAACTTTTTTTTTTAAATTTCAGATTTTTTCTTTTTTTTCTCATTACAAACCCTTATATCCATGATTGACAATGAATACTTATTGGGCTTATATTTTCTACATAGCTTGAATATTTGCACTATTTGGAAGGTATGGAACAAATTAACTCACCATTAAAGAATAAATGAGGTACATGACATACTTTATGCATAAAAGTTATGAATGCAACTACATGACATGCACCTAAGGGTAATGTGCATGTATACCTATTCTAATCTTTTTTTTTCCATTTTTCATGCAAAACAAATGAAGGTGATTGCAATGCAAGTCCTATCTACATGCCATGCAATCAAAAAGGTTAAAACCGTACTTTACTTCCAAATATTGGGTGGATTGTGAAAACAATGAGGTGGACATATCACAAGACTAGTTGACAGAACCTTTGAAAAAAATTATATGTCCCTCCTTACTAACCTGTGTAGTAATTAAAAGGTTTTTCTCTCTTACTTCAAATTAAAGTCTCATTATCATTTGGTCAGTTTAGGCTCAAACAACCAATTCCGTCCACTTTCATGAATCATTAGGAATATACAGTCGTGATTTTCTGTTTTAAAGTTGACAAAACCAATCATTTTCTAAGTCAGGTGATCAGGGTGTAAACAACACTCAAGCTTGCAAACACTCAAAAAAATTTTAGTTTCCCTCAATTCCCCATGCACATTCAACTGAGATGACTCAACATTAAAGACATCCACGATTACACTAGATAGATTGTGGATCCTAAAACAAACTAAGATTGCAGAAAACAAATGACAGGAAACAAAAACAATAAAACTAAAAATAGAGAAAATAAAAGATAGAGCTATTCCATCTACCCCACCTAAGCTTGAATCCGACTATGACCTCATAGTCAAAAACAATCTTAAAGGTTGGAACAGAGATACCTCTTTTACTGTTCAGGTGGAGGCGGGTACTGTGGAACTGTAGGGTCCCAGGACGGATACTCCCCCTGGAAGCTTGGATCAAACAGGGCCCTAGGTGGAGGTTGTGGATAGCCTCCAAAGTAATTTTGGCTCCAATAGTGGTCATAAAAGGGCTCCTGTTGCATCTCCATCCGTTGCAACCGATCATGAATTTGTTGTTGGTTGTCCAAGAGAAGACGCTCGTTCTCAAACATTGCCCTTTGATTGTCCAGCAACTGGTTTGTAGTGTCTTGAATACCGGTGTACAGTGCCATGTGATGCTGCTGCGTCTGCTGTATGTCCTGCATCATAGTATACATACCCTGCATAGAATAGGCTTCCTCGCTTGGCTGCGAGGGCGGTGGTGGTGGCGGCGTAGGCTGTGATGATGAAGATGCACCCAGATGCATCCGAGGATGCTTCTGTGGTGCCACTCGTGCTCGAAGAGGTGTAAATGCCTCCTCTTCCTCCTTAGCCTCGTCGTCATGGCCGTCGTTGCCGCCTTCTTCATCGGAGTCGACGATGGCTATGATTGGCCATCGAAAGTGTTGTGCCCCTTCGATGTTGAAGACCGGATCGGGCAACGAGCATTCCTAGTAGGCGTGGTTGATGTGGCAGTGCGCATATGCCAAACCATCTTGAAGAAGAATGAGATTGGACTGGTGCAAATGTTCCAAGTTCACCTTGCTCCTTGTGGATATAGGAGTAAGCATCTGGAAATTAAGCCCAAGGTAGAAGGCCAGCTTGGTGATGAGCCCGCCAAAGTGAATTGGCGCTTTCTGTGTACTCCTCTTCACCGCCAAAACTCTCTGCAAAAAGAAGGCGCCCCAATTGCATTCTTGACGTTTCAGGAGTTTATACAAAAAGAATAAGTCCGTCTCCTGAAACTTGCTGAGGGCCAAATCACACCAAGCAAACAATGTAGAACTCAGCATCCGGTGTAGTATCCGGACGAAAGGGTGCTCGAAATCAACTACCACAGCATTATGGTAGCTCACTAACTTGCCCGGTGGCATCGTAACCAGCTCGGCGAAGATGGCGTCGTAGTCGGTGCGGTTGTCCGGTCGCCGGTAATCATGTTGCGAGTGATTCCAGTTGAAAATCATGTTGAACTGTCAGAGTGTAAGGGTGTAGTCGTTGTTGTACAGTCGGAACGACACCCGTCCCTTGATCCACTCGCGGTCGTAGGCTATGACGTCGTTGGGTACGACGCAGACGTCCAGTGACACCATGAACTCAGCCACCAACTCCTTGTAAGTAGGCCACTCGCCGAAGAACAGCTGGCCATCTACATGAAATTCCATCTCGTCAGGCCATCTTCCCGTGTGTCGGGCCTGACCCTTCAGAACGTAGTCGAGGTTCGCTTAGAACCCGAGGTTGCGGATGGTTTCCCGTTCAACATAACGGGTCGGTTCAATCTTCCTCTTAAGAATCTCTTCGTACATCTTATTCACCTCCACGGATGGATGAATCAGCCTCGGGCATGCAACTGACGCGGTCGGAGGTGGCACGAATTCTGGGATGTCCATCGGGTTTGCACGTGAAGACGACACACCAGCTACGTGCACCATGATTGTGAGAGAACGGGGAATAGAAAGGGAGCTCGGTGAAGGCCGGAGAATCGAATCTCCGCTCGATGAAGAACTAGCTCGGTGTTGCTCGTCGTCGGGCTTGGGCAGCTCTGGAACACACTCAACACAAGTGAAGGTGAGTTGCACTGAAGGTGTGATGTCATCTGACGCAAACACTCCTCATATATAGCTGTTGCCGGCGCTACTGTCCGCCGGTCGATACCATCGACGTGAGTCGATGGTATCGTCTCGGGTAACACGATCCGTACCTCCGCGAGTATCGACGGTTGTCGATGGCTGGATCTGTGGGGCCCGGATTGCTGACGTGTCGATACTATCGACGTAGGTCGATAGTATCGACCCATCCCCTGGATTGACTTCTTGGCTGCTGCGATCGCCATTGATCTTCCCTCGCGGATCGTTGACATGGCGCGTCGATACTATCGACACGAGTCGATAGTATCGACTCTCTGATTAGGGCAAACCCTCGCGAGGCCCGGCCGCCGCCTTCTTGGCATGAATGTGTCGATACCATCGACACGCCCGTCGATGGTATCGACTTTCCTGAGACGATTTGTTCTGAAAATCTTCAGAGATCTCGATAGTATCGACACCCATGTCGATACCATCGACTTCTTCTTGCGATCTGCCTGTTGGTATGTCGATACCATCGATGCAGTGCGATTCCTACACTCGCCAACATATACCATGGTCGATACCATCGACATAAGGGTCGATGGTATTGACTCTGCCTCAGCCCTGCACATGTAACAAACGATCACGGTATCTTTTTTACACTACAAACTAAGTGAAAACAATTTAAACTATGAATGTAAATGAACTAAACTAAGGTACCAATGGTTGGGTTGCCTCCCAACAAGTGCCCTTATTTAACGTCTTAGGCTAGACGACTTGAACCACATCATTGGTCCAAAAGTGAAATGAGTTTGACCTCATTCACCTTCCTCGTGTAATCTTCACCAAAATATAGCTTCAACCTCTGTCCGTTCACCAAAAATGTAGTCTCACCATCGCGCACCAAGATTGCGCCATGTGGTTTGACCTCTTCCATCGTGAATGGCCCACTCCATCGGGATTTTAGCTTCCCAAGATGCAAATTCAGCCTTGAATTGAACAACAACACACGATCTCCCTTCTTGAAGGTGCGCATCTGAATGTGGCGATCGTGGATCAACTTAGTGCGCTCCTTGTATATCCGAGAGTTCTCATATGCAGTCATGCGCAGCTCATCCAATTCATTTAATTCAAGCAATCTCTTCTTCCCCGCCTCATCATAACTCAAGTTGAGCCTTCTTAGTGCCCAGTGTGCTTTATGCTCTAACTCTACCGGTAAGTGACAAGCCCGGCCGTATGCCAACCTAAAAGGTGTGGTGCCTATAGGTGTCTTGTATGCCGTCCTATATGCCCACAATGCATCCGGCAGTAAGGCACTCCGGTTCTTCCTCGTGGAAGCCACCGTACGCTCCAAGATTTTCTTAATTTCGCGATTGGAGACCTCCACCTGTCCTTGCGTTTGTGGGTGATACGGGGTACCTATGTTATGTTTGACCCCGTATTTCTTCAACAATGCCGAGAACTTTTGATTCTTAAAGTGCGTACCCCCATCACTGATGATCATTCGGGGCACTCCAAACCTGTAGAAGATATGTTCCTTAACGAATCTGCACACTACAGTAGAATCATTAGTCCTTTTGGGTATTGCTTCTACCCACTTCGACACATAATCAACAGCTAAGAGGATATATAAATTCAAATTTGAGGACACAAAGGGTCCCATGAAATCTATACCCCATAGGTCAAATACCTCAACCTCTTGGAAGACATTTAGGGGCATATCTTGTCTCTTTAAAATGTTACCCACCCTTTGGCAGGAATCACATTGTCTCACGAACTCATAGGCGTCTCGGAACAAGGTAGGCCAATATAGGCCACTTTCCAACACTTTGGCTGCCGTACGAGAGCTCGCATGGTATCCTCCCGTAGGTAGAGTGTGGCAGTGACGAAGAACACTCTCGTATTCCTCCTCAGGTACACACCTGCGTAGAACACCATCCCGACATTGCTTCAAAAGAATAGGGTCATCTCAAAAATAATATCGTAGAGAATGGAAAAACTTCTTCTTCTCTTGATATGTCCAATCATCCAGGATGATCCTGCAAGCAAGATAATTCACAATATAGGAAAACCACGGTTCCTTAGAATTCACTTTAAACAATTGTTCATCCAGAAATGTCTCAGTTATGGGTATGTGTAAATCTTTTTCATCTACCCTCTCAAACCTAGACAAATGATTCGCTACAACATTCTCAATCCCCGCCTTGTCTTTAATTTCGATATCAAATTCTTGTAGGAGCAAGATCCACCTAATCAATCTAGGTTTGGCATCTTTTTTCTCCATCAAATATTTAATAGCGGCGTGATCGGTCCAAACAACTACTTTCGATCCAACTAAATATTGCCTAAACTTTTCAAAAGTGAAAACAACAGCAAGCAATTCTTTTTCAGTAGTTGTATAATTTAATTGGGCATCATTCAAAGTCTTAGAAGCATAAAAGATTACGGTGGGTTTATTGTCCACCCGCTGTCCCAACACAGCTCCTACAGCAAAATCCAATGCGTCACACATGAGTTCAAACGGCTTAGTCCAATCCGGTGTTTGATCAACCGACGTGGAAATTAATTTCTCCTTCAGCACATTGAACGCGTGTAAACATTTGTCATTGAAATAAAAAACGACATCTTTCTCGAGAAGTTCGGATAGAGGTTTGGCGATTTTAGAAAAATCTTTTATGAACCGACGATAAAATCCGGCGTGTCCTAAGAAGCTTCTTACCCCTTTTACCGAATTTGGTGGGGGCAGTTTAGAAATTACTTCAATTTTAACCGGATCTACCTCCAAACCTTTGCTAGACACTTTGTGTCCTAGCACTATCCCTTCGCTTACCATCATATGACATTTCTCCCAGTTGAGGACCAAATGTGTGTCCTCACATCTCTGTAACACCTTATCCAAATTATAAAGGCATTCATCAAACGAAGCACCATAAACTGAAAAATCATCCATAAAGACTTCAAGACAGCGTTCTACCATATCAGAAAAAATGGCGAGCATACAACGCTGAAAAGTCGCTGGTGCATTGCATAATCCAAAGGGCATGCGGCGATACACAAAAGTTCCATAAGGACAAGTGAAAGTAGATTTCTCTTGGTCCTTAGGATCAATTGAAATCTAATTATATCCCGAATACCCATCCAAAAAACAGAAATGAGATCGGTCGGCTAAGCGCTCTAGAATTTGATCGATAAATGGGAGAGGAAAATGATCCTTCAGTGTAGCGGCATTAAGACGTCAGTAATCAATACAAACTCACCACCCGGTTACCAAACGGGTGGTGACAGGTTCATTCAAAATATTTTGAGTGACAGTAATACCCCCCTTTTTAGGGACTACCTGCGTGGGACTTACCCATGTTGAGTCTGAAATCACATAGATGATACCTGCGGAGAGAAGCTTGATCACCTCTTTCTTCACCACCTCCATCATGCTCAGATTCAGTCGACATTGTAGTTGGATTACCGACTTGGCTCCCTCCTCAAGCCGAATCTTATGCTGACACAAAGTAGGGGAAATCCCCTTGATATCTGCAACAGACCACCCAAATGATCCCCGGTGGTTCTTCAGCACTATCAACAATTGGTTTTCCTCTTCCACACTCAGATATGGAGAAATGATCATAGGTAACTTTGCTTCCTCCTCTAGAAAGGCATACTTAAGATGTGGTGGCAGTGGCTTTAACTCTAACTCCGGCAGGCTAATCAATGATGATTGAAGTGGAGGGGGAAGTTCACCTAAATCTTCATAATACCTCACATAGAAGCATGGAAGCATCTGAAGCATCTTGGCGCACTCCTTGAGTGATTTGCTTCCTTGCCTTAACACTGTTCGGATAAGGGACCGGGACAGCCTGTGCCCTTTGATGCGGTGGCACATAGGGTGTCTGTTTCTTAGGCCCTTCCTCCTCTGCAATATGATCTTCAGTAGCATCCACTGTTGTGTCCTCAACTGGTTCTGTGACCGGTCCAGGAAGCTCCTTAGTGGCCTCATCTTCAATTTCAGCTTGGGGTTTGCTTGCTTCATCAGCCCTGGGATTTAACAATTTCTTTCCACTTCTTAGCAAGATGGCCTTCGCTTGTTGGTTTCCTCCTGGAACATTAGTATTTACCGAGAAACCTGGATGTGCCAAATTCTTCAAACTGGCTATCTCCGCAGCCATCTGTGCCATAGATGTCTCTATTGTCCTCATTTGAGCCCCATGGCTCTGCAATGTCTATCCGAATTGGTTCATGAACTCCCCTTGTTGCTTTATTTGCTGGCCGAAAGTAGCCATGAGTTATTGGTTTTGCTTTATCACTTGATTGAGCAGCTCTGTGCTCTTATCCTCCGCTACTGGCTGGGGTTTAGCATCCGGATCCTGCAAGAAGTTATTTGGATCCTTCCAGGAGAACTTCTTATCTTTCCTCCATGAATAGTCATTGTTCCTGTAGCCTTGCTGCTGCCTCATGAATTTCACTTGAGCCTCGTCCTCGGACTCAGTATCCTCCTTTGCAAGCAATTTCTTTGCGAGAAGATCCATCTTCTCATTCAGCTCCTTTATTGCTTTAGATTCACCTACTACTCGAACCTTCTCCACGGTGCCTCTTTCGCCCCATGATTGTTTCTTGGCCATGTTCTTTAAAATATCCCAACATCTCGTGTCCGTGTTATTCAAGAAGAATCCAGAACCGGCTGAATCGAGGTTGCTTCTATCATGCTCGGAGAGAGAAAAATAGAAGATCTTGACTTGGGTCTCCTTATCAAGCTCGTGATGCGGGCAACGCCTGAGCATGATCTGAAACCTTTCCCAGGTCTCAGAATAGGTCTCTCTTGCTTGTTGGGTGAAGTTGTGGATCTTTCTGATCATGTCATTGGTCTTTTCGGGCGGAAAGAACCTCTCGAAAAAGACCTCCACCATGTGGTCCGAAGACTCCACATATTCATCGTCCAAGTTATGTAGCCATTCACACACATTTCCCGCTAGAGAACTCGGGAAAAGCTTCAAGTAGAGAACATCTTGTGGAAATCTGTCAATTTTTATCATATCACAGTTCTCCACAAATTGACTTATGTGCATGACGGGGTCTTCATTTTTGAGCCCATGGAAAGCATTCAACTTCACCAAGTTGATTAAAGCCAGATCAATCTTGTATGTCGGAATATTAACCGCTTGCTTCTTGATCGGCCCCTTGGAAGCGGATGAGGAAGACGCCTTGATCTTCTCCCATATTATTTTTGGCTCGTCCATCTCTTCTTGTTCGAATTCTGAATCTGTTTCTTCAAGATGGTCTTGATTATTGTCGTCCTCGTCTTCCGGTCCCGGCAGTGGAACCTCAGGTGTGTGCTGCGTGTAATCTGTACTACGTGTCTGCACCATGCACAGTACCTACAAATAGAGAAATTTAATTTCAGTACAGTGCTTGATGATTGCAAATATTTAGAAAATAGATTATAGATTTTTGGAATGAAAAAAAAAATAAAAAATAAAAAAATAAAAATGTGGCCTAGAGTGGCCGCTCACATCACTCGAAGTGCCGACAAATTGTCGTATACCCGGCAACGGCGCCAAAAACTTGACGCAAATTTACCGTGCGTAGAAACGCAAGTGAACACGTCGAAGTAGTACAGGCCTTTGTGAGGGCCGAGTCGAACTTAGGGATATGTGAAATTATCGGGGACTCCTACTAACTACTCGCGATCAGCTAAGCCGATTAAATAGTTGAGAGTTGTTGTTAAAAATTAAAAGAAAATAAAAATAAAACAAAGCAAAGCAATCGATTAAATGTTGGTTTAATCAATTCAAAGAAAATCTTTAGGGTTGCGGTTTCACCGTGAGTTTTCATTGTATTAAATCCTATATAGCTACTCAGTTTTATCTCTCTATCCGGGTAGTAGCCTGAAATTAGAATTTCCCACTGTCGTGGTACAATTCACTACCTATGTCTAGGTCGGTTCCACCGTCGTAGTAACCTATACCCTAAACTAGGTGCATTAGGAACGACCTCTCGGTATCCACCATTAATCTTACACCACCTTGTTCAAGGGATTTGTCAATTAATGTAAATTCCGTCTCTTTTCAACCGTTAATTCTTCTTTCAAAGCAATTAAGGGCATTAGGTTATTATTATGGTGATCAAGCATAACAATATATTGGAGAAAACGAAATTATACCACGGATTTAAGAGATAAGATGTGAATTACTATTATAAAATCATCATACAATGAATCCCCGGGCTACTCCCGGTCCTAAAGACAAAGGGGATTAGCCCCGCATGTTCATCTCAGAGCACAATGTGGAGAAGAAAAAGGGAAACATGAAGGAAAACATGATTGAGTGATTAAACCCCTGAACGGAGAAGGTCCAATCGATCCTTGGCGTGGAATCTGCGTTCTCCCGCCTTCCGGTGGTGGAATTCGTCTTTTCAGTGTCCAGATCAGCTGGGGCGTGCTCTTGTGCTCCGTTCTTCTCTACTTGCTCTCCGAGATGTGTGCAACAACTAATGACGTCCTCCTCCAGTCAAGGGCACCGTCATTAGGTATATCTCCCGAATTAGGTCACCAATTAACCACGGCTGTCCGATTAAGATTAATCTGAAACAAACTCATATCTGACGGTGTCGATACCATCGACGCGGGTCGATGGTATCGACCTAGCATGATAGTGACAATCCTTCTTCTCTATCGTCTGTGCGCCTGATGTCATCTCGATACCATCGACGTGGGTCGATGGTATTGACGAACATGTAGCGACAGTTTTGTCATTTTGTGTCGCTGTAGCTCCACCAGTCGATAGTATCGACATTTTGGTCGATAGTATCGACACACTTCTCGCCAGCAACCTGATGGTATCTCGATACCATCAACATCCATGTCGATAGTATCAACTTTCTTCTGGTCCTTACGGCTGGCAACCTGTGGTCCGGTCGATGGTATCGACCACCGTCGATGGTATCGATGGCAACATATACTTGTTTTCCTGAAATTAACACACGGAACCACATAAGTTCACACAAAATATATTCTTTTGATAATTAATACTCAAAATACTTAAATAAAGGGGATTTGACATAAAGAAGTAGCATAGACCAAAATGAATGAATTATGCAACATTAACCATGAAAATGACTAATAAATGCATAAAACACATATCAAAAAAGTCTATAAATGCGACTCAAAATCATCGCATCATCTAGTCTAAAGATCAGTGCCATAGATTCCAATGAGGTTGGGATAGTTTATTTTGTTCTAGTAAAGTCATTGTGTTGGACATATGTGATTCTTAAATAGCTTCAATATGTGCTTTTTGCATCATCGTAGAGATCATGGCGATGATAATAGTTGTGGCTATTACAGAGAAGAAGATAGGTTTGTGGCATGTTGATGGCAATTAGGGCTAGGAGTCACCACAGCTGCATGCAAGGTACGAGTAGGTTTAGAATGATGGCGACGAGGATTGTAGGTTGAGGATGGAGGCATTTCATGTGGTTTTCAGAGATGGCAGTCCTTCTCAGTGGAACTAACAAAGCCAGGAAGATGGAGGAAGTTGTCATGATGGTTGCTTTTTAGGATTGAGACGATGGTCATAAGTCTGGTATCTATTTGTAATTGATGACAATAGACAAGAAGGTGGAATGGGTGGAGAAATGGTGGCCTACACTTGGTTGCTAGTATGCCTGATTGTTAGGGTGGTTGGCGAAACTAGGAAGGATTTGTATTCTCAAATTGGAAATGGTACCGTGATGCAATGGGAGCGCTCACACGCCTTTGATGCGGGTTGTAGGGCTATTTTCCACTAGGATGGGTGTTTTTTCCTGGATGGGACCTAATTTATTTTTTTCCACACTGCATAGGGTGCAGAAAAAAGAGAACAAAAAGGAAAAACATGAAAGAGAAATTTATTTTGTTGATAACTTTTGATCCATAATTTATTTTTTGACAAAGTAAAAACAATTGGACTCATTATGAAAAATATAATATAACAAGCCTGATATTGATATATTTTGAAAAATTGATATACATTATTAAAATGAGTACATAACAATATGAAAAAAGAAGAGAGAGAAAAATCATTTAACCTATAACTTTTGATTTGTGATGCATTTTTTGATGAAACAAAAATCATTAAATTCTTTACAAAAAATTCAATCCAACAAGACCAATGTCAATATATTTTAAGAGAAATAAGTTGATACATAGAAATAATATGTGTGTACAATCATGATGATGATGATGACGATGACAATGATGATGATGATGACTATGATGATGATGATGTTGACGATGATGATTTGATCCCATTTTGGACACATTGCTATAAATTAGGCACACAACAATAAATGGGACTCAAATAGACACTACACTAACAAGTAGGTGCCTTAAGCCCATTTTTAGGTGCTTTATCCCCACTTTGGGTGCATTTGCCTATAAATTAGGCGCATAATAATAAATTGGGCTCAAATAGACATTACACTGGCAAGTAGGTGCATTAAGCCCATATTTAGGCACTTTATCACCATTTTTGGGTGCATTGGCCTTAAATTTAGACACATAACAATAAACTAGGATAAATAGATAATATACTCACAAGTAGGCACATTAAGCCCATTTTTAGCAGCTTTAACCCTATTTTTGTGCGCATTGCCCTATCAGTTAGGTGCATAAATATGAATCGGGTTCAAATAGACACTCCAACGATAAGTAGACACATTAAGCCCATTTTAGATGCTTAACCCAATTTTTGGCCGTATTGACCTATAAATTAGGTACATAACAATTGATTGGGCTCAAATAGACACTACACTGAAAAGTAGGTGCATGAAGCCCAGTTTTAGGCGCTTTAACCCCGTTTGTGGCACATTATATAAATTAGGCGCATAACAATAAATTGGGATCAAATAGACACTACATTGACAAGTAGGCACATTAAGCCCATTTTTGGGAGCATTGGCATATAAATTAGGTGCATAACAATAAATCATGAGGATGATGATGTTGATGATGATGATGATGATAATGACGAAGACAACACAAAATAGGCACTACACTAATAAGTAGGTGCATGAAGCCCATGTTTAGGTGCTTTAACCCACTTTTAGGCACTTTAAGATTTTTATGTTTATTTCATATTATGAACATATCCTGAGAATTGAGTGCCACCACCAAATTTGGGCACAGTAGCACCATAAGTTAGCATCTTCTACAATATTAGACACATTATGTTAATATTTGGCTCATTTGTTGTTATGCGCTTACCTAAGAATTGGGCACATTAGCAACATAATTAGGCACATTACCAACATAATTGGGCACATTAGCAACATAATTGGGTACTTTAGTATAAATCCACACACCAAAAATTGTCTATTGACACCATTATTGGGCGCTTTACTACTAATATTGGTGTATTATGTTATGTGGGTGCATTACAAGTAAAAGTGGGCACATTCCACTAAAACTTGGATCAATTATATATTTTTCAAAAACATATCAATATTACTTACTTTTTGTAAGGAATCTAATGGTTTCTTTTGTTAAAAAATTCATTATGACTAAAAGTTACAAGTAAAAGAAAAAAAATAAAAACAATAAAAATAAAAAGAAAAACTAGAACCATGCCCCGGTAGGTGGCTTTGCAGAGAGTCAAAGCCTCATGCAAACCCCCTACAAATCTAGAAAATTAAACCCTCTTCAAAATTGTGGTGTGTATCGGGGAGGCAAGGAAGTGGTGCATTGGCAGGGTTCAAGCAAAGGCTGTGAAGAAACAAAGAGGAGTTACACAAGGAAGACACTTGTGTCTGACTAGGTTCAGGGGAAAAGTGGAAGATAGGGCACTCTATTACCTCCACATATCACCTTTAGTGCTGCAGCAGACATATCAGCACAACCTGGCAGTGGTAGGTCTCAAAATTAATGATGGTGATGCAATCCGAAGAAAGGAAGGCCGTCTAGTGTTAGGGAAGGGTGATACGGAAGAGAAGATGGCGAAATAAGGAAAGAGATCCTAGGAATAGAAAAGAGGAGGATATTAGGACAGTCATTGGTCAAGGGGGAGAGTTTGCTGGTTACAAAACAGAGTTGTATGTTTTGACATGGGCAAACACTAGGTTTGCATTAGATAGCGAAGGAGAAGACGCACATGGTGCATCCTTGGGAAAAGATAGGGAATATTATGAATATTAAATGTACATTTCTCATTGAATGAAATGCATGGAAAAATGAATTTCGATTGACCTGGAATTTTTCCTATAAACTAATTAATATGTGGGAACCAAATATGTTGTTAGTTTAGATTTTACAAAATTTTTAGTATTTTATTTTGTACTTATCAGTTAATTACTCAATTAATGTATTTGACTTCTTATTTAATCAATTTGATACATTATTTATAATTTTATATTTCTTTTCATCGATTAGATTTATAATTAGTTTAGAGTGCTAATTCGAGGCATGATGTTCCCTTAGGAGGTTGGGATTACTCCTAACCAATTGAGTTTGGTTAGATGCTGACCTCAAGGCTCTTGAAACACACTTGGGTTCTTTCAAATTTATAATGGGCCATGTACTTACACATCCACATAGACTAGAATATATCACCCTCAAGCACACATGAGTACAAAAAAATCTTTTTACAATGGGTAAAAGACAACATTCTGATGGTTGTGTTGTAGTTAGCATTTTTATCACAACAAGTCTATTTGTGTGTTGTTAATTGTATATATTATACAACATAAGTTATATACAATTAGTCAAACTCATTGTAGTACACATGATACTACACTAAGTGTTAGACTGTTGTAATAGATTGTAATATTACAACATACTCAATGTTACAACCCCAGTTTTTAGGTTCATTTGGAGAGAAATGTAATTTCTCATATTAAAGATATTGGAACAAAGGATGATATAATTTGTTTTGAATAAACGGATTTCATTTACAATAGCCTTGATGATTGTGTTGTGGGCTTTATTGGCTATTGGGCCCAATAATAAGGAAATTCAAATAGTAAATGAATAATTGAGTTTTTGAGAAAAGAAAGATGTGGAAACCTATAGAAGGAAAAAGAATATAAACCAAAGGTGGATTTCGTGCCTCTTGGGTTCCAAGGAGTCCAATGTTGCAATGAAAATGCAATAGGAAAATAAAAGATCAGTTAAGTATTTCCTTATTAAGAAAGAAATTAAAAACAATGGTAAATTGTGGAAAATTAATGGAAAGAGGTATAATTGAGTTATCCTTGGTGGAATTTCGTATCCCAATGATTCCTAACATTAAAAGGAATACCAATAAAGAAAATATAAGAGAGATAAAGAGAAATCCTCAAAAAGAGATATTTCGATAAGAAATAAATAAGATAATGAGAAAATAATGGATAAAAGATAAGTGAAAGGCTAAGGTATATCACCAAGATGGGATTTCGAGCCATTAAGGTTCCTTGGGGTTCAAGGAACTCAGAATAATAATTTAATAGCAAGAGAAAGAGAAAATATGTGAGACATATATATATATATCTTGCACTTAAAGAAAAGGAACGTTTTCTTTTAGATAATGAGACCAATTTTGATAGAGAGTTAGATTAAGTAATTATGGACTTTCCCTCAAAATTTTGGAGCAATTGGATCTTTGGTTTGGGAGTTATGGCTTTTACAAGATTCCCTAATGTGTTGTGATTATGGAAAATGTCACATTTATAATTGGAATAGGAATCTTGGGCCCAACCCATGCGCATGTCACGCGCATTGTGGGTCGTTGGATTCAGATACAACATTGATACTTTTGTCTCCTAGCTCGCGGCAAGTTAGGAAACTGGCAGACAGGGGAGGGAATCTTCCAAGGAGTCTTTCTCATGATTTAATGTACGAGTGGACTTGGAAACTTGCCCATCAAGTTCAGGAGTCCTAGAAGGATCGAGAAACCCTGGGTTTTTGGGGGTTTCTTGATGAGAACAAGAATTCCCAATTCACAGGGAGGGTGATGAAGACCCTATATATAGGAGGGGGTACTCTGCGGTACCTGCACTCCAACAAATCAAACTCGTATGCTCGGACCCCTGAGCCAGTTCCTCCAATACGATCAATTTGGTTAGACCTCGATCTTCCCCCTCGTATTAGTAGCAGGCCTTGCCGGAGAAGAGCTCCTCCGTGCGAGAAACTTGAGCAAGAAGCTGAGCAATTGAGACCCTGGTCCAGTTCGGGGAAGCCAGGCGGAGGTCGTGGTGTCCTTCTCGAGTGCTGGGAGGGGTTGCATCTCGAAGTCAACCATCGAGTACCAAGACAGGAACCTGGATCGCAGAGCGGAGCGACACATGGAGTTCTTTGCGAGGTTGAAGAAGAAAGGAGGAAAATACCTCCTTGCCCTGGCGCTGGTGAATCAAGGTAAGGGAAAAGCCATCCTTCGCAACTTAAAACAAAAGTTAGGCACACACGACCCTGGTCGTTGGATCCTGAGTGGACCAACGGACCATCAATCTAACGATCCGTGTTTTTCTAGAATTTGCTAATAATTCAAATAAAAATGTTTTCTTTATAAAAATCATATCTTGAGCTAGAAAACTCAGATGAGAAAAATGTATACATGAAAATTGATTAGAAAAATACGAGGGATACATTAAAAATGGTTTGGGAACCTAAATCAGTATCGTTTTGTAAAATTTGGATGGGAAAAGTATTAAATTATGGTTAGAAAACCAAATTGTTGATAAAGGATGGGTTTAATCTTCCAAGTGAGTAAATTCTAGCATTATTAATTGGTTTAATGATATAGATGGATTTTAACCTATTTTGAAAAGGGATTTGTAAGAATTAGGGTTTTAAACCTAATTTTGTCATTAATACTTTTAGAAACCCTAAGTGAGGAAAATGGGAAGAAAAGATATAATTAATTCAAAAAATAGGGTTTTGTGGTTCAAACTTGATCTTGAGATCTTAATGGAAAATAAAATGAGATAATTAGGGTTTGATGGATATTTTGATGAAAATAAAGTACAAGTGGTAAAAAGGAAGTGAAACCATAATTATGGTCAAAAACCTAAAAAGGGCTAGTAACCCTAGGGCACGATTAGGCCTTCTAGACTTGAATACCATGATCCATGATAGAAAAATATTGGATGTATGTTTCAGGACTGAATTGTGCTTGCTTGCTTGATTCTGGATTACTTGATTGTTTGGATTAATTCTGCATTGAAGACAGTTTGACAGCTATGGGGTTAATTATTATTAATCGCTTTAGTTTCCCGAAGGGTTTCCCAAATGATTCTCCGCATTGAATGCAATTTATCAGTTGGATGTTCATACTTGCAAATTATAAAGTCACTATGGTTATCACAATTATAAATACATGTGTATTCTCGCACCTACATGCCACCCTGATGGAAGATGCCATAAAGGTCAGGCCCAAGAGGGTAGACCTATGGGCACCATGAGAGGTGACCCCAGACACCAATCTCGAGAATGAGAAGGTGGTCTATGTCGCATGACTATGGGGCACCATGAGAGGTGACCCCCAGGAACCAAGCTCGGGATTGAGTAGGTGGCCTTAAGTCAATGACAAAAGAGAAACCCTAGAGGGGTATTCCAGGGTTAGGGCAAAAACAATGGAGAATGATACATTGAAAACTTAAATTGGCTTGTTAATTATATTGGTTGTAATAATTAGATTGTTAGCCATATTTGTGAAATTTTGGTTGTTCCCACATACCAACATATTCCTATATGCTGAACGGCGTTTTTTTGTCGGCGTTTTAGGTACAACAATTGAAAGAACAAATAGTAAAGTGACACATTGTGGAAATAAGAAATAAAGTGCAAGGAGGATTAGATAGAATGTATCCAGGCTGTGGATAGAGTCGTTTACCAAAGTTTTTTTAAAATGTATGCAAAGTTTTATTTTATACCAGTTTTTAGTTTAGTTGGTAAAATTTGATAATTGTTATTGATTATTCATCGAACCTTTTGATCCTGTTAATTGAGATAATGGCTCTGACCTCTTGGTCTCCCTTAATTGGGGGTTACCGGGAGGTGGGGTCGTTACAATTGGTATCAGAGCATAGGTTCCTCATTTAATCTTTAATAATTATTAAATTTTACAAACTCCGTAGAACCCAAGGGAGTTATTAGAGGAGTTTCCGAAGGACTGAGGTGTCTAGAAAAGGATGACGTCCATGGGCTGGCAAGATTTTCCTCCGCACTGCTAGTTAGAATATGAGGACTCCAGGATTAGTGTGACTGCCTGGCCAAAGTCTCAGGATTTGACTCAAAATAAGATACCTTTAGGACTCTCTCATCTTTTTCATCCCTTCTCAACTCAAATTCTGTTAAGGACCTTAAGGATTAGGGTTTTCTCTCTTTTCCTCACCCTTTTGAGGCATGGGTAAAGTTGATAAGGTTTAAGGAATCCTCCACCAAATTAATGAAAAGCATGTAAATAAAATGTCATGGACATAAGCTTAATAGATTAAGCACAACTAAAGAATAAAGAAATGCTTAGGTCGTATGACATAAGTTGTCATGCCCTCAGGAGAAACCTAAGGCTAGACCTTCTTGTCAGGAGGAAAAGTAAAGAGAGAGTTAATCTTGGAGGTAGAGATCTCCATCTCATGTAGAGACCTGGCACATCCTCTAAGGATGATGTTAACTGTAAACCTAAGTAAAGGTTAGAGAGAGAGATGACATGATGATTTAGATGTCATGGTTGACCGAGTGTTTGGGATAGACATGCCTTGGATTCCATATGAGCCATGAAAAGTTGGATGATAGGGTACCTTTGGCGACCCAACCCTGGGAAGGGTCGAGAAGGTTAGAGTGAAGGATAGCTCCTTCATTGATGAGGTTAGAGAAGAACACATGGGAACCCCATGAGCTTATATGAGCATGTCATAGTAGGCACCCATAGTACGTCAGTCGTGCTAAAACCATGGCTAGGAGAGTATGATGGATAGCTTATGAGATAAGCATAAAGAGCTATGGATAATCTTGAACAAATAGAAGTTGATCATAGGCTTCACCCAGGTAGGAGTATGCTTGTGAGTTTGATCCATCTTCATGGAGAGACGACCTTTTAAGGTTGGTTGTGGAGTTAGCTCTAGAGAGAGAAGGACTCAAGTAAGAAGGTTGGAAGCCTAGACTCCAAAATATGAGGAAAAGTGGGGAGTTGGGGATGATGTGACCTAAGTGGATGTTTATGGTTGCCTCATGCTTGATCCCTAGAGCCTGATGATGTCTTAGTTTCCATGAGAGGAACCAAACCTTAGAGAGAGGACGAGTCTACTAGTACCTTTGTACCTATGGTATAGATGAGAAGAAGAGTTCCTTAGACCTAGAGATGTTTAGTAACAGGTTGTGAGGCCTTATACCTTATTGTTTGTCCTTGAGGAGGACTCAACTCTGAAGTGTTGCTCGAGTAGAAGGATGATAGGAAGTGCATGTCATACCTTGTACATGTTGGGTTTTGATGATATCTAAGATTGAAACCACATCTCTCTCAAATGCTGGAGGAGTGAACATTGGCTCTCATGTCGGACAACAGCAGGATCTCGTGTCAGACAGCAGCAGGATCTCGTGTCGTGCGAGAATGAGCTCTCGGCTCACGTATCGTGTGACAGGCTCACGTATCGTGCGATAGCTTTGGATTGGAGTATCGTGCGATAGGCTGTTCCCGATAGTAGTTTGTTTCTTGGATAGGCTTCCGACAGTTTAACACATTCCGTGTATCGGGAGAGCGGCTGGGCAGGAGAGGATGAGCTCTCGTATCGTGCTTGGTTGTTGCATGGAGTCTCGTGTGATAGGCTTTTTCCGATAAAGCATTGTTTTTTGAAGCTTACGGTATCGTGGGGGGGGAACTCTCATATCGTGGGGAGGCCTCTTATCGGGTTGGATGGAGGCCGACACAGGTTGGTGGCCGATACGTAAAGAGACTTGAATTCCATACTGGGCGGAAATCCACCAGACGCTACAGGAGTGCTCTCGTATTGGACAAGCAAGTTATTCACGGGATCTCCGGTGAAATTCATGCTGAAAATGATACGCTCCGGTACCAGGCAAGGCAGACATGGCCCCAGTATCGTGCAAGGTAGTTGCTGAGCGAGTATCGGGCGATAGTTTTTTGGCTCTCATTTCGGCGAGTCGGGCTTGTGGGGCTGTCGGGCAAGAGGTTGCTTGGAAGACGTGCAAAAGGTGTCGGGTGTCTTTTGACTATTGAGTATCTGGCGATAGGACCTTGGCTCTCGTTTCGGGTGTTGGAGGTCATCTTGAAGTGGTCTCTATGTTGCCCTCGCCACTTTTACGTAGGGTAACCAGGCAGAGTGTGCGAGGTAGCCAAGCACAACAGGTTGTTGCTGAGAGGAGAAATAAGATGATATCGACTACAGTCTCACCGGAGGAGGTGCTTCTCGACATTAGGGTTGTGATGACCAGTGAAGACACGCTGCATGACTCGCCGTCTAGGGTTTCGGTGGTGGAAGAACGGAGGGATGATCGACCCGTTCGTGCTGGGCCCGAGCGGACGGAGGGTCGAGCGTCTAGTAGCCCCTTAACGACGCAGCCGTAGGAAGATACCCAAGGTCCTGATGATGAGGGGGCGCTACCGCCGCCACCGAGGGAGGAAGGAGATGTAACCGCTCCTATGGTGATTGAGTCGGGCTGCCCACCGATCGACCATACTGGTCTGGTGAATCAAGCGACCTGGCCATCTGAGATCAGAACGACGGAGGTTCTTGGTGTCACAAACCCTAGGTAGGAGCCTGTTCCGACACCCATCACACAGTCGGTCGCCTCGCAGTGGCCACAGAGGAAGACAGCGCTATACGGGATCCCCCACGACACATGCTTCAGATGTATGGGGAGAGGCCATTGGCAGGCGCAGTGTAGAGGAAGCAAGGTTTGCTATAAGTGTCGTAGACCGGGTCATGTGGCTGCTAGATGCATGCAGTATATGCTGAGACCGAGGCCACCAGACGTACACTCAAGGGTGAAGTTTCCACCATTGTCGTCGGGAATCCCGGCCAGGGGCGGTCCGCAACACATCCCTAAGCGCATCGCTGTTGATGTCGGGCCTGACGACGAGATGCGCAAAGCGAAGATGATGGCGCTTGAGAGGGCGGTGGAGATATCATGGCCATATGGTGTTCAATGGAAGGAGCTTTGCCCGTTCTTGCGGCAGTGCTGGCCCAATGCGGCGGACCTATACAGATTTGTGGAACGCAAGGCTGTTGCTTTCTTCTCATGCGATAAGGAGGCGAAGGAAGTAAAGGAGAAGGGCGTACCAGATATGCACGGGAAAAAAATTGATTTGCAACTCATGAGTAATGGAGAACATCACCAACGGAAGGAGGCTTTCTGGTTTTGGGTAGCAGACATCCCTATTACCTGCAGAGATGATGACACAATGAAGAATATGATATCACCTTTCGGTAAACTGAGGTTCATTTCAGACTGGCAGAAGGAAAAAGATGACTTATCTGGATTGATTATCCTGGTTGAGGCATTCAGTGAAGATATTCCTCAATTTGTATCTCTTACTTATGGGCAACGTCGGACATCTGTGCAGTTCTTCATGTTGGCAAGAGGGCTGGTGGGGTCCAATAGCACACAATTTACTGAGTTTGGGAGAGAGTCAGGGATACCTAGGGAGGCCTTATCTATGCAGGGGAAGATGATTGTATCTAATGCCATGGTGGTTGTGTCAGACAAAACCTCAGATTCTAGAGTGATACCTCAGGCGCGGAGCCCGTCCCCGATCAGGCAGCACCATAGATCACCAAGAAGAGTGGTCGTGGATAGAGAGGGCAACAATAGATTTTTGTCGAACAGACGATTGTAGGATTTCATTTTCCTTGAGGGTGACTATGCTGATCATAGGAGGACATCTGGAAGGAGTCATAGCAGACATATAAGAGATGGGGATGATTGCCGGTACCACAGACGGTATCATTCTAAGAGGAGACACTCAGACTACGACGAAGAATTCTTTGATGGATACTGGTCGGAGTTGGAGGGGGGATATAGCCCCTGATCGTTTTCATCTTTGGTGGTGACAGGGGCACAAAGTTAATATGGACTTTACTTCTATTTTTTGGAACATCAGAGGGGCATCTAATAATCCTACAAGGAGAGTCCTGAGCAGAATTTGTGGTAGATATAAACCAGGTGTGGTTTGTTTGTTTGAGCCGTTTATCCATGTTGAACAGGTTGCAGAACTCATGGACGTTGTGAGGCTTGATTGGACGGTGGATAATCAAGAGGAGGAAGGGAAGATTTGGTTCTACGCATACATAGATACAAATCCTTCTATTTTCAAGAGACATAGGCAACACATCACGGTGAGATTGGAGGCCAGAGATGGGGCAAAGTTTTTTGTTACAACCATATATGCCAGTTGTGATCACCTTGAGAGGAGGTCTTTGTGGGAAGAGATAATGACAATGGCAGAACATATAGGTGATGAGCCATGGATGATTGTAGGTGACTTCAATGTGGTACGTAATATAAGGGAGAGACGAGGAGGGAACACACCAGGTTATCAGGACATGCTGGATTTCAACACCTTGATTGCGGATGTTGCTTTGGATGAAATTCCTTTTGAAGGCAGTCAATTCACCTGGGTGAACAAGAAGATTCTTACACCTACTATGTGGCAGAGAATAGATAGGGTGTTAGTGAATGAGGCATGGATGGTGGCAAGGCCCGCAACCAGATCGATACACTTAACCAGAGATAGAGTTTCTGATCACAGTCCTATAGTGACTATTCCAGCCGCTCAAGCAATAGAGCGAAAGACGACACATTTTGTTTTCATGAAGACGTGGCTCGAGAACGAAGACTATTTAAAGGTGATTGAACAGGCTTGGAGTGAACAGGTGACTGGACACCCATCCTTCGTTTTCTGTCACAAGCTTAAAAGAGTTAGATCAACATTGTGAAGATGGAGCAAAGAGTCCTATGGAGAAATCAAGCAGCGCATCAAAGACTTGGAGGATGTGGTGTTTACTACACAGGTGGTGTTCGATGGGAACCCAACTATGGCGAATGAAGCTAACCTGAGGACGGATGAGAAAGAAATGCAACAATTTTTGGATGAAGAAGAGGCGATGTGGAAAGAGAAAGCGAGGATAAGCTGGCTTCAAGACGGGGAGCGTAATACGAAATTTTATCATGCTACTGTCAAAGAACAAAGGAAGTGCAGGAGGCTTAACAGCGTGGTCTTGCAGGATGGCACGTGTATATCAGATCCTAAGATGATGGTGGAGGTGGCGGCGAACCTCTATAAACATTTGTTCAATGAGGTGGTGGAAACAAATGTACCTGACTTGGAGGATTTCTTGCATAATATCCCGGAGCTGGTATCTATGGATGAGAATCTTTCCCTTCTCACTGTCCCCTGGGAAGAGGAGGTTGGGAAGGCCCTACTAAAGATGGACTCCTCAGTAGCTCCAGCTCCGGATGGGTTCACTGGGATGTTCTTTCGGGCTGCTTGGTCAATCATTGGTGCGGATTTTATGAAGACGACAGAGGCTTTCTTTAGAGGACAGCCTTGCTTTAGGGGCCTTTTCTGCTGCCGAATTCTGCTTATTCCGAAGGTGGATTGCCCAAAGAGACTACCAGAGGACTTTAGGCCAATCTTTATTGAAAACGTTGCCCTCCGTATTCTTGCACATATTCTCAGTGATAGGATGGTTCCCATGATGTCGAGATTGATTTCCAAGGTACAAGGTTCTTTTGTTAAAGGATCCGACATCACTCATCATGTCAGGCTTGCGAAGGAGATGATGCACGACATCAATAGAGGCCATGGGACACCCAATGTGATTCTGAAGTATGATATGTCGAAAGCTTACGATAGGACTGACTGGAATGTTCTGTGGAGAGTGATGTAGCAATTTGGGTTTAGTACGGATATGGTGAAGCTGTGCTTAAGTTTCTTTTCAAATACATGGGCTACCGTCACGGTTGGGGACGAAACTGCAGGATTTTTTCCGATGAGTAGAGGACTCAAGCAAGGTTGTGCGCTATCCCCTTTCTTGTTCATTCTTTTCGAGGAGATTCTATGTAGAAAATTTTTGAAGATAGAAGAGGAGGGACACATTTCGAGATTTAAGATCAGGGAGGAGGCGATTCCGCCAAGTATTCTATTATACGGGGATGACATTTCTTTATTCTTCAATGCTGATCAGAGATCGATGGAGAAGGTTAGGGATACTTTTGAGGCGTATGAAAGGGCCACGGGGCAAAGAATCAATAAAGATAAATCCATATGTGTAGTAGGTGGGAAAGATTTGGAGATGATAAATAGTGTGGCAGTTTGTATGGATATGGGGGCAACGAAGGAATCTATCACTTACCTGGGTATCCCTATAATAAAAGGAAGGATGAGACTCAACGACTTCGAGTTCTTGATGAAGAAGATTGTTAATAAATTCACAACTTGGAGATCCAAACTCCTATCCTTCGCGGGAAGAAGACTACTAATCGCTCACGTGCTATCATCCATTCCTGTATATACGGCGGCTGCGATTGGCGTTCCGGTGGGGATTGCAGAACGCATTGAGAGGAAGCTTTCTCATTTCTTGTGGGCGGGCAGAGATGATCAACACAGAAAAGCTTGGCTCAGTTGGCACATAATTTCAAGACCTCTATCTCAGGGTGGGCTGGGGTTGCCATCGCTCCGTCTGATAAATGATGCTTTCGTTGGGAAGGCTTGTTGGGAGGTGTTGACGGTGAATTCAATATGGGCCAGTTTCTGTAGGTGGAAGTATACCAATGTGGTAGCAGGTCGTGATAATGTCTTTCCCGGTTCATTGAAGTTGGGACCTTCTCCTTCTCCGTACTGGAAACGTATATGGGATATGATGCCACAGGTGTTCCCTATGTGTAGATGGGTGGTAGGGAGAGGTGAAATTCCTTTCTGGGACTCGAGGTGGTGTGAGAAGTGGTTGACAAATCACGCTAGATTCGCTAGTGATAGAAGACACCCTTTTCTTATTAAAGACTTCTGGATTGAAGGCCAAGGATGGGATTGGGATTTACTGAGGATGATAGTTGACGATGATGGGGTGGATATCATCCGTGAATCTAACGCATGGATCGCTGATGTGGAAGATAGAATGATATGGAGTCCGGGGTTGAGAGGTGTATTCTCTATGAGATCATTCAAAAAGTTATTGATGGTAGACGAAAGGTAAGGTCCTGCTGGGTTAGAGTGGATTTGGAAGAGTAGTTTCCCTAAGGCGGCGGCTTTCATTTGGAAGTCTGTTAGAGGGGCCACGTCAACGGATGATAATATTAAAGCTAGATGTTGCATTCCCTTTGCATCTCAATGCAACTGCTACAAGGAGCCGCACGAGGAGAGCATTGGACACCTGATTTTCCATGGACAAATGGCGGGTTTCTTTTGGGGTAAGTTTGTCGAGCTGACAGATTTGCAGCCACCTAATGATGTCAGATCCCTAATAGATACCTGTGTTTTGGGGAAGAGGAAGAAACTGAAAGAGTGGCTAGCTGGAAACCTGGCGGTTCTGATCCCGTATAGCATATGGAGGTTGAGATGCCAAGCTAGATTCGAGGAGCAACATAGACCTTTCTCTCATGAATGGAGCTGGGTTATTGCGGCGCTGAACGTCCAGCTGAAGAGGAGATCTTTTGTGTTAGATACAAATAACAACATTTATGCACGGATGAGGGAGGCGAGCTTGGTTGAGCCACGAGTCTTGATGAGACAGATAGAGCTGGTGAGATGGCAGACTCCTAACCTACATAATCTTAAGCTCAACCTCACGATCGGGAGAGATAGAGATAACCAAGGAGTGTCTCGAAGGTGGGCGGTGGGAGTTATAAGAAATCATAGGGCTAATATCTGCCTTGTATTCAGAGCTTGGCTCAGGAGTACAGACTACGTACTTGCTTATATGTAAGCTTGTGCTATCAGGTTGAAGATAGTGAGAGACCATGCATTGGTCATTTCGTGTATTGAGATTGATGAGGCGTACGTGCATGACATCTTATGGAACAACGGGATGGAACCATGGAAGACGTCACCGTTCGTTAGGGAGTTGCGAGAGGAGCTTGATTTTGCTATGATATATGGGTCCTTGGTTCACAAGGTCATCAACTCGATACCTCATGAACTAGGGAAATGGGGCAGCAGGTTGAATGAGTCGTTCATTGCTTCAGATACACTGAATATACCACGTAGAGTAAGAGGTATGGCGGCTTTAGAGAAATGAAGAGTCCCTTACATTGTTTTGCGGAGTGTTGTTGGTTAGGTTGTTATGATGTTTCTGGTTTTTATTGCTCTTTACCTGCACTGTTATAAGCAGGAGCTATAATTTCTGGATGATTGTGCCCACGAGAGGGGTGTGGGATGAATAAAAGCGACCCCTGGCTTAACCAAAAAAAAAAGAGGGGAAGTGGTGTACCTGATGCTCATGATGAGGCTTTAGTTTCAATAGTTTTGAGCATGGTACTTCTCATGTTTAAAGGAAAGAGAAACCCCTTAAGTTTAAAGGTTTGAACCCCTCACAACTAAGTTGAGGACATGGGAAGGCATGATCTTGATCCAATGTTGATGATGAGAACAAGTATGACCTAGCATGGTTTAGTAGGTGGCCTGCTTGTGCCTTAGTGGCTGCTGGGTTAAGCATGCACATGTGAATATAAACCGTAGGGATGTTTGTGACCTTGTTGTCTAGAGTTGTAGTTTCCTCCCATCTTGGGAGAGGAACCCTTTGGTAGGGTGTGTACCAGTTTGTGGGTTTTGAGGAAACCTAAAGAGGTCTCATAGGATCATGAGAAGTTAAGTGAAAAGTACATGGTATGTGAATGAACCTGTAGACCCATAGATAACCATCTCTATGTACATGTGGATGTGTTACCATGGAGGTAACTGGTATGGGGCCCGACCAAGGTAGGTAGGTTGCCATGACCCCTATGAAAGGATGGGAGTCAGCCATGAATGTAGAGAGAGATATGATGAAGGCTTGGGTAAGGTTCTAAGCTAGACATGTACTATGTTTGAATCCTAAGTCTATCCTAGGGTCAGGTAGGGATAGGACCGATAGAAGTAGGAGTTGCCTAATTCCCTAGTTGCACATGACCATAGGGTCAGGAGGTAACAGATATCATTGTTTGAGGGCCATGGGTTGGGAGATTGATCACCTTCATGAACTCATGGGACCCAAAGGGTAGATAAGCAGGGCACTCTCTGGATGCATAAGGGAAGAGGGATGACCCCAAAAGTGCCGGCACCCTATAGACCCAGAGGAGATGACCAAGGATTATGTGTAAACCCCAGTAGGTTTGAGACCAGTTTTCCATGGAAGTAATTTTTGATATCATGAAGCTTGTGATGTAAAGACATATGTGGCACGTTTCAACTTAGATTTGAAAGTGTACTGGCATGGTGGGATGTACCATCTTTACTCTTGGAACAAGAAGAACTCTGTATTTGGACTGCAACCAAATGCTTATTTCCTCTTGTTATGGGAGTGAGAGATAGGACAATACGCATGCCATATACCAAGGATAAAGATGATGTGAGTAGGAACATTACTACAAGGTATGAGGATAGAGATGATAACATACCCTGGTGGAGTGAATGATTTGTGGATAGAAAGATAAGGTAGTCACATTAGGAGGATGTTTTATCATGAACTATAAATTATACAAGGTTGAGTTCGAAAACTAAGAGGATGAGCTCAGAGTTTCTTGATGAAGATAGCTTAGAGCTGAGATGAGATAATAAGTGGAATGCATGTCTTCAACATTACCTAATACCTAAGGATGTGAAGTGGTAATAGATGCTCTGGTGGAGATGTATCTGCCTAGTTTGGGTAGAGACAAGAAGATAGGTTTGGCTAACCCTCAAATGCAATGATACCGATTGGTCAAGTTAATGGTTAGTCAGCCTAGTCTTTGATGCAATGGAAGGATGGTGGTAGAACCTCAGACACACTTCTTTGGATAGGAAGGTAATAAAACCCTGATGAGAGTGGTTTAGGGATTTTGAGGAATCGAACTTGAGGAATCATGACATACAGGAGATCATGGTTTTAAGATCACCATACACTGTAATACTGCAAAGATAGTAAGTGATAGTAGCACTTTGGATGCTTGATATGAAGTTTCATGTGGCATGTGGCCATGCAAGCCGAGGGTGGAGGATGAATACCAGTAACCCAGCTCTTTGGCATAGAGGATAAAGAGTCCCCGAGAGGGAATGGGAGTTCACCACTATGGGTGTTGTGGTAAGTCTCCCCTTGACCGAAGAAGGTCAAGATACAATGTGGGTTATGGTAGATTGCCTTACCTAGATGACAAGAGAAAGAAAGGAAACTGTCAAGGGATAGATTCGGTTGAACTACATATAAGAGAGAGAGGGTTTGACTACACCATGATGCGAGTTCAAAAATTCTTGAGCATGATCTAAAGGTTTACTTCCATGTGGTGGAAGTAGATACATGAAGAACTCGATGTCAGTACAGTTTGTCACCCCATACTAATGATCAGTATGATCCAGACTAGAGGGTCTGATGAGAGAATGTGTGCTCATACAGGGTGATACATAGAGATAATTCTTAAAATGTGATGTTAATCACCATAGCCTTTATCGGGATGCAAGAAGTTATATAAGGAGGTTGTGTCGGTCACCACTTCATTAAGATGATGTTGGTGAAGGAGGCCTCACGAAGGTCAGAAAAGAACCACAATGTGTACAGATGAAGTCTCTTTGATCGTGCAATGGATGAGAGAGAGAGCCCAGAGGCGACATGAGTCGTGAGCTGATGTAAAGCAGACTGACATGCAGTTCACTATGGGAGAGTATGTGATGCAAAAATCCAACCCCTCTAAGCTACAACTGAGAAAGCTGAGTCCCCGATATATGGGTCCATTTGAGATGGATTGGTGGAGATGGTTGTGTTTAAGCCTTACCCCTCAAGATAACATGATGTATAATGTGTTCCATGAGTTTTATCTAGAGCACCATGTGAGGTACCCAAGGCATGTGTGGAGCCCTGGACCTATTCAGCCTTTGAGGAGCCGAAGTGTCCTGAGTCACCTATGAGGGTATGATATACCAAGTTAAGGGAGAACTCAGATGGAAGAATATGACATGATGAAGGTTCTTGGGAAGCACCATGGAAAGGGTGAAGACACATGAGAGCCCTGATGGACATCAGAAAGGATTATCCTGATTTGTTTATTTTCTTGATGGAATTTTGAGGGCAAATTCCTATAAGAGGGAAAGGATGTTATAACCGCAATTTTTGGGTTCATTTGGAGAGAAATGTAATTTCTCATATTAAATATATTGGAACAAATGATGATATAATTTTTTTTGAATAAACATATTTCATTTACAATAGCCTTGATGATTGTGTTGTGGGCTTTATTGGCTATTGGGCCCAATAACAAGGAAATTCAAATAGTAAATGAATATATGAGTTTTTGAGAAAAGAAAGATGTGGAAACCTATAGAAGGCAAAAGAATATAATCCAAAGGTGGATTTTGTGCCTCTTGAGTTCCTTGGGTTCCAAGGAGTCCAAAGTTGCAAAGAAAATGCAATAAAAAAAGAAAAGATCAATAAAGTATTTCCTTGTTAAGAAAGAAATTAAAAACAATGGTAAATTGTGGAAAATGAATGGAAAGAGGTATAATTGAGTTATCCTTGGTGGAATTTCGTATCCCAATGATTCCTAACATTAAAAGGAATACTTGATGCGATGATTTTGAGTCGCATTTATAGACCGATTTCATATGTGTTTTGTGCCTTAATTACTCATTTTCATGGATATTATTGCATAATTCACTTTATTTGGTCTTTGCCATCATTTTATATCAAATCCCCTTTGTTTCACTATTTTAAGCATTATTGATCATCTTATCATAAATCGTGTGGATTTACTTGGTCTTGTTGTGCAATTTCAGGAAGAACAAGTATCTGCTTCCGTCGATACCATCGACGGATGTCGATACCATCGACCAAGCCATAGGTTGTCAGCCGAGAAGAGCAATACAGAGTCGATACCATCGACACCCATGTCGATGGCATCGAGATGTCTCCAGGCTGCTGGCGAGGATGAAGTCGATACCATCGACGCAAGTCGATGCCATCGACTCAAGGAGAGCTACATCGTCGCTAAACGACAACAACCGACGCTAAAGGAGTCGATACCATCGACACCCAAGTCGATGGTATCGAGATCACCACAGGCGCTCAGAATAAAAGAAAGGAAAGCTGCCGCTAATCCGCTGTGTCAATACCATCGACTCGCGTCGATGGTATCAACGCCGGCAGATATGTGTTGGATTTGTTTTGATTTCGATCGGACGACTGTTGTTATTTGACGACCTAATTAGGGACTTATACCTAATGACGGCCGCCCAGACGTGATGATCATCTCATTTTTGGATTGCACGAGTGCCGAGGAGGAGAGAAAGGAGAACGGAGGCCGAGAAGCTCATTCCGGGTGATTCGGACGCTGCTGAAGACAATTTCCACCACCGACAGGCGGGAAAAGCTTGTGTTCTACGCCAAGGATCCACCGGTTCTTCTCCGTTCAGGGGTTTTCCCATTTATTTCACGTTTTTCTTATGAATTCCCCAATTTCTACCATGTATTCGTGTAAGATGAACATGAGAGGCTAAAACCCTCAATCTTTAGGACCGGGAGTAGCCCGGGGATACATTGTATGATGATTTTATATTGATAATTCATATTTTTCTCTCATATCCGTGGTATAGATTCGTTTTATCCATTTCTATTGTTATGCTTGATCACCATAATAATAACTTAATGCCCTTAATCACTTCGACAGAAGGATTAACGGTTGAAAAGAGACGAATTCTACATTAATTAATAAAACCCTTGACAAAGGAGTTGTAAAATTAATGGTGGGAACTGAGAGACCGTTTATAATGCACTTAGTTTAGGGGAATGATTACTACGACGGTGGAATCAACCTAAATCTAAGTAGTGGATTACACCACGACAGTGGGTAATTCTCATTTCAGGCCACTACCCGGATAGAGAGAGAAGTGTGAGGAATTATATGAAATCTAATACAATGTTGACCCGCGGTGAAACCGCCATCCTAAAGATATCCTTTTAATTGATTAAATTAACCTTTAATCGATTGTTTTCTTTGTTTAATTTTTATTTTCTTTTAATTTGAACAACAAAACCTTACTTTGTTAATCGGTCTAGCTGATTGCGATTAGTTAGTAGAAGTCTCCAATAATGCACGTATCCCTGAGTTCGACTCGGGCCTCACAAGGCCTATATTACTCGACACGTACACTTGCGTTTTTAGCGCGTAGTAAAATACACGTCAAGTTTTTGGCGCCGTTGCCGGGGATACGACGAATTATTGGCACTTTGAGTGCTAAGAGCGGCCATTCTAGGCCACACTTTTTTTTTATTAATTTTAAAACAATTTCAAAAATTCCTTTATTTCTCTATAATTGTGTTGACTCGTTCAAAGCATTGTACTGAACCCCTATTTCCATATTTCAGGTGCTTTGCATGGTGCACACACGTAGTCGAGACTACGTGAATCGCACACCTGAGGTTCCATCTGCGGGACCAGAGGACGAGGACTACTACGAGGAGGAACACCACAGTGATATACATTCTGAATCTGAGCCAGAACAAGAAGAAGTAATGGCTGAAGCACAGACAATATGGGAGAAGATGAAGGCGTCTTCTTCCTCAGCATCAAAGGGGCCTATAAAGAAACAGGGGCTAAACATACCTACATACAAGATCGACCCAGCACTGATTAATTTGGTCAAATCCAATGCATTTCACGGACTGAAAAATGAAGATCCAGTGGCACACATTAGTCAGTTTGTGGAGAACTGCGATATGGTGAAGATAGATCGATTTCCGCAGGATGTGCTCTATCTCAAGTTATTCCCGAGTTCCTTGGCTGGAGTGGCAAGAGAGTGGCTTCATAACCTCGATGACGAGTTTGTTGAATCATGGGATCACATGGTGGAGGTTTTCTTCGAGAGGTTCTTTCCTCCTGAGAAGACCAATGATATGATCCGGAAGATCCACAATTTCACCCAACAGGCGGGTGAAACCTATTCTGAGACTTGGGAGCGATTTCAAGTCATGTTGAGGAGATGTCCACATCATGGATTGGACAAGGAAACCCAAGTGAAGATCTTCTACTTTGCTCTCTCCGAGCATGATAGAAGCAACTTGGACTCGGCCGGTTCTGGATTCTTTTTAAATAACACTGATACAAGATGCTGGGAAATACTGAAGAATATGGCACGAAAGCAATCTTGGGGAGAAAGAGAAAGAGGCCCAGTTGAGCAAGCAAGAGTTGCCAGTGAGTCAAAGGCAATGAGAGAGCTGAATGAGAAGATGGATCTTCTCGCAAAGAAGTTGCTGCAGAAGGAAGACAATGAGTCCGAGGATGGGGCTCAGGTCAAGTATATGAGGCAACAACAGGGGTACATGAATAATGATTATTCATGGCGGAAAGACAAGAAATTTTCATGGAAGGATCCAAATAACTTTCTACAGGATCCGGACGCCAAACCTGCACCGGTCACGGAGGACAAGAGCACGGAGTTGCTCAATCAAGTCATAAAGCAAAATCAAGAGTTGATGAACACTTTTGGGCAGCAAATAAAGCAGCAGGGTGAATTCATGAACCAGTTCGGGCAGATGTTGCAGAGCCACGGGGCTCAGATGCGGACTATAGAGACTTCCATGGCACAGATGGCAGCGGAGATTGCAAGCTTGAAGAAGCCGGCACATCCGGGTTTTCCGGGGAACACCAATGTTCCCGGGGGAAACCAACAGGCCAAGGCCATATTGTTGAGGAGAGGTAAGAAGGTGCTTAATCCAAGGGCGGATGACACAAGCACACCGCAGGACACAGTCGAAGAAGCAACCGCTAAGGAGCAGCCCGCACCAGTCATAGAGCAAATTGATGACACAACCGAAGATGGTAAGGAAGGACAAGCCACTGAGGAGGAACCACAGAAATTAACTCCCTATGTGCCACCTCATCAAAGGGCACATACCATTCCGGTTCCCTATCCCAATAGTGCAAAAGCAAGAAAGGTGGATGCACAGTTTAAAAAATTTCTGGACAACTTTAGAAAGTTATCTGTGAATATTCCCTTGTTAGAGGCAATTGAACAAATCCCGTCTTATGGAAAGTTTCTTAAAGATGTAATCACCAAGAAGAGGAAGATACCCGACACTGAGGTTGTGGTACTGAAGGAGCAAGTGAGTGCTTTTATTATGGGCACTTTGCCGCCAAAGCGACAGGATCCTGGGTGTTTCAATATTTCATGCTTTATCGGGAAGTTCAAATTTGGCGAAGCACTTTGTGATTCCGGGGAAAGCATCAATCTGATGCCCCTTTCTACATTCAAGAAACTTGGATTGAAGGAGTCAAGGCCAAGCAATATGACTATCCAATTGGCCGATAATTCTGTGGTGAAACCATATGGAATCTGTGAGGATGTTTTGGTAAAGGTAGACCGCTTTGTTTTTCCCGCTGATTTTGTTGTGATGGAGATGCAGGACGAACACGGCAATGAGTTACTTCTTGGTCGCCCATTTCAAGCTACAGCTGACATGATCTTGGAGATGGGGAGAGGTCGCTTGACCTTAGGCATTGCGGATGATCGCTTTGAGATGGTCATGCCCAACAGCAATACATCTACTAAAGCAAAGGCACAGTGCAACATGGTGAAGCATGTGGAAAGCAATATCTCACTTTGTCTCGGGAAGCCATTTTTAGATATGGCCCATGTGATGAGCAGGATAGACAATGGGACTTTGGCGGTAGACCTTATGGAGCAAACGAAAGCTGTCTCTTTATGCAAGGCTGTCGGGTTTCCAAATGATGAGAATGAGGACATTCCACCTTCGTGGGAGGATGATGTGATAATTACTTCTGTCTGTGATGCATATCCGGAATTGCCTCTAGAGGCGTGCTTTCTTAATGTCACTTATGATTGGATGCGGAGTACTTCACTCAAGGAGTGTGCCAAAATGCTTCAAATGCTTCCATGTTTCTACACGAGGCACTATGAAGATTTGGGTACACTGCCCCCACCGCTACAATCATCCCTTATCTGCCCACCTGATCTGGAGTTAAAGCCATTGCCCCCGCACCTGAAGTACGTCTTTCTAGCTGAGGAGGACAAGTTGCCAGTGATTGTTTCTGCATACTTGAGTGCGGATGAGGAGGAGCAGCTATTGATAGTGCTCAAGAACCACCGTGGAGCCTTTGGGTGGTCAGTGGCGGACATCAAGGGGATCTCCCCTACACTTTGTCAACATAAGATTCGGCTTGAGGAAGGAGCCAAGTCAGTCATACAGCCTCAAAGACGTCTAAATCCAAGCATGATGGAGGTTGTCAAAAAGGAAGTCATTAAGTTGCTTGTTGCAGGGATTATTTATGCCATATCTGATTCGACGTGGGTGAGCCCCACACAGGTAGTCCCTAAAAAGGGGGGAATCACTGTCACTACAAATCTTCTAAATGAACATCTCACCACCCGATTGGTAACCGGGTGGCGTGTATGCATTGATTACCGCCGATTGAACGCCGCAACTCTAAAAGATCATTTTCCATTGCCATTCATTGATCAGATTTTGGAACGCTTAGCCGGTCGGTCACATTTTTGTTTCCTAGATGGTTACTCAGGGTACAACCAGATTTCTATTGATCCTTTGGATCAAGAGAAGTCTACGTTTACATGTCCCTATGGGACTTTCGCCTACCGCCGTATGCCATTTGGTTTATGCAATGCGCCGGCGACTTTTCAACGCTGCATGCTCGCCATTTTCTCTGACATGGTGGAGCGGTGTCTCGAAGTCTTCATGGATGACTTCTCGGTTTATGGAGCGTCTTTTGATGAATGCCTTTATAATTTAGATAAGGTTTTGCAGTGATGCGAGGACACACACTTGGTCCTCAATTGGGAGAAATGTCACATGATGGTGACAGAAGGAATTGTGCTAGGACACAAGGTGTCTAGCAAGCGTCTAGAGGTAGACCCCGTAAAAATTGAGGTGATTTCTAAGCTACCCCCACCAAATTCTGTAAAAGGGGTGAGAAGCTTTTTAGGACACGCTGGGTTTTATCGGCGCTTTATCAAGGATTTTTCAAAAACCGCAAAGCCATTATCGGAATTGTTGGAAAAAGACGCAGTTTTTGATTTCAATGAGAAATGTCTTCATGCATTCGAGGTTTTGAAGGAAAAGCTGATTTCGGCTCCGATTGTTCAAACGCCGGATTGGACAAAGCCTTTCGAGTTGATGTGTGATGCGTCTGACTATGCTGTGGGGGCTGTTTTGGGGCAAAGGGTAGATAACAAGCCTGCTGTGATTTTCTACGCCTCAAAAACACTTAATGATGCTCAATTAAATTACACAACCACGGAAAAAGAGTTACTTGCTGTTGTATTTGCTTTTGAGAAATTTTGGCAATACTTAGTGGGTTCTAAGGTGGTTGTGTGGACGGATCACGCCGCAATAAAATATTTGATGGAGAAGAAGGATGCGAAGCCTAGACTAATTAGGTGGATTTTGCTCCTACAAGAATTCGATATTGAAATCAAGGACAAGTCGGGAATTGAAAATGTGGTGGCTGACCACTTGTCTAGGTTAGAGAGGGTGGATGAACAAGGTTTGCATATACCCATTACCGAGACTTTTCCCGACGAACAACTTTTAAAAATTGATTCTAAAGAACCATGGTTTGCGGAAATTGTGAATTATCTGGCTTGCGGGATCATCCCGGAAGATTGGTCTTATCAAGAGAAGAAGAAATTCTTCCATTCATTGAGATACTATTTTTGGGATGACCCAATATTGTTGAAGCAATGCAGGGATGGTATTCTTCGCAGGTGCATGCCGGACGTAGAGTACGAAAGTGTTCTACATCATTGTCATGCGTCGCCTACGGGAGGACATCATGCTAGCTCACGGACAGCATCTAAGGTGTTGGAGAGCGGCCTTTATTGGCCCACTTTGTTCTGGGATGCCTATGATTTTGTTAGGCAGTGTGACCCGTGCCAGCGTGCAGGTAATATCTCAAGGAGACAAGAAATGCCCCTGAATGTGTTTCAGGAAGTCGAGGTATTTGATTTATGGGGCATTGACTTCATGGGACCCTTTGTGTCCTCAAATTCAAATCTTTATATTTTGCTTGCTGTGGATTATGTTTCGAAGTGGGTAGAGGCAATCCCCACAAGGACTAATGATTCGAATGTAGTGTGCAGGTTCGTCAAAGAGAATATTTTCTACAGGTTCGGGATTCCTCGAATGATCATTAGTGACGGAGGCACACACTTCCGAAATTAGAAATTTGCTTCACTTTTGAAGAAATATGGGGTCAAGCACAACATTGGCACCCCATATCATCCACAAACGCAAGGACAGGTGGAGGTATCAAACAGGGAAATCAAGAAGATTTTAGAAAGGACCGTAGCATCTACACGGAAGAATTGGAGTGCATTGCTACCGGATGCACTTTGGGCTTATCGAACGGCGTACAAAACACCTATAGGCACTACACCTTTTAGGTTGGTGTATGGCCGGGCGTGCCATCTTCCGGTAGAATTGGAGCACAAGGCCCATTGGGCGCTAAGAAGGCTGAACTTGCGCTATGACGAGGCCGGGAGGAAAAGAATGTTTGAATTGAATGAATTGGATGAGCTACGCATGACGGCATGTGAGAATGCCCGTATTTATAAGGAGCGCACAAAGCTGATCCACGATCGCCACATTGAGATGCGCACGTTCAAGAAAGGAGACAGTGTCCTATTGTTCAACTCTCGTCTCAAATTGCATCCCGGGAAACTGAAATCCCGATGGAGTGGACCCTTCGAGGTGGAAGAAGTGAGACCGCACGGAGCGATTCTCGTGCAAGATGGAGAGGCCACGTTCTTGGTGAACGGGCAACGCTTGAAGCTGTACTTTGGTGAGAACTATAAGAGGAAAGTGAATGAGGTTAAACTCATTTCACTTGTACATGAATGAGAAGAAGGACCGACGTCTAGCCTAAGACGCTAAAGAAGGGCGCTTGTTGGGAGGCAACCCAACCATTGGTACATTAGGATAGTTTAATGTTAGGTGTAGTTTGCTTTTATTTTGTTTACTTTTTAGTTTAAAAATGATACCTTGATCCGTTTGTTAAATGTGCAGGAACAGGCAAGGTCGATACCATCGACACATCAGTCGATGGTATCGACATGGGTTCAGGTTGACACCAGCAGAAATTGCACTGCGTCGATACCATCGACGGCGCCGTCGATGGCATCGACATGGTCACAGGCAGGTCGCAATAAAAGTGTCGATGGTATCGACACCCCAGTCGATACCATCGAGATCTCTGGAGATATTCAGACGAATTTTGCTCAGTCACTCGATACCATCGACGGCCCCATCGATGGTATCGACATCATCACAGGTTGAATGCAATAAACGGAGGTGTCGCAATAAAAGCAAGTCGATACCATCGACACCAGTCGATGGCATCGACGGACATGTCACCGATCCGCATGAAGACATCGACGACGATCGCAATAGCCACGTCAGCGATCCGGGTGCTGCGTCGATACCATCGACTTCTGTCGATGGTATCGACCCGTCAGCGATCCGGGTTTCTCGATCCAGCAAACGTCAGCCGTCGATACCAGCGACAGATGCGGCTACCCGTGAGACGTGTCGATACCATCGACCCGCGTCGATGGTATCGACGGGTCAACAGGGGCACCGATCAAGTCTATTTAAGGGGACTTGCAACGTCATATGACATCACACCCTCAGAGCAAGTATCTCCCATTGCGCCGAGCACTCCCCCAAGCCCTCTACACCTGCGGAGAAGCGTCATCGAGCGAAGATCTTCACCGAGCGGAGAATTTCTCTCCATCTTCACCGAGCTCTTTTCTCCCAACCTCATTCTTCTCGCAATCATGGTGCATACGGGTGGAGCATCTTCATCAAGCGCGCACCCCATGGAGATCGAGGAGTTTGTTCCTCCTCCAACCGCTTCCATCTCTCGTCCACGCCTTATTCATGCCAACATGGATGTAAGGAAGGTATACGAGGAGATAATGAAGCGGAAGTTCGAGGCCACCCGGTATGTGGACCGGGGAATGATCAGGGAGCTGGGATTCGAGGCCAACTTGGCCTATGTGTTGGCCGGGCAAGCGCGGCACACCAATCGCTTCTATGAGATGGACTGTCATGCGGATGGGCAGCCGTTTTTCGGCAAATGGCCCACATACAAGGAACTGGTGGCCAAGTTCATGGCGTCTCTTGATATCTGCGTCGTACCAAATGACGTGGTACCATCGGACCAGATGTGGATCCAGGGAAGGGTGTCCTTCCGACTCTTCAACAACAATTACAACATCACGTTGAAGCAGTTCAACGACATCTTCAACTGGAACCACAGCCGCCACGATCACCGACGCCCTGACGCCCGCACCGACTACGACAAAATCTTCGCCGAGCTAGTTACAGTGCCGGCAGGGAAGACCGTGAGCTACCACAATGCCGCGGTAGCGGATTTTGAGCACCCGTTCGTCTGGGTCCTGCACAGGATGTTGAGCTTGACTTTCTTCGCTCGGAGCGATCTTGCTTTGAGCAAGTTTCAGGAGAGTGACCTGTTCTTTCTCTATGCACTCCTGAAACGTCAAGAGTGCAACTGGGGAGCATTCTGGTTATAGCGAGTCATGGCGGTGAAGCGGAGCACAAGGAAGGCTCCAATCCATTTTGGTGGTCTTGTCACCAAGTTGGCGCTGTACTTGGGGCTGAACTTTCAGTCCATGACTCCGATTTCTACGTGGAGTTAGGTGAACGTGCAACACTTGCACCGTTCAAACCTCATTCTTATCCGGTACGGGTTGGCGTACGCTCATTGCCACGTCAACCAAGCTTACCAGGAGGCATCCCTGCCGGACGACGTCTTCCACATTGAGGGCAAGCAGCATTTCCGATGGCCCATCATAGCCATCGAGTCCTCCGAAGAAGAAGGCGGAGGTGAAGACCAAGAAGGCGAGGCCGAGGAGGACGAGGAGGCTTTCACACCTCTTCGAGCACGCGTGGCACCACGAAAGCGTCCTAGGATGCACCCGGGTGCATCTTCATCATCTCAGCCCCCGCCGCCATCACCACAGCAAGAGCAGACAGCTGCGGATCCCTACTCCATGCAAGGGATGTACACCATGCTGCAGGACATACAGCAGACTCAGCTGTAGAACATGGGTATGTATACCGGCATCCATGAGACAACGGGCCGGTTTCTTGATAACCAACGGGCTATGTTCGAGAACGAGCGGCTCATCCTTGCCAACCAAGAGAAAATGCACAACCGGTTGCAGCGGATAGAGATGCAGCAGGAGCCCTTCTTCGACCACTACTGGAGTCGAGACTACTTTGGAGGTTATCCACAGCCTCCGCCGAGGACCCAATATGATCCAAGCTTCCGGGGGGAGTACCCGTCTTGGGATCCTACGGCACCACAATACCCACCACCACCTCCGCAAGATTGATCAGGGTATCACTGTTCCGCCCTTAAGTTAGTCTTTGACTATGAGGCCATAGTCGGATTCAAGCTTAGGGGGGTGGCTGGAACAACTCTATCTTTTATCTTTTCTTTAGTTGTTTTTAGTTTCTGCTTTGTTATTTGTTTTTGCAATTTTAAGTTTTTATTTAGGATCCACATCTATCTAGTGTAATCGTGGATGTCTTAAAAATTGTCATCTTGCTGTTTTCATGGGGAAATTAAGGGAATTTAAAATTTTTTCTGTGTCATTTGGATAGCTTTACTTGGTTGTCCTTGGGGAACTTGTTCTATGAAAATGATTGATTATGTCAACTTTGAAGCAATATGTCATACTCACACCCCCATTGACTCATGAAAAGTGGATAGTAACGGTTGTTTGAGCCTAACCTAATCAAATGGTAATGAGACCTTAATCAGATGTAAGAGAAAGAACCCTTTAAACTACTACACATGTCAGTAAGGAGGGACACATAATTTTCTTCTAAGGTTCAGTCACTTAATCTTGTGATCATTCCACCCCATTTTCTATAATCCACCCAAGAATTGGAAGTAAAGTGCAGTTTCAATTTCTTTTGAGTGCATAGCATGTAGATAGGGTTTGCATTCCTATTTTCATAATTTTGCATACAACAAAAAAATATACGATGATACATGCACATTACCTTTAGGTGCATGTCATGTAGTTGCACTCATACTTTCATGATTTTCATGCATAAGTACACCATGTATCTCAGTTGACCTGAAAAGTGATCTAAATTGTTCCATACCCTCGCATTTGTACAAAGATTTCCAATCATGAAGACAATAGCCTAACACATGTATCTCTAAGCAATTATGGATATGTGGGCTAAGAGGAAAAGAAAAAAAATCTGAAAAAAATATTTGAAAAAAAAAGAGAATTTAGAAGGAAATGGAATAAGAGGGAGAAAGGAATGATATCACTTGTATAATAGGGGAATTGAGTACATGATGTGGCTTGAGTAGATTTCTATCTCATTTTGAGGTAGAAGGTTAGTGCATGCATCATTCCACCCACTTTTAGGCAGTAGGGCATTCTTAATGTGCATTTGCATCATTTAGGGCATTTTGTTATATGCATACTGAAACTGTGTAATACTTCCATACTCTCCCATGAACCACCCATTCCATCCACCCGTTGCTCGAATTGGTAGGCCACCGTGATTTTCTCCTCACTCATGATTATAAGGAGGACTGCTTCCATGTAGATGGTAGTTAGGGCGAGCAACGTAGTTTAGGCGATCACAAGATGCACCATGGCTGAATCGGCGAACTTTATTATGTTAACTGCCTATGTGATAGTGTTCATCGGTTTGAAGGATAATTTCTTTTATTGATGGTTATTGTCGCCTATAGGGTAATTACTGTTCTGTGATTAGGGTAGGCCGGTTTGAGAACGTCCAGTGGGAGTCATTTGTGATGTGGGTTGGTATTTTGATTGTTAGTTGACATTCACAATTCTATTCTAAGGATTAGTTGCTCGAGGGCGAGCAATGTTTAAGCTTAGGGGAGTTTGATGCGATGATTTTGAGTCGCATTTATAGACCGATTTCATATGTGTTTTGTGCCTTAATTACTCATTTTCATGGATATTATTGCATAATTCACTTTATTTGGTCTTTGCCATCATTTTATATCAAATCCCCTTTGTTTCACTATTTTAAGCATTATTGATCATCTTATCATAAATCGTGTGGATTTACTTGGTCTTGTTGTGCAATTTCAGGAAGAACAAGTATCTGCTTCCGTCGATACCATCGACGGATGTCGATACCATCGACCAAGCCACAGGTTGTCAGCCGAGAAGAGCAATACAGAGTCGATACCATCGACACCCATGTCGATGGCATCGAGATGTCTCCAGGCTGCTGGCGAGGATGAAGTCGATACCATCGACGCAAGTCGATGCCATCGACTCAAGGAGAGCTACAGCGTCGCTAAACGACAACAACCGACGCTAAAGGAGTCGATACCATCGACACCCAAGTCGATGGTATCGAGATCACCACAGGCGCTCAGAATAAAAGAAAGGAAAGCTGCCGCTAATCCGCTGTGTCGATACCATCGACTCGCGTCGATGGTATCGACGCCGGCAGATATGCGTTGGATTTGTTTTGATTTCGATCGGACGGCTGTTGTTATTTGACGACCTAATTAGGGACTTATACCTAATGACGGCCGCCTAGACGTGATGATCATCTCATTTTTGGATTGCACGAGTGCCGAGGAGGAGAGAAAGGAGAACGGAGGCCGAGAAGCTCATTCCGGGTGATTCAGACGCTGCTGAAGACGATTTCCACCACCGACAGGCGGGGAAAGCTTGTGTTCTACGCCAAGGATCCACCGGTTCTTCTCCGTTCAGGGGTTTTCCCATTTATTTCACGTTTTTCTTATGAATTCCCCAATTTCTACCATGTATTCATGTAAGATGAACATGAGAGGCTAAAACCCTCAATCTTTAGGACCGGGAGTAGCCCGGGGATACATTGTATGATGATTTTATATTGATAATTCATATTTTTCTCTCATATCCGTGGTATAGATTCGTTTTCTCCATTTCTATTGTTATGCTTGATCACCATAATAATAACTTAATGCCCTTAATCACTTCGACAGAAGGATTAACGGTTGAAAAGAGACGAATTCTACATTAATTAATAAAACCCTTGACAAAGGAGTTGTAAAATTAATGGTGGGAACTGAGAGACCGTTTATAATGCACTTAGTTTAGGGGAATGATTACTACGACGGTGGAATCAACCTAAATCTAAGTAGTGGATTACACCACGACAGTGGGTAATTCTCATTTCAGGCCACTACCCAGATAGAGAGAGAAGTGTGAGGAATTATATGAAATCTAATACAATGTTGACCCGCGGTGAAACCGCCATCCTAAAGATATCCTTTTAATTGATTAAATTAACCTTTAATCGATTGTTTTCTTTGTTTAATTTTTATTTTATTTTAATTTGAACAGCAAAACCTTACTTTGTTAATCGGTCTAGCTGATTGCGATTAGTTAGTAGAAGTCTCCAATAATTCACGTATCCCTGAGTTCGACTCGGGCCTCACAAGGCCTATATTACTCGACGCGTACACTTGCATTTTTAGCGCGTAGTAAAATACACGTCAATACCAATAAGTAAAATAGAAGAGAGATAAAGAGAAATCCTCAAAAAGAGATATTTCGATAAGAAATAAATAAGATAATGAGAAAATAATGGATAAAAGATAAGTGAAAGGCTAAGGTATATCCCCAAGATCGGATTTCGAGCCATTAAGGTTCCTTGGGGTTCAAGGAACTCAGAATAATAATTTAATAGCAAGAGAAAGAGAAAATATGTGAGAAATATATATATATATATATATATATATATATATATATATATATATATATATATATATATATATATATATATATTAAGTGATATCTTGCACTTAAAGAAAAGGAACGTTTTATTTTATATAATGAGCCCAATTTTGGTAGAGAGGTAGATCAAGTCATTATGGACTTTCCCTCAAAATTTGGGAGCAATGGGATCTTCGGTTTGGGAGTTATGGCTTTTACAAGATTCCCTAAAGTGTTGTGATTATGGAAAATGTCACATTTATAATTGGAATAGGAATCTTGGGCCCCACCCATGCGCATGTCACGCACATTGTGGGCCGTTGGATTCCGATCCAATGTTGATACTTTTGTCTCCTAGCTCGCGGAAAGTTAGGAAACTGACAGACAGGTGAGGGAATCTTCCAAGGAGTCTTTCTTGTGATTTAATGCATGAGTGGACTTGGAAACTTGCCCATCAAGTTCAGGAGTCCTAGACGGATCGAGCAACCCTGGGTTTTTGGGGGTTTTGTGGCAAGAACACGAATTCCCAATTAACAGGGAGGGTGATGAAGACCCTATACATAGGAGGGGGTACTCTGTAGTACCTGCACTCCAACGAATCAAACTCATATGCTCAAACCCCTGAGACAGTTCCTCCAATACGATCAATTTGGTCAGAGACCTCGATCTTCCCCGTCGTATTAGCAGCATGCCTCACCAGAGAAGAGATCCGCCGTGCGAGAAACTTGAGAAAGAAGTTGAGCAATTGAGACCATGGTCCAGTTTGGGGAAGCTGGGCAGAGGTCGTGGTGTCCTTCTCGAGTATTGGGAGGGGTTGCATCTCGAAGTCAACCATCCAGTACCAAGCCAGGAACCTGAATCGTAAAGCAGAGTGGCACACAGAGTTCTTTGCGAGGTTGAAGAAGAAAGGAGGAAAAGACCTCCTTGTCCCTGGCCCTGGTGAATGAAGGTAAGGGAAAAACCATCCTTCACAACTTAAAACAAAAGTTAGGCACACGCGACCCTGGTCGTTGGATCCTGAGTGGACCAATGGACCATCAATCTAATGATCCATGTTTTTCTAGATTTTGCTAATAATTCAAATAAAAAGGTTTTCTTTATAAAAATCATATCTAGAGCTAGAAAACTCAGATGAGAAAAATGTATACATGAAAATTGATCAGAAAAATACGAGGGATACATAAAAAATGGTTTGGGAACCTAAATCAGTATCGATTTGTAAACGTTGTATGGGAAAAGTATTAAATTATGGTTAGAAAACCTAATTATTGATAAAGGATAGGTTTAATCTTGCAAGTGAGTAAATTCAAGCATTATTAATTAGTTTAATGATATAGATGGATTTTAACCTATTTTGAAAAGGGATTTGCAAGAATTAGGGTTTTAAACCTAGTTTTGTCATTAATACCTTTAGAAACCCTAAGTGAGGAAAAGGGGAAGAAAAGATATAATTAATTCAAAAATTAGGGTTTTGTGGTCCAAACCTGATCTTGAGATCTTAATGGAAAATAAAATGAGATAATTAGGGTTTGATGGATATTTTGATAAAAATAAAGTAAAAGTGGTAAAAAGGAAGTGAAACCCTAATTATGGTCAAAACCCTAAAAAGGGCTAGTAACCCTATGGCACGATTAGGCCTTTTAGACTTGAATACCATGATCCATGATAGAAAAATATTGGATGTATATTTCAGGACTGAATTGTGCTTGCTTGCTTGATTATGGGTTACTTGATTGTTTGGATTAATTCTGCATTCAAGACAGCTTGACATGTATGTGGTTAATTATTATTAATTTCTTTAGTTTCCCGAAGGGTTTCCCGAATGATTCTATGCATTGAATGCAACTTATCAGTTGGATGTTCATACTTGCAAATTATAAAGTCACTATGGTTATCACAATTATAAATATATGTGTATTCTCGCACCTACATGCCACCCAGATGGAAGATGCCATAAAGGTCAGGCCCAAGAGAGTAGACCAATGGGAACCATGAGAGGTGACCCCACACACCAAGCTTAGGAATGAGAAGGTGGTCTATGTTGCATGACTATGGGGCACCATGAGAGGTGACCCCCAGGCACCAAGATTGGGATTGAGAAGGTGGCCTTAATTCAATGGAAAAAGAGAAACCCTAGAGGGGTATTCCAGGGTTAGGGCAAAAGCGGTGGAGAATGACACCTTGAAAATGTAAATTGTATTGTTAATTATCTTGATTGTGATAATTAGATTGTTAGCCATATTTGTGAAATTTTGGTTGTTCCCAAATACCAGCATATTCCTATATGCTGACCGACATTTTGTTTGTCGGTGTTTTAGGTACAACAATTGAAAGAACAAACAGTAAAGTGACACATTGTGGAAATAAGAAATAAAGTGCAAGGAGGATTAGATAGAATGTATCGAGGCTGTGGATAGAGTAGTTTACCAAAGTTTTTTTAAAAGCTATGCAAAGTTTTATTTTATACCAGTTTTTAGTTTAGTTGGTAGAATTTGATAATTGTTATTGATTATTCATCAAACCTTTGATCCTGTTAATTGAGATAATGGCTTTGACCTCTTGGTCTTCCTTAATTGGGGGTTACCGGGAGGTGGGGTCGTTACACTCAACCCGTTGTAAAATGCCATTATTACACAACTTGCTCTATCATGTTGTAATAGTCATATATGCTAACCTATTATAACAGACCACTATTACACAACATACTCTAACCCATTGTAATATACCATAATCACACAAAAAACTTTCACATGTTTTTAACAGTTACGTGTTGTAATAGACCACATTCAAACAACATGGGTATAAGCGACTCGTTGTATATGTACAAAAGAGAATGCATGTGGTCAAAAAAAATAAATTGGTTCAGTGGTTTTAATTGTGCTTTACTTTCATGTGGTCTCAAGTTCGAAATGTATGTGTAGGTGTATCTTCCTTTTTCCTCAACATATTTTTGAACTACAACATGCATTAAATATTGTATAAAAACACATATTACAACATTTGAAACACTTGTTGTATAAAGACCCCCCATAAGATCAGACAATCTAATTCAGTAGTTGAAACTTGTTGTAAAATGGAAAAATGAATTGTTGTATAAGCATTTTCTGTAGTAGTGACAAGACCATATTATAGTATAGATGAGTAACAAGTGAGGGGTTGATCCATAGGGAAAGAGGGGGCAATAGAGATAAGTTATATTGAGCTATGTTCCTAAGGCAGATATTAGGGTTTATACGATTTGAGGTTGGTTTTGTTTTGATTACGTAAAGGTTTCATGCAAGAAAAAAATAAAGGAAGCAAACCAAGAAAACCCTATTTTAACCCTAAACAGGTTAATTTTAGTTAAGAAAGAAAGGTAACTAAGAAAGAGAAAGAGACTAAAACTAATCCATACTAGCTAAGAAGATTATACACTAAAGCAATTAAAGACCTAGATTATCACTAATTAGCAAGATTAACACTAACAATCGTAAAAGGGGCATAAAAACCTCAACAAGGGTAAATGATCCAAAATAGGGAAAATGACTAACAAAGCAATTAAAGAAACCAACTAAACTAGCATGAACTAAGTAAGAGAGCAATTGGGTTTCTTATCAAGTTATTTAGAGGTGGATCTTTTGGGGATATCACTAGGGTTCCAGTTGGGGGAGAAAATAAAATGAAAACCTAACCATTCATTCTATATTGCCAAACCAACAACTAGACAAATGTAATGGAATCACCGTAAAGTATTAGTCGAACATGGATAGAATAGGGTGTGTGAAGGGGAACTATACCCTTACTTACAAGGCTCCATTGAACTAAGGTTTAGATGAGACTCCAATAGGATTTGACTAAGATAGGTTTCTAGGGTGGGAATCCATAGTGTAATTGGGAGTCAAAGATGGGAATGGGGAGTAGAGTTGAGGGTATTTCACCTCACATTACTCACCATCTAGATTTTAGAAAACTTCTAGGAAATTGCACTAAACACTCCTACTATATCTACTTAGATCTCACACCAAGGAGTAAGAGAAGAGATATATGTGTGGGGAGATGGCATGCTAGACAAGGATTCACTAGTTGGATATAGGATAAAATTCCAAAATAGCCTCATATATGCCATCTTGTCTTAAATCTAGGTGGTTTCAAGCATAAGACATCAAGAAATTTATGTTTTCAAGAACAAACTACAAGAAACTTGGGAAATAAAATAGAAGTAGAAGGCAAACATCAGACAATGAAAATGTTGAGTTTGCAAGTTATATTCCCTCAAAATGGTATCAAAGTAACATTTACCCCAAACAACCCACCACAAAGGGCTTAGATACTCATAATGCAAAAAAGAATAAAAGAATAGAGAGAAGAAGGAAAAGCCATGGAGCTCATGGAAGATCTTCTTCTCCTTCACCTCCAATAGTAGGAGCAACACCTTCTCCCTCCTATGCGGTAAGAGAGCATCAAATGGATGGTAGAAGTGGGAAAAACCCTAGAAAATGAGGTTTTTGAGGTAGAGCAAGGTGGAAATGAAGTGGGAGTAGGCCCAAGCTCCTTGAATGCTCAAAGGAAGTAGAAATGAATTCTATGGGGGTGTATCTTCATGCTACATCCACCACCTAGGTATATACAGGTGGCGGGTAAGAACTGGGTTAAGTGGGGGCAAAATGGGTAGAATAGTGAAGAAAAAGCTAGGTTTTGGGTGGTAACATAGTCATCTTGGGAAGCATGACTGTGGCAGGTAGGAGGTAGCATAGTAGTGCTAAGAGGGAACAACTATTCTGAGGAAGTGGAAAATGACAGGTTGAAAGTGGGGGAACAGAGTTTGGTATCACGATCATGGCAGGGGCTAGGTAGTATGGTCGTGTTGGGTAGCATCACCGTGGTGGGTGAGTTGGGGGCTTGGTCATTTTGCTTGGAATGCCCATTCTATCTCTGGCCAACATGACTGTTCTGGATGGCATGACCATGCTGGGTCTTCTTGGCACAACCATGATGGATAGTATGGCAGTATTTTCGAGGTTACTCTTTAAGGTTGAACTCTATCATGTTGATGTGATTTTTGTCCAACACGACCATTGTAACATCCTAGGATTTGAGGACTTAAATAAGATAATCATAAGAGGAATGATAGGACTACCCATATCACCAAGGTGCACCTCCTTTTCTGAGAGCCCATCACTAAAGAACTCCATAGTTAAGCATGCTCAGCTTGGAGTAATACTAGGATGGGTGACCAGTCGGGAAGTTGACCCCGACTTGCGCATGAGTGTGGGAAAAGTGCACAGTTAAGGCTAGTGGTGATCTGTGGGGCCAATCGTCATTCCTAAAACTCTACTAGAGCCTAGGGCAGTGGGCCCGGATGTTACAAATGGTATCAGAGCCAATTCCCCTCCAGTAGGTGGGGCCCACATGGGCCTGTGGCATGCCAGTCTTTGAGTCGTGTGGACCACGCATGTTGGAATAACATCCTAGGATTTGAGGCCTTGGATAAGATAATCATAAGAGGAATGATAGGACTACCCATATCACCAAGGTGCACCTCCTTTTTCGAGAGCCCATCACTAAAGAACTCCATAGTTAAGTGTGCTCAGCTTGGAGTAATACTAGGATGGGTGACCAGTCGGGAAGTTGACCCCGGCTTGCGCATGACTGTGGGAAAAGTGCACACTTAAGGCTAGTGGGGATCTGTAGGGCTAGTCATCATTCTTGAAACTCTACTAGAGCCTAGGGCAGTGGGCCCGGATGTTACAACCATTCCTTGGAACCACAGTCTTACTGCATTTTTTAGCTGCACTTTGTAGTTCATTCTTTGAGATCCATGGACACCTTTTCTTTAGACTGACTCTTGCCCACTAGGGTAAATTAAGGAAGCTTTAGGGCCTTGTGTGGACCCCTTCATGGGTGGAGGCATCCTAGAACACCTTCCTTCTCACCCGTTCATCCAAGGCATGGTCCAAGTACCTGAAAAACATGTAAAAAGTGTTCGTAAGTGCATTTAATATTAAATTATTTATTAGGAGAAATAGCTTGCAATCTAACCCATTTAGATGTGATTGAAATGCAAAAATACACAACATAAAACCCTAAAATAGGGATGCATCACCACCCTAAACTTAAAACATACTTGTCCTCAAGTATGCTCCGACTTAATCTCTTTTTAATTTTTTTTTCAACAAACAACAATGATAAATGCATGGAAAAAATGACTACTGACTAAATGGGGTTAATGGTGACTAAGTACATGTATCCCACCTATCTCCTCTCCACTTACACAAACAAATCATGATTAAAGCATTGAGCATACAAGCTTCACATATAGGGAATAGGATATACAATCAACACATGTGGCTTTCATGTAGCTCCGAGTAGACAATTTCATGGTGGTCATAATCAAAGACAGCTAGGAGTGTTGTTTTACTTTCATGAATTCAAGTTCATACTTTTAATCACACTATGTGACCCACATGGTTGTGAAAAGGGACAAGTGAGCTAGGTTTGATGTTTTCTAGCTTAATTAGTATGCAAATAGAAGAATGAGGTTGCAAAAGAGGTTGGTGTGCTATTACATAGGAACACTCATCTTTTCTTTATTCAGATGATATTACATAGGAGCATCTTTATCTTCTTTTTGCATTTTCTTCTCTTTTATTTTCTTTTCCCTTGGGGTAGCTAGGTCACATGGTGGTAGGAGTAAAGCAAGAGGATATAGATATGACAACTCTGACCTTTTGGAGGGTGGTCAACGCTAATATGTGCACAATAAGAATCCTTCATGAGGTGGAGAGGTAAGAAGATGATGGAAGAAATACTGGGTCAAAGAGGGGTCATTAGTGTGGGTTTCAACATAATATGTCCTGCATGAAGATTAATCCAACATTTCATCAAATAATGTCACACCACATGATTAAGCAAACACTAAAACCATATTTTTTCATAAGATTTAACAAACCCTAAGTTCTTGTGGCTTGCTTAAATCACAATTCAACTAAACAATTCACATGCATGAGAGAAGTGATTCACATGTAGAAAGTAAACAATGAAGACCATTTAGCAATAGAACATAAGAATGTAGCATGCATTTGTCATATGTTAAGATTTTCAGTTCAATAAGTAGAGATTAGGTCAAAATGTGCTCTTGGGAAAGACATTTTAAATTTGGGCAAAATTGGTAAAAATGGTGCCAACTAGCATTCAAGCACATATAAACCTACATTTAGGAAACAAAAAGCATAAATCAAGCAAATCTTAGCTAAAACACACAAAAACTACCAAAAATCTATATGAGATGCAATGCATGTCATGAAAAGCAATAATTTTAAAAAATTACACAGAAATGCATTATGAAGGCATGTAAAACAAACACAAAAAGTATGGATGGACATGTATAAGAGTTAGTTAGACCATTTGATCATCTTGGTGGAATAAAGGGCAAGGTACCTAGAGAAAAATGAGTTAAATAAAGGGCACCACCTTACTACCCCAATCTTTTAAACCATGCTGCCCTCAACATGAAATACAAGTTTAGAATAGTAGGGTAGAGGGTACAAAGTCATGGTAGACAACCACAAAGAGATGGATCTATCAACATAGCATTAGGTGAGAAAGATAGGGACACCAAGGCCGTTCTATGCAAAAATATCCATTCTCGCTTCCCTACAACACAACTGTGTTGTATGGAATGATCGTGTCCTACGCGTTCATGTAGCTTTTTCTCTAATTATCAATTTTTTTCTTTTCAATCTTCATCTTCTCCTTGGTTGGCTCCTCCATGCATTTTATTTCCTCCATTATACCTTCTCTCATATGGTTCAGAAATAGAAAAACTATCACGTGTGGTGTTTGTGTGTGTATTTCATGGAAAACAAAGGGATTTTGAGAATCTCAAACTGATGTGGGTTGCCTACCACTAGCACAGTTTAGAGATTTTATCCAGGCTTGTTGTTCTACCACCATAATGTGTCCATATCCAAGGTGTTCTCCTTTTCATCCAAAGTGACCCTCTCCAAAGCTTTTACCACATGATCTTCATCCTAGGGGACATGCAAGGTTCTATAGCTATTATTTTCTATCCAACTCTAATGAAAGTCAATATATTCCAAGTTGTTTCAAAGGTCCTCATCAATTGTGATTTTTCTTTCCTCAGTGGTGAACATGAATATATCTAGAATTTTCTTCATTTACGATATTGTCATGATGCTAGCTTACACTTTGATCTCCGCATTCACTATGCATAAGAAGGGTGCAAAGACTCTATCTTTACAATCAAATATTTACAAAATAATATAAAAATTATAAACAATCTTTATTACAATCATGATTTTACACCAGAGTCTGGAAGCTTTACAAAAGGTTACATATTTTAGAATAACTTTTATCAATGGCTACAATGCCATGCGTTCAATCATCTATGAGAGAACGACACGATATCCTGCTATTGCAACCAGTATACCGGGGGACCACTAATCCATTACAACATGTGCATAGGCGGAGGGACGTACCCAACCTCTAGGAGCCAAAGCTCTAAAAGGGACAAAGCCCAAAAGGACCAAAGTCCAGGGAGTCAAAACTCCAAGAATGCAATTCCAGTGCTTATCTTAATATTCTTTAAAATCCAACAATAATGAATTTAGGATTGGTAAAATTTCAAAATGCAGGAAAGGCTTATAAAAAGTTTAGGGCTCACCACCAAAAACATATATAGAATTCAAAAGGGAAACAAAATAACTCAATAAGTAAATCGAGAATCTAGTACCTCGATTTATCCAAGACTCCATAGAATGCACAATGACCAAGAATGACTCCAAGAGCAAGAAATCTACATAGTAAGGTACAACTTGGTTATCATTTGGCTTGGAATCAATGTACTTCAATGTTTTTCTATTTAGGGGTTTTATTACCCATTTACATTGTTACTATTTCACATTCCTTCCATTTTCTCTATTTCTAGGGTTTCTAGTTAAGTGGTGTATATAATCAATTAACTAGTCTATTTACCTTATGCATTAAATAACCACCACATTGCATTATTAATAACCCCATTATGTTCTTTCTCTAGGTTTGTCATGTTATTAGGCAAACATATGAACATTAGTATTTTTCTTGTTCTTTTCAAGGTAGGCTCATGATCATATACATAAGAATATTTAGTTAGAGGTTATAAGATTAGGTTTGTATTTCATCCTCAAAATTACATATTTAATTCATATTTTAGACTTTGATCTTATGTTCCACATTCTTTTTCTTGGAGTTACATTTACTGATTTCAAGGTCATTCATTGATCAAAGAAATAGGGTGTAGTTTTTTTAATAGGAATCTTTATGTTCGATAACTATGCACTAATCTTGTACTTAGGATGTTCTTCTCATTATCAATCTCTTATTGAATATGAAATTAGCTTATAGTATGAATCTTACTACTTGGAATATATGAAGAGAGCACCGGCTTACAATGTAGTTATATTGGAACTCCAATACATACATACATACATACATACATACATACATACATACATACATATATATATATATATATATATATATATATATATATATATATATATATATATAGGCTAGAATACACTCGAGTGTATTCGGAGCAGAATACACTCAAGTAATTTTTCATGATGTAATTTTTCATGATGTAATATTTTTTTCAAAAATATAATCCTTTGATCTTATTAAACATCTTGTGAATAGCTCCATACGCAAAATTTGAACACAATTGGACATTTATAGGCTATGTTATAAAGACCACAAAAATTATGCATTTCAAGTTAGTTTCACGTGTTTATTTTATTTCCCTTGGATGAGTGACTTACACTCATCCAAATGGGCTCAAAATGTTTATGTAGCTTAGTAATAGTATGACAGTGAGGATCAATGGTTTACATTTTGCAAAAAATAATCTTGATATGCAAACACACTTGAGTGTATTCATGTGATCTATACACTCAAGTGTATTCTAGCTCGACTCTCTCTCTCTCTCTCTCTCTCTATATATATATATATATATGTGAATTATAGAGTTAAGGTATACATGCTTATGAGGCTTTAAAATTATTTAAATGAATTGAGATATACTTCTAAAATTGTGTCATACTTAGTCTATTGAGATATATTAAATATATAGGAGATGTATGTTCTACTATACCTAATTGTGTTAAGAATACACTAGTATACATGCTTATGTGGTACATATATGTATATATGTGTGTGTTCTAACTTGATACAACTAGATATGATAAACTAATCAATCTAATGACTTATGTATTTTTATCCTATTAGTTTAACTTCCATAACTCATCCATTGTCTAAACTAGAACTTGAAAGAAGGAAGCCGATCTCTTGTTGGAAAGTTAAATTGATCCTTGATGCTTCACTTTGTGTTGATTAGTAGAGTCCGGTCCAAATATATCGATAGGGGGTCGAAGAGGTTAGCAAGTATGCTAAGGTCATTATATCGATCCTTGTCATCTTCAACACTTGATGGAGTCGTAACCCAGATTATAGATGAAGGAGGTTGTGTCAGGAGGAGGGATCATATTCCTCTTGAAACTATGATAGGATGATTGATTTTACACGATCAACCAAGCATGTTAGTAGACATTGAGATGGTAGCAAAAGACTTTTAATTACATTGTGATGGTCAAGCATTTAGCAACGAGATTTGTACATTACAACTTCTTCTCATGACTATTGTGCAAGTCTATCACAATGATTGCAAGGGGGATGAGGTGGTGGTGGTGCAAGAGTACCCATCATGGAACCTTTTGGGCAGTAAGGTTGGGACAACAAGGATGATTGTAGACCTACATTCTTCCATGATTCTCTGCTTTCATAAGGTGGAGGTTGCAGGGCGGAGGAGTCAGATCTACAATAATGGCGAGTTGAGGCCTGATGACTCGAACACGTGGGAGAATTATGGGTGGCTAGAGTTTCGACTGTGGCCATCAAGGTGGGTTCTAGGCATCCAGATTGGATGAGGGAAGACCTACAAATCCTTTTCCATTGTGGAGACTGGATGGTGGTGGCTTCAGTGGGCGTGCAATATTGATGGGTCATAAGATGACAACCTAAAGATGAGGTGAAGGTATGTTAATATTGTAGGTGGGAGACAATTCAACCCTCTGACCACGATGGATTGACGCAATGTGGTGATGACTTCCTCCTTTTACACCAAATCAATGCACAAAGGTGGCAAGAAGGGTAGCGGGCTTACATGTTTGCTGGTTGAACATCACACAGAGGAAAGAAGGGGCACATCTACGCCTGGTGTTGTAGGAAGGCGAAGTAGGGATCATGTCGGGAATCTATGGTGACGAGAGAAGATTGATGACGATCACGGTTATAGTCATCATAGTCGATGGTTGCAGATCTGAAAGAGTGACATGTTAGCAGGGAAGGAGATGACATAACCCAATGAGTTATTGGCCGGAGTCAATATAGGTCATGTAGTTTGGATAGCATCTTGTGTTTATAGTAACACCCCCTCTTCTATGGTTTATATTGTCAATCCTTGTGATCGTTGGGGAGGGGGAGGAGAAGGGGTAGCAAAAATGGGAGAGGAGATATTCATTTACTACATTCATTGGTAGCTTTATAACTACCTGCATTAGCGACATTACGTAGAGATGAGTTCCAGGGTTGTTTGACAACTGTATTGTCATTTCCCATGATGGCTCCGTATTGTTAGGGATTAGGATATTACTAAGGTGAGTCGATGAGATGTGGAGATCCAATGAGATGTGGGTCATGACAGTAACCATAGCACACTGTCATTTTCTTCAGCTTGGGGGAAAGAGATCTGATGGCACCCCTTTAGGGTTTAGGAGAAAATGTTGTGGTCGTTTGGGAAGAGGAGGGGCTCTTGGATGTAATGACATTGAAACACAGGGAGGGGCACGGGTGGAATTGTCCCTCACCATTTATCCTGTAATAGCGCTACTCATGGTGATGATGGTGAGCGTGTTACCTGGATCATAGCTCGTGTTGTTCTCAGATATGTTTTGGCTAATAACTATGTCATTTTTTTATCCTAAAGTCCATATTAAATGGATAATTTCATATCTTCTAAACAAGAAACTCAATTCCATTATGGTTTTAACCATCAAACCACTTTCTATAAAACTACATATAGAAAATACTAGATCAATTATTCATAAAAATGACAAATCTAATTTTATTATCCTCTTAATTATTTTTAAAATAAATTTATTTTAATATGATTAATATTTTCCATCAATTCCAATCCATTTGTGTGAAAATCAAGAGGACTCAAAGAAAAAGAGGGAAAATCATAATATCTCAGGTTTATAAATGCAAACTGACATCACAATGATTAGTGATGCAAAATTGAGGGGCTACTTTGTAAATATTTTCAATTGACAATATTCCACTCATTTCATCAAAAGAACATGATTGAAGATTAAATATCTAGGAATATGATGATTGATCCAAATAGTCAAATGAGACTTTAGATTGAAGGATCAATTTGTAAAGGGCTCAAGTTTAGGGGTGGGGGGATTTTGGAATTATAGCTAAGAGTAGATTTAGTTCCCAAATTTCAGTATGTTACAACTCTCCACCCCTTAAAATGATTTCATCCACGAAATCTACATGACCATGGTATTGTACGATATTATTCTCTCTCCCTTAAAATGATTCAACTAGAAATCTTTATAGGCATGTCAACTATAATGTAGTGTCCTTCACTATTTCTTGGTTTTCACCTCTAGGGTTTTCTCATACCTCCTTTATTGTGACTTAGATCAAGAAATCATCGGTAAAATTCCGTAAAATCATTTTTTTGTACATTTATTATTATAATGAAAATAACTTTTTTGATGGAAAACATTTAGATGCAAAACTAAAATATGGCCAAAATCGATGTGATGACTAAGTCACAATCACCTCTATCCAACATTCACCATATTACCTACTTGACTCAATTGTTCACTTATGGGATAGGGAATAATGATGTTGATTTCTACCAAAAAGGGATTCACGAATTCAAACTTAGGGTTTCTAATCACACTATTCCCTTTTCAACTATTAAGTCGTTCACATGTTCTGACACCTCAACCCATCTCTACTAATATGGTGATGTTAGTTTTCACTAATTGGCAGATTATACCATTTTATAGAAGTGAATTCCACCAAAGTTAGTATTTTCATTTATCTAGGTAAGGATACCACTACTAGGGTTGGTTGAAAACTATTTTCCTAAGTTATAGGTGTACTAGTTATCTAACCCTAACTACCATGAGATGTACATGAGTGTTGACTATTTATGGATCTGGTACCATGTTGTAAAGACTAGATCTTTACGGTCAAATATTTATAAAATAATATCAAAATTATAAACAATCTTTATTACAATCATGCTTTTACATCAGAGTCGCGGAAGCTTTATAGAAGGTTACAAATTTTAGAATAAATTTTATGCCTATCTAGTCTTCAACAGAGGGCATCTCCTACATGTCTCTTCTAGTCCATACTTGAATCACCTGTCCATGAGTTCCCAAAAGAACAAAACCACACATGGACCCCATTGAAGAGAAAATAAAGGTCAACTAGGCTGGTACTAAATTCAATTATTAAGCTACGAAAATGTGTGTACAAAATATGATTCAGGTATGAAATCCAGTATAGGAGGGAACTATTTGGTGGACTTAGTTCAACAAAATGAGAATAACAAGTATTGATCTTTCACTATTCAATATTCAACATAGAAATTCCACAAGGCTAACAATTATGCAAAATAATCAAAGTTCATGGTATCAAAATATCAAGAATATTTCCAATAATCAACTTTAAATATAAAGATTAAGCACTCTCATATCATTTCTTTTTCAATGACTACAATGACATATGTTCAATCATCTATGAAAGAACGACATAATAGCCTGCTATTACAACTAATATACTGGGGGACCACCGATCCATTACAACCTATGCACAGGGCGGCGGGACGTACCCAACCTCTAGGAGGAAAAGCTCTAAAAGGGACAAAGCCCAAAAGGACCAAAATCCAGGGTGTTAAAACTCCAATAATTCAATTCCAATGCTTATCTTAATATTCTTCAAAATCCAAAAATAATGAAATTAGGGGTGGAACATTTTCAAAATCCAGGAAAGGCTTATAAAAAGTTTAGGGTTCACCACCAAAAACATATATAGAATTCAAAAGGGAAACAAAATAACTCAATAAGTAAATTGAGAATCTAGTACCTTGATTTATCCAATACTCCATAGATTGCACAATGACCAAGAATGGCTCCAATAGTAAGAAATCTACAAAGTATGGTACACCTTGGTTATCATTTGACTTGGAATCAATGTCCTTCAATCTTTTTCCATTTAGGGTTTTTATTTCCCATTTAGAGTTGTTACTATTTCACGGTCCTTCCATTTTCTCTCTTTCTAGGGTTTCTAGTTAAGTGGTGTATATAATCAATTAACTAGTCCATTTTCCTTATGCATTAAATAACCACTACATTGCATTATTAATAACCCCATTATGTTCTTTCTCTAGGTTTTTCATGTTATTAGGAAAACATATCAACATTAGTATATTTCTTGTTCTTTTTAAGGTAGGGTCATGATCATATACATATCAATATTTAGCTAGAGATTATATGATTAGGCTTGTATTTCATCCTCAAAATTACATATTTAATTCATATGTCAGACTGTGATCTTATGTTCCACATTCTCTTTCTTGGAGTTACATTTACTGATTTCAAGGTCATTCATTGATCAAAGAAATATGGTGTAGTTTTTTTTAATAGGAATATTTATGTTCGATCTCTATGCACTACGCTTGTACTTAGGGTGTTCTTCTCATTATAAATCTCTTATTGAATATCAAATTATCTTATAATATTAATCTTACTACTTGGAATACATGAAGAGAGCACCGGATTATAATGTATTTATATTGGAAATCCAATATATATATATATATATATATATATATATATATATATATATATATATATATATATATATATATATATATATGTGTGTGTGTGTGTGTGTGTGTGTGTGTGTGTATCTATATTTGAATTATAGAGTTAAGGTATACATGCTTATGAGGCCTACGATTATTTAAATGAATCGAGATATACAGTAGAATTTGTGTCATACTTGGTCTTATTGAAAAATATTAAATATATAGGAGATGTATGTTCTACTATACCTAATTTTGTTATGAATACACTAGTATACATGCTTATGTGGTACATATATGTATATATGTGCACATGCTAATATGATACAACTAGATATGATATATTAATCAATCTAATAACTTATGTCTTTTGATCCTATTAGTTTAACTTTCTATAACTCATCCTTTGTCTAAACTAGAACTTGAAAGAAGGAAGTTGACTTCTTGTCAGAAAGTTATTACTGATCATCGATGCTTCACTTTGTGTTGATTAGTAGAGTATGGTCTAAAGATATCGACTGGGGCTCGAAGGGGTTAACAAGTATGCTAAGGTCAATGTATTGATCCTTGTCATCTTCAACACTTAATGGAGTCATGACCTAGATTGTAGATGAAGGAGGTTGTGTCAGGAGGAGGGATCATATTCCTCTTGAAGCTATGATAGGATGACTAATTATCCAGGAACAACCAAGCACGTTAGTAGATAGTAGGATGGTAGCAGAAGACTGTTAATTATGTTGTGATGGTCAAGCATTAAACAACAAGATCTGTACATTACAACTTCTTCTCAAGACTATTGTGTAGGTCTATCACAATGATTCCAAGGGGGATGAGGTGGTGGTGGTGCAAGAGTACCCATCGTGGAACTTGCTGGGCAGTAGGGTCCGAACAACAAGGATGATTGCGGACATGCTGTCTTCCTTGGTTCTCTGCTTTCATAAGGTGGAGGTTGCAGGGCAGAGGAGTCAAATTTGCAGATTATGGAGAGTTGAGGCCTGATGACTCAAACACAGTGGAAAATCATGGGTGGCTGGAGTTTTACCTGTGGCCATCAGGGTGGGTTCTAGGCATCCAGATTGGATGAGGGAAGACCTACAGATCCTTTTCCATTGTTGAGTATGGATGGTGGCAGCTTCAGAGGGCGTGCAATGATGATAGGTTGTAAGATGACAACCCGAAGATGAGGTGAAGGTATGTCAATGCTGTAGGTGGGTGAAAATTCTACCCTCCGACCACGACCACTTGGCGTAACATGGCGATGACTTCCTACGCCAGATCGGTGCACACAGGCGGCAAGAAGGGTGGCTAGCTTACATGTTTGCAGGTTAAGCATGATATAGAGGGAAGAGGGGGCATGTCTATGACTTGGTGTTGAAGGAAGGCGTAGTAGGGATCAAGTCGGGAATATATGGTGGCGAGAGCAGATTGATGATGATAAAGGTTATAGTCATCACACTCAATGGTTACAGATCTGATAGATTGATGTGTTGGCAGGAAAGGAGATGACATAACCTGATGAGTTATTGGTTGGAGTCATTATAGGTCATGTACTTTGGATAGTGGCTTGTGTTGATGGTAACACCTCCTCTTCTATGGTTTATATGGTCGATCCTTGTGATCGTTGGGGTGGAAAAGGGGTAGCAGAAATGGGAGAGGAGCTATTCATTTACTGGAGTCATTGGTAGTTTTGTAACTGCCTGCATTAGCCGTGTTACACAGAGGGGAGTTCTAGGGTTGTTTGATGACTGTATTGTTGTTTCCCATGATGGCTCCCTATTGTTAGTGATTACACTATTACTAAGGTGAGTCGGTGAGATGTGGAGATCCAATGAGATGCGGGTCGTAACAGTAATAGTAGCACACTATCGTTTTCTTCGGCTTGGAGGAAAGAGTTTTGGCAGCACCCCTCTAGGGTTTAGGAGGGAACATTGTGGCCATTTGGGAAGAGGAGGGGCTCTCAGATGTAATGATGTTGAAACATAGGGAGGGGGCACAGGAGAGATGGAACTGTCCCTCACCATTTCTCCTATAATGGCGCTACTTGTGGTGAAGATGGTGCGTGTGTTGCCTGGATCATAGGTTACATTATTCTCAGATATGTTTTGGTTAATGACTAGGTCATTTATTTATCCTAAAGTCCACATTAAATGGATAATTTCATATCTTCTAAACAAGAGACTCAATTCCATTATGCTTTTAACAATCAAACCACTTTCTATAAAACTACATATAGAAAATACTAGATCAATTATTTAGAAAAATGAGAAATCTAACTTTATTATTCTCTTAATTATTTCTAAAATAAATTTAGTTTAATATGATTAATATTTTCCATCAATTCCAAGCCATTGGTGTGAAAATCGAGAGGACTCGAAGAAAAAGAGGGAAAATCATTATATCTCAGGCTTAGAAATGCAAAATGACATCACAATGATTAATGAAGAAAAATTGAGGGGCTAGTTTGTAAATACTTTTCAATTGACAAGATTCCACTCATTTCAACCAAATAACACGATTGAAGACTAAATATTAAGGAATATGATGATTGATCCAAATTGTTAAACAAGACTTTAGATTGAAGGACCTATTTGTAAAGGGCTCAAGTTTATGGGGGGATTTTGGAATTATAGCTCAGAGTGGATTTAGTTCCCAAATTTTAGTATGTTACAACTCTCCACCCCTTAAATGATTTTGTCCATGAAATCTACATGACCATGGTATTGTACAATATTATTCTCTATCCCTTAAAAGGATTCAACTAGAAATATAAATAGGCATGTCGGTAAAATTCCGTAAAATCATATTTTTTGAACATTTATTATTATAATGAAAATAACTTTTTCGATGGAAAACATTTCGATGCAAAACTGAAATATGGCAAAAATCAATGCGATGACTAAGTCACAATCACCTATGTCCAACATTCACCATACTACCTACTTGACTCAATTTCGTACTTATGGGATAGGGAATAAGGATGTTGGTTTCTGCCAAAAAGGGATTCACAAATTCAAACTTAGGGTTTCTAATCATACTATTCCTTTTTTCAACTATTAAGTCATTCACGTGTTTTGACACCTCAACCCATCTCTAAAAATATGGTGATGTTCCTCTTCACTAATTGGTGGATCATAAGATTTTATAGAAGTGAATTCCACCTAAGTTAGTATTTTCATTTATCTAGATAAGTCTACCACGACTAGGGTTGGTTGTAAACTATTTGCCTAAGTTCTTGGTGAACTAGTTATCAAACCCTAACTTCCATGAGACGTACATGAGTTTTGACTATTTATAACTCTGATATGATGTTGTAAAGACTCGATCTTTACGGTCAAATATTTACAAAATAGTATCAAAATTATAAATAATCTTTATAACAATCATGCTTTTACATCATAGTATTTTTCTTGTTCTTTTTAAGGTAGGGTCGTGATCATATACATATCAATATTTAATTAGAGATTATAAGATTAGGTTTTTATTTCATCCTCAAAATTACATATTTAATTCATATGTTAAACTTTGATCTTATGTTCCACATTCTATTTCTTGGAGTTACAATTATCGATTTCAAGGTCATTCATTGATTAAAGAAATAGGGTGTAGTTTTTTTTAATAGGAATCTTTATGTTTAATCGCTATGCACTGATCTTGTACTTAGGATGTTCTTCTCATTATCAATCTCTTATTGAATATGAAATTAGATTATAATATGAATCTTACTACTTGGAATACATGAAGAGAGCACCGAATTACAATGTATTTATATTGGCACTCCAATATATATATATATATATATATATATATATATATATATATATATATATATATATCAATATGTGAAATATAGAGTTAAGGTATACATGCTTATGAGGCCTACAGTTATTTAAATGAATCGAGATATACAATTGCATTTGTGCCAAACTTGGTCTTATTGAGATATATTAAATATATAGGAGATGTATATTCTACTATACCAGATTGCGTTTATGAATACACTAGTATACATGCTTATGTGGTACATATATGTATATATGTGTACGTGATAACATGATACAACTAGATATGATAAACTAATCAATCTAATGACTTATGTCTTTTGATCCTATTAGTTTAACTTCCATAACTCATCCATTGTATAAACTAGAACTTGAAAGAAGGAAGCTGACCTCTTGTTGGAAAGTTATTACTGATCCTCGTTGCTTCACTTTGTGTTGATTACTAGAGTCTGGTCCAAAGATATTGATAGGGGGTCGAAGGGGTTAGAAAGTATGCTCAGGTCATTGCATTGATCCTTGTCATCTTCAACACTTGATGGATTCGTGACCCAGATTATATATGAAGGAGGTTGTGTCGGGAGGAGGGATCATATTCCTCTTGAAGCTTTTATAGGATGACTGATTATCTAGGATCAACCCAGCACCTTAGTAGGCACTGCGATGGTAGCAGAAGATTGTTAATTACATTGTGATGGTCAAGCATTCAGAAACAAGATTTGTACGTTGCAACTCCTTCTCAAGACTATTGTACAAGTCTATTACAACGATTGCAAGGGGGATGAGGTGGTGGTGGTGCAGGAGTACGCATCATGGAACCTGCTGAGAAGTAGGGTGGGGATAACAAGGATGATTGTAGAACTGGTTTCTTCCATGGTTCTCTGCTTTCATAAGGTGGATGTTGTAGGGTGGAAGAGTCAGATCTGTAGATTATGGCGAGTTGAGGCCTGATGAATTGACCACGGTGGAGAATCGTGGGTGGCTGGAGTTTCAACTGTAGCCATCAAGGTAGGTTCTAGGCATCCAAATTGGATGAGGGAAGACCCACATATCCTTTTCCATTGTGGACTCTGGCTAGTGGCGGCTTCAGAGGGCGTGCAATGATGATTGGCTATAAGATGACAACCTGAAGATGAGGTGAAGGTATGTTAATGCCGTAGGTGGGCGACAATTCTGCCCTCTGACCGTGATGTCTTGGCGCAATGTGGTGACAAATTCCTCCTTTTATGCCAGATCGGTGCACAAAGGTGGCAAGAAGGACGACAGGCTTACATGTTTGTAGGTTGAGCATCACACAGAGGAAAGAGGGGGCTCGTCTATGACCTGGTGTAGCAGGCAGGCGGAGTAGGGATCAGGTCAAGAATCTATGGTGGCGAGAGTGGATTGATGACGATCAGGGTTATAGTCATCACTGTCGATGGTTGCAGATATGAAAGATTGATGTGTTGGTAGGGAAGGAGATGACTTAACCCGATGACTTATTTGTCGGAGTCATTACATGTCGTGTAGTTTGGATAGCGGCTTGTGTTGATGGTAACACCCCCTCTTCTATGGTTTATATGGTCGATCCTTGTGATCGTTGGGGAGGAGAAGGGGTAGAAGAAATGGGAGAGGAGGTATTCATTTATTGGAGTCATTGATAGCTTTGTAACTATGTGCATTAGCGGCGTTATGCAGAGGGGAGTTCCAGGGTTATTTAATGGATGCATTTTCATTTCCCATGATGGTTCCCTATTGTTAGGGATTATGATATTACTAAGATGATTCGATGAGATGTGGATCTCCAATTAGATGCGGGTTGTGAAAGTAACAGTATGCAGTGTCATTTTCTTCAGCTAGGAGGAAAGAGCTTTGGTGGTGCCCCTCTAGGGTTTAGGAGCGAATGTTGTGGATGTTTGGGAAGAGGAGGGTCTCTTAGATGTAATGACGTTGAAACATAGGGAGGGAGCACAGACGAGATGGAATTGTCCGTCACCATTTCTCCTGTAACTGCGCTACTCGTGATGAAGATGGTGAGTGTGTTACATGGATCATAGTTCACACTGTTCTCATATATGTTTTAGTTAAGAACTAGGTCATTTATTTATCCTAAAGTCCATATTAAATGGAAATTTCATATCTTCTAAACAAGAAACTCAATTCCATTATGGTTTTAACCATCAAACCACTTTCTGTAAAACTACATATAGAAAATACTAGATCAAATTTTCATAAAAATGACAAATCTAATTTTATTATTCTCTTAATTATTTTTAAAATAAATTGATTTTAATATGATTAATATTTTCCATCAATTCCAAGCCATTGGTGTGAAAATCAAGAGCACTCGAAGAAAAAGAGGGAAAATCATAATATCTCAGGTTTATAAATGCAAACTGACATCACAATGAGTAATGAACCAAAATTGAGGGGTTGCTTTGTAAATATTTTTCAATTGACAATCACTACAAAATTGAGGGGCTACTTTGTAAATATTTTTCAATTTTGTAACTGCCTGCATTAGCTGTGTTACATAGAGGGGAGTTCTAGGGTTGTTTGATGACTGTATTGTTGTTTCCCATGATGGCTCCCTATTTTTAGTGATTACACTATTACTAAGGTGAGTCGGTGAGATGTGGAGATCCAATGAGATGTGGGTCGTAACAGTAATAGTAGCACACTATCGTTTTCTTCGGCTTGGAGGAAAGAGTTCTGGCAGCACCCCTCTAGGGTTTAGGAGGGAACATTGTGGCCATTTGGGAAGAGGAGGGGCTCTCAGATGTAATGATGTTGAAACACAGGGAGGGGGCACATGAGAGATGGAACTGTCCCTCACCATTTCTCCTATAATGGCGCTACTTGTGGTGAAGATGGTGGGTGTGTTGCCTAGATCATAGGTTACATTATTCTCAGATATGTTTTGTTTAATGACGAGTTCATTTATTTATCCTAAAGTCCACATTAAATGGATAATTTTATATCTTCTAAACAAGAGACTCAATTCCATTATGCTTTTAACAATCAAACCACTTTCTATAAAACTACATATAGAAAATACTAGATCAATTATTTAGAAAAATGAGAAATCTAACTTTATTATTCTCTTAATTATTTCTAAAATAAATTTAGTTTAATATGATTAATATTTTCCATCAATTCCAAGCCATTGGTGTGAAAATTGAGAGGACTCGAAGAAAAAGAGGGAAAATCATTATATCTCATGCTAAGAAATGCAAACTGACATCACAATGATTAATGAAGAAAAATTGAGGGGCTAGTTTGTAAATACTTTTCAATTGACAAGATTCCACTCATTTCAACCAAATAACACGATTGAAGACTAAATATTAAGGAATATGATGATTGATCCAAATAGTTAAACAAGACTTTAGATTGAAGGACCTATTTGTAAAGGGCTCAAGTTTATGGGGGGGTTTTGGAATTATAGCTCAGAGTGGATTTAGTTCCCAAATTTTAGTATGTTACAACTCTCCACCCCTTAAAATGATTTTTTCCATGAAATCTACATGACCATGGTATTGTACAATATTATTCTCTATCCCTTAAAAGGATTCAACTAGAAATCTAAATAGGCATGTCGGTAAATTCTGTAAAATCATATTTTTTGAACATTTATTATAATAATGAAAATAACTTTTTCGATGGAAAACATTTCAATGCAAAACTGAAATATGGAGAAAATCAATGTGATGACTAAGTCACAATCACCTATGTCCAATATTCACCATACTACCTACTTGACTCAATTGTGTACTTATGGGATAGGGAATAAGGATGTTGGTTTCTGCCAAAAAGGGATTCACAAATTCAAACTTAGGGTTTCTAATCACACTATTCCTTTTTTCAACTATTAAGTCATTCACATGTTTTGACACCTCAACCCATCTCTAAAAATATGGTGATGTTCCTCTTCACTAATTGGTGGATCATAAGATTTTATAGAAGTGAATTCCACCTAAGTTAGTATTTTCATTTATCTAGATAAGGCTACCACGACTAGGGTTGGTTGTAAACTATTTGCCTAAGTTCTAGGTGAACTAGTTATCAAACCCTAACTTCCATGAGACGTACATGAGTTTTGACTATTTATAACTCTGATATGATGTTGTAAAGACTCGATCTTTACGGTCAAATATTTACAAAATAATATCAAAATTATAAATAATCTTTATAACAATCATGCTTTTACATCATAGTATTTTTCTTGTTCTTTTTAAGGTAGGGTCGTGATCATATACATATCAATATTTAATTAGAGATTAAAAGATTAGGTTTTTATTTCATCCTCAAAATTACATATTTAATTCATATGTTAAACTTTGATCATATGTTCCACATTCTATTTCTTGGAGTTACAATTATCGATTTCAAGGTCATTCATTGATTAAAGAAATAGGGTGTAGTTTTTTTTAATAGGAATCTTTATGTTCAATCGCTATGCACTAATCTTGTACTTAGGATGTTCTTCTCATTATCAATCTCTTATTGAATATGAAATTAGATTATAATATGACTCTTACTACTTGGAATACATGAAGAGAGCACCGAATTACAATGTATTTATATTGGCACTCCAATATATATATATATATATATATATATTTATATATATATATATATATATATATATATATATATGTGAAATATAGAGTTAAGGTATACATGCTTATGAGGCCTACAGTTATTTAAATGAATCGAGATATACAATTGCATTTGTGCCAAACTTGGTCTTATTGAGATATATTAAATATATAGGAGATGTATATTCTACTATACATGATTGTGTTTATGAATACACTAGTATACATGCTTATGTGGTACATATATGTATATATGTGTACGTGATAACATGATACAACTAGATATGATAAACTAATCAATCTAATGAATTATGTCTTTTGATCCTATTAGTTTAACTTCCATAACTCATCCATTGTCTAAACTAGAACTTGAAAGAAGGAAGCTGACCTCTTGTTGGAAAGTTATTACTGATCCTCGATGCTTCACTTTGTGTTGATTACTAGAGTATGGTCCAAAGATATCGATAGGGGGTCGAAGGGGCTAGAAAGTATGCTCAAGTCATTGCATTGATCCTTGTCATCTTCAACACTTGATGGATTTGTGACCCAGATTATATATGGAGGTTGTGTCGGGAGGAGGGATCATATTCCTCTTGAAGCTTTTATAGGATGACTGATTATCTAGGATCAACCCAGCACCTTAGTAGGCACTGCGATGGTAGCAGAAGACTGTTAATTACATTGTGATGGTCAAGCATTCAGAAACAAGATTTGTACGTTGCAACTCCTTCTCAAGACTATTGTGCCAGTCTATTACAATGATTGCAAGGGGGATGAGGTGGTGGTGGTGCAGGAGTACGCATCATGGAACCTGCTGGGAAGTAGGGTGGGGATAACAAGGATGATTGTAGAACTGGTTTCTTCCATGGTTCTCTGCTTTCATAAGGTGGATGTTGTAGGGTGGAAGAGTTAGATCTGTAGATTATGGCGAGTTGAGGCCTGATGAATTGACCACGGTGGAGAATCGTGGGTGGATGGAGTTTCAACTGTAGCCATCAAGGTAGGTTCTAGGCATCCAAATTGGATGAGGGAAGACCCACATATCCTTTTCCATTGTGGACTCTGGCTAGTGGCGGCTTCAGAGGGCGTGCAATGATGATGGGCTATAAGATGACAACCTGAAGATGAGGTGAAGGTATGTTAATGTCGTAGGTGGGCGACAATTCTGCCCTCCGACCGTGATGTCTTGGCGCAATGTGGTGACAAATTCCTCCTTTTATGCTAGATCGGTGCACAAAGGTGGCAAGAAGGACGACAAGCTTACATGTTTGTAGGTTGAGCATCACACAGAGGAAAGAGGGGGCTCGTCTATGACCTTGTGTAGCAGGCAGGAAGAGTAGGGATCAGGTCAAGAATCTATGGTGGCGAGAGTGGATTGATGACGATCAGGGTTATAGTCATCACTGTCGATGGTTGCAAATATGAAAGATTGATGTGTTGGCAGGGAAGTAGATGACTTCACCCGATGACTTATTTGTCGGAGTCATTACAGGTCGTGTAGTTTGTATAGAGGCTTGTGTTGATGGTAACACCCCCTCTTCTATGGTTTATATGGTCGATCCTTGTGATCATTGGGGAGGAGGAGGGGTAGAAGAAACGGGAGAGGAGGTATTCATTTATTGGAGTCATTGATAGCTTTGTAATTGTGCGCATTAGCGGCGTTATGCAGAGGGGAGTTCCAGGGTTATTTAATGGATGCATTTTCATTTCCCATGATGGTTCCCTATTGTTAGGGATTATGATATTACTAAGGTGATTCGATGAGATGTGGATCTCCAATGAGATGCGGGTTGTGAAAGTAACAATATGCAGTGTCATTTTCTTCAGCTAGGAGGAAAGAGCTATGATGGTGCCCCTCTAGGGTTTAGGAGCGAATGTTGTGGATGTTTGGGAAGAGGAGGGTCTCTTAGATGTAATGACGTTGAAACATAGGGAGGGAGCATAGACGAGATGGAATTGTCCGTCACCATTTCTCCTGTAACTGCGCTACTCGTGATGAAGATGGTGAGTGTGTTACCTGGATCATAGTTCACGCTGTTCTCGTATATGTTTTAGTTAAGAACTAGGTCATTTATTTATCCTAAAGTCCATATTAAATGGAAATTTCATATCTTCTAAACAAGAAACGCAATTCCATTATGGTTTTAACCATCAAACCACTTTCTGTAAAACTACATATAGAAAATACTAGATCAAATTTTCATAAAAATGACAAATCTAATTTTATTATTCTCTTAATTATTTTTAAAATAAATTTATTTTAATATGATTAATATTTTCCATCAATTCCAAGCCATTGGTGTGAAAATCAAGAGGACTCGAAGAAAAAGAGGGAAAATCATAACATCTCAGGTTTATAAATGCAAACTGACATCACAATGAGTAATGAACCAAAATTGAGGGGCTGCTTTGTAAATATTTTTCAATTGACAATCACAACAAAAAATTTGGCCTTTGTCGAAGAACATTTGTGAGGAACCAAAAACCGTGAATAATGATGTCTATTTGTGAGGGCTCATCCTTCAAATATGGGATCCAATCCCTCAACCATGTTTTTAACATCCTTAGACCTTTTATGTGAATAATAATCCCTCACAAATGCATTACTCACTAATCACATCGTGAAAAATACCATGCCAAATGTTTCCCTCCATCTCATAACCCTTCCCTCCATTCTAAAACACAACATTTGTTAATAAAAAACCCTCCCCCTCGTTCCTCTGGGTGAGAACTGTTTCATCGCTCTATGCTTTCCCCTCTCGCGCCGTGAGCATCTCCCTCTCGCACCGTGCGCGTCTGGCCAGTCCTCCCCTCTCTGCCCTCCATTGCTCCATGCGCAAGCCCTAGGCCGGCACTCCAACGCCCTTGCTCGCAAGCCTGACGCCCTCAGGTGAATTCCTCCCAAACGCCGCTGAAGCGAGAACTGTTTCATCGCTCTGTGCTTTCCCCTCTCGCGCCATGAGTGTCTCCCTCTCACACCGTGCACGTCCGGCCGGTCCTCCCCTCTCCACCCTCTGTTGCTCCGCACACAAGCCCTCGGCCGGCACTCCGACGCCCTTGCTCGCAAGCCCGATGCCCTCAGGTCAATTCCTCCTTTTCTTTAAAAAGGCAGACATATGTGGCAATCTTGTCAAGCTTAGTTGTAAGGGATTTTAGGGCTTTGCAATTAGAAGTATCACCCATGGCAGAAATTTTCCCATACGGTCCTCTTTCATATTTCCAACCCGCTTGCAGAGCATCCATATTGTTTATGACTTCCTTGGACCCCTCTAAGTTGTACCCCATGTAGTCACACTTTGATATGCATTTATAAACTTCGTCTATTTTTTCTTGAGTCCATTGAGGACAGTAGTAACTAGGCCCCTCTAAGAATATTTCTTCTTTACATGCAAATTCATATGTTCCCCAATTTGTTTCTGAATCACAGACCTTGTGTAATTGACTACTAGACCTTGTGTAATGAATAGGAATGGGAATGTTATACTTTCTCATAATGAAAAGATAACTATCAAGCACTTCAATCACTCTAAAGCATTGATAGTTAATAATGTTCTAATTGACATTGGACTAGCAGACCTTAGTTTAACTGGAAAATGATTCACCTACAAAAAGGATGTGCACATGAGAGGATGGATAAGGATTTGTCCAGTCTGCACTACTTAATCACATACATAAATATAGTGGTGTAGCATCAAGTGTAGGTGCGATATGACCATATTCCCTAAATTATTAAGACAAACACGAATGACAACTCAACATGTTCCAATATTCAATAGCAAGGCAATTTGGTAATCAATGGGTGGGTTCTATAATAAACTCAGAGCATTTTGGGATAACAAAATCCTTACTCGGCCCAAAGTAATGTTTGTTAAAAAAAGAAGCCACTGTCACCCGAACCAAAACCAACCCCACCCAAAGGTCTAGATAACTATTTTGATCCGAAAAATCCAAACCTACAAACTATAATAGAATACTGAAATCATATAAGAAAACAATAAATGTATTGAGCTAAAAATAGTCCAAGGAATTGGCACGAGTTAGTTTTATCAAAAAGAGAATACTTGCAATATACAAAGCATCTATTGGCTTTGCAATATATAATTCAAATAACCAATGCAGAAACTTGGTGGCAAAAAATACAAAGAAACTATGGCTTATAAATCCATTATTCTACATATATCAAACTGGTAGTAGTTGACACTTTTAACACTGACTAATAAAATGTTGTCTAATGAGTGAAGATCACCTGGCCTCATAGAAGGAATTAGATCAAACACCACAGAAGATTGAAGGATCATACAAGAAAGTGGCACTAAATTATCAAAATCAAGCTAGAGGTAGTATGGAACTTAAACTGTTAGAATGCATAGTTTACTATTTTTTGGCAATCATGCTCATTCTTTTTTAAATCATGTTCTCTTATTTCACACAGGCTAGAATTTTCTCAAATAAGTTCTGATTGTTGTCTTGTTCAAAAGCATTATCAGTAACTACTATGAAATGAAAGAAGGAAATCAATCAACATTTTATGAGAAAGAAAATAATGATTTTCTTCATTTTTCCCTTTTTAAGTCGGGAATGTGTCTGCATATGTTGCAATAGAATCTTCAGAAATGGGAAAAGAGCATGTCATAACACTTTGAATAAACCATCTACCTCTTTTACACACTTGATTAGTGCTGAACTTCAGCAAAGGTCATAGTAGTATACAACCTTTCAGCCTTGTCCAGATCTATACCTTTGACAAAGTCCTAAGGAACAAAACTATGAGTTACAATTAACTAGTGAAATCTAAATAGAACTGATTTACCACATCATGTAACTATAGATTCTAAAATAACACAATGCCAATATAATAAATAGGGAAAAAGTATTACACAAATAGAGTTTCTACAACTCAAAAATCCATGTGCATGGCCTCTTTGTCAACAAACTGATCTTATTATTTAACTCAGGCATTGTAACCAAGACTAAACCTAGATACAACAGTAGGTTAGTAGTCTTAAAATGCTTTGGGCATTATCTGATGCTCAAGATAGAAACATCCAAGGTTTTCATGAGATTTTGGTTCAGTGGCCTGCCATCGTACCCAATGTGTATAAACTTATTTCAATCTGAATTGGGTAAATGACTAGGTCAGACCCGATGTGTAAAAAAATAAAAACCAATCTAAACTAGCACCAAGAATAAGTTAAATTAAACTAATCCATGAGTCGTAGAATTCTTCATACCACAAGTTGTGTAACACAATAAGAGCAACCTGATGGAAGCTCCTATTGTTGAATAAGACTAGCTGTATTTGTAAATGTAGCGTAGAAGAAGCTGTCTTAGTGAAGAAAAGTAGATACACATAACGAAGAAAAGTAGATACACATAATTTGTATCAAGTCATTGATAGTACTAACCTTCAAAGGAACACCATAGTGATCTTCTGAGGTAGATAAAGTTGCATGTCAAATTATATTGCTTCTTGGAAGTCATCAAATGAATATGTTTTCTGCAATATTCATCCGCAACCGTTATTGATAGTGGTTGGTATGAAATTCTAGAATGGGGCAGCCACATAAAACTTAACATCAACCAAGCTGTGACATATGATATGAAGAACCAGGACATCAGGAACAATTTCATTATTTATTATCCAGTTGATAACACATACACCTATATAAAGACAATAGGAGACTGTCAACCAGTAGACTGCCAGAGTAGTAGAAGACAACAGTTCATCAAGAACAACAATAGAACATTAGGTGGCAAAACATTTGGAGTTAGAAGGCGGGGGTTGTAATATGTATTTTGTTGTTCATATGGTTACTAGAATGCATTTCATGTACCAATCTGAATACACATCCTAGTGAGTGATAGTGTCAAGACATTTGTGCATGTGGTTCATGAGAATGGTCCTTGTGTTAATGTGTGTGCCCATGTGCCTAATTACAAGGTATGGAACAAAATGAAAACTTATATAAGGGTTAACAAATTTCAAGTGAAAATGTACCATTGGATTAATAAAAATGCTTCATCTTATAAATAAGAATAATAGGAATTTGGTGGGGCTGATTGCAAGGAATTAATAGATATATACTATTACTATATAGACAGATATATACTATAACTATAAGGAATTTTCTTCATCTTATTAATAAAAATGCTTCATCTTATAATAGATATATATAAATATACTATTACTATATAGACATATATCTGTTTTATGCTATATAGATTTCAATATATATATATCTATACAAATTTACATATATAACTATACAGATTTACATATCTCTGAAACAAATATATATATATATATATGTTTAGATAGATATACCATTAAAAATACACATGTATATATAGATACATATCTATACATATAAATATAGTTATAATTATACATAGATGCATATACATACACATACACAAGGGAATGTGTACATACGTGCAACATATAATGATAAAAGTAGTCAAATATTCATAGTTGTTAACAAACAAACATACAAATATATAGATATGCACATACATATATCTATATACATGGTTGTGAATCTAATAAGTGGATATACAAATACAAAACTCTATCACTATACTAATATACTAATTGTGAATCTAGTACGAGGATTTATAGAGATATAATACTAATAATCAGTTGTATCTAGCATTAAGATCAACAACTTCTCAACTGGACAAACAAATATACATAATTTGAGTAAAGTCATATAGCTCATCCCATCCCATCCCACAGTGGTACCTTCCCAATAGAAAATAAAAATGTATTGAACACAATAAAGAAGGAATAGCCAAGTTGTAATGGTATTGATGGGTACTCTCCAAACTTGTATGTCAAATACTTTCCTCTTGGTTATCATTGTAGAACATGTGTGTGTGTGTGTGTGTTTCTTATGATGTGTGCTTAACTTATTTTATATTTTCCCTCATATAGATGGATTTTCTAATAGATCGGAGTTGGATGTATATTGGGAATAGAGTGTGAAGTGATGTATTCAAGGCAGGGTTACGAAAGTTCATTGAGTTTTCTCTTCTCCATCAGAGACCATCTAGACAGGGGAAATTAATATGTCCCTACAAGGTATGTTTAAACAGATACCTTAAAACAAAGGAGGAGGTATTCTCACATGTATTACAAAAAGGATTTGTGCATAGCTATGATGTTTGGACATTTCATGGGGAGGTGATTGGTAGGAGCAATCATGTTTTGGCACCAAACGTTCCTAGAACCGAAAATATGCATCAGATGCTGGGGGATTTGTTTGGTATGGGTGACACAACAAACGACCATTCTACAGAAGCTACAGAGGAACATGAAAATTTAGACGCACAAAGATTTTACAAGCTACTAAAAGAGGCTGATCAACCACTGTATAGAGGCTGCACAAGTCATTCTAAGATATCCTATTTGGTTGCCTTGCTATATCTAAAGAAGGAATCAGGATGGTCCAACGATTCATTCACAAAGTTGTTACAGCTGATTATTTCAAGATTTCCAAAAGAAAATTGTCTATTCCCAGAGATGTTCTATGAAGCAAATGTGATCGTGAAGGATTTACGACTTGATCATACTACTATAGATGTATGTACAAATAATTGCATGCTTTATCGTAAAGAAACAACTTTAAAAGAAAATTGTGATACTTGTGGTGCTTCACAATGGAACGAAAAGCAATACAAACAAAAGGGAAAGAAAGTAGCTGTTCATGTATCACTTCCCTTTGTTACCTCGATTAGAGAGGTTGTATATGTCTTCATCTGTTTCTAAAGATATGATTTGGCCATTAGAAGGAAAAGGAAAGGATGATCGTGTTCATCATCCTTCAGACACACCATAATGGTTGTCTATTGACGCCAGGTACCCAGACTTTGCCGCTAAACCCCACAATATTAGACTGGCATTAGCAACTGATGGTTTTAATGCATTTGGAAATATGAGTGCATCACATAGCATCTGGCCTGTGTTGGTGACACCTCTCAATCTTCCGCCCTGGCTTCTTATGAAAGAACAATTTATTATGATGTCCTTATTAATTCCAGGTCCACATATGGTTGACAATGACCTTGATGTATACTTAGAGCCATTAATTGAGGAGCTGCAACTACTTTGGGAGCTTGGAGTCAAAGTTTATGATGCATATAGCAAAAGGAATTTCACTATGCGGGCAATAATTTTATGGACCATTAACGATTTTCCAGCATATGGTGACTTATCTGGTGGGAGCACTTAAGGTAAGAAAGATTTAGGATGTCCTTGTTGTAATGTGGAGACTGTATCGAAATGGTTGAAGTTTGGGAAAAAGCAATGCTATGGTTTCCATCGATGTTTTCTTCCAATGAATCATCCATATAGACGTGATAGGAAACATTTTGATGGCAAAAAAGATTTTCGCCTTCCACCTAAGACACTATCTGGAGAAGATATATTGAGGCAATTTGATGGATATGAAAATATCACATTTGGTAAAACAAATAAGCACAAGAGGCATGGAGATCATTTCCACCATTACCTCCAGGTTGGAATAAGATAAGCATCTTTTTTCAGCTACCTTATTGGAAGTATTTATCGGTTAGACACAATCTGGACGTGATCCACATAGTAAAGAATGTGTGCGAGAACATTTTAAACACATTACTGGGCAATTCTAAGAAAAGTAAAGACAACTTACAAGCTCGTCAAGATATGAAGAAAGTGCACATTCGAAGAGATTTATGGCCGGTAGATGCAGGTGATCAATATTACTTGCCTCCAACATCTTACACTATGACTAATGCACAGAAAGATAAGTTCCTATCTGTGTTAGAAAACTTGAATGTTCCTGATGGCTATTCTTCTAACATATCTAGGTGTGTTAGCAAATCTGATAGAAAACTTATTGGGCTGAAAAGTCATGATTGCCATGTTCTTATGCATCAACTTCTACCTATTGCCTTGAGACATTGCATAAGCTTATATGTGTACAAGCCTATTGCTAATTTGTGCTCATTTTTCAACAAGCTTTGCTCTAACATTACTAATGTGGATGAATTCAAAGAGTTGGAACAAGAAATTGTTGTCACTCTTTTCCAGTTGGAGAGAATCTTCCCTCCTTCTTTCTTCACCATCATGATGCATTTGCCCATTCATTTAGCTTATGAAGCCAGGCTTGTTGGATCTGTCCGAACCAGGTGGATGTACCCAATAGAGTGATACTTGAAGAAATTGAAGAAGTATGTCAGAAACAAAGCTAAACCGGCTGGTTTTATTGCTACTGGCTATTTAGCTGAAGAAAGTTTGACATTTTGTGCTAGATACTTGCCTAATTTTGAGACAAAACTCAACCACACTCCTCATAATGTTGATGGATCTCCAATTAGAGTTGGAGTGTCAAGGAATTTTGACATCCACACTTTGGAACAAGCCCATCGTTATGTCCTTTTCAATAAAGAGGAATTGGATGTTTACAGAAGGTAATATTTACGTCATATAATTCTTGTTAAACTATGTTATATTTGTTGTACATTAATTTAGACACTTCTTACAAAGCAGTGAACACATGTTTATTCTTCAAGATATGGAACCCAACATTGCCCCACAGACTCTAGAAACAAAACATGCAAAAGAGTTTTCTAAGTGGTTGAAAGAGCATGTAAGTCTCAAACATAAATGTTGTTGTCACTATTAATGTTCAAGTTAGTGTAAATTACATTAATGTTTTACTTTTTTAATGAAGGTAATGCAAATGCGAGAGATTAGGCTGAACAGTATTAGTGAGGAGTTGAGATGGTTATCCCAAGGCCCTTGTGCTGAGGGAATGTCTTATGAAGGTTTTTCGGTCAATGGATATCGTTTCTGTTCAAAACACATTGAAAGTACATGTACTACACAAAATAGTGGAGTGTACTTGTGTGCTGACACTTCAAGTTATTCAAGTGGTAGAGATAGAAATCCTATAAATGCTCAAGTCACGTTCTATGGCTACTTAGAGGAGGTTATCGAGCTAACTTATGGTCCAGAAATCAAAGTTCCGTTGTTCAGATGTTCTTGGTATGATGAAAGCACTTCTAACGGGTTTCGAATTGATGAATATGGGTTCACACAAATTAACACTTCAAGGATAAAAAAAGGTGGAACCCTTTATCCTGGCTTCTCAAGCATTGCAATGCTTTTATGTGAATGATCCTAATGCTGATGATTGGTGCACAATGCTAAAGCATCCTCCTAAAGATTATTTTGAAGTACCTCTTATTGAGAATTGTTTGACTGGTTTACAATTTGAAGCTATTGATGGTGGTGTAACTAATGATGTGTCTTGGACAAGGAGAGATACTGAGGGATCTTTTGTTGATAGAACTAACAAAAAAGCATGATGGGGCTAATGTTTAGTTCATTAATCTTTTTGTTTTCATCAAATTATTTTGTTTGCAAGTCCAGGATAATTTATTTGGGTAACATGTTGTATTGCATTTTTTGGCAAACTGTTACTATATGGCATATTCTTTGCAATTTATTTAGCCTTGTTTCATATACCAGCAAGTAGGACATCATTATAACTCATCATTATTCTTTATTGGGATATGAAACCAATGTACTCTACAATTTATTTGATTTTCAAATATTGAATATTCATATGTTGGTGTCTCATATTCTCCGCAATTTATTTGTTTTTCAAATGCAGCTATTATTTTTGTTACTAACATTTCTGCACTAATAATCTAAATTTTTTTCTTGTCAGTTAAAGGATGGTAGGAAGAAGAATCACTAGATCTAGTTGTAACATCACACCCAGTCAACCTTCTGCTGTCCCTCCATCCACAATTGTAGAAAATTGTGAGGATGAACCTACTCTACGTCCAAAAATATTGAAAATGATGTAACAGTTGAAGAAAATGTTGAGGATGAACAGGAGAATAGGAAGTATGGATGTGGGCCTGCAAGTGAGCAAAGCCTACTTCCTAAGTAAGGGGAGCCACGTCACAAGGTTTGGGATAATGAAGGAAATGCTATTGGGGAGAATGGTGCCAAATTGAATCATTATTGTCATATGCTAGCAAGGAAACCACACATATGGCATCTAGACTTGAAGTGGAACGAACAACCACAACAAGCTTTTGCAGATAGAAAATCATTTATTGAGGTAATCTTTTTCATAAAAAGACCAACAAATTGTATGATTGTTATATCTAAAGTAATATTTTCTATGTTTTTAGAAATACTTCGATTTAGGCAGTCACCCTAATGCATGGAATCACATTGATGAACACATTAGCAAAGGGATATCAGTGTGGAGGGTACATGTAAAGAAAGATTACTATGAAAAGTACAAGATTGAACAAGAATTGATGATGAAGAAAGTTGAGAGAAATGCTTCCATAGATATGGACCAATTTAAAAATCTTGTTAAAGAATGGGGAATTGAAAAGTCTAAGGTACAATGGTTTCATATAACTTTCATGTATACTTATCTACTTTTTCTAATTATATGTTTCTTATGGTTTAGAAAATTTCCGAGATCAACAAGGCAAATAGAGCAAAAAAAGTGATGGATCATACCACAGGATCAAAGCCATGGAGTTGTTATCAGGCAGAAATGGTATTAATAATGGACACTTGTCTTTCTTAGTAGGAGTTGAACATATAACATGGATAATTATTATGTTATCTATCATGTGTAAGTCAGTGAAGATCAACCCATTGTGCCTCTTAACAAATTTTTGGAAAAAGTTTACGACAAAAGCCCACACATGGTTAGAAAATGGATATTTTCTTTCCTATGATGTCTACAAAGCTACATATGCTCAGATATCTCAATTTAAGCTTTCCTTTTATGATGCTTTCTAATTACAACTTGAAATGTCTGATATTTTGGAAAACCAAGTGCAAACCAAGAAGAAATAGATCCTAGAAGTGTTGATAATCTAACACGTGATGCTTATTTGTAAGTTTTAAATCCTTCCAAAAAGGCTAGGATCCGAGGTGTTGGAATTGGGCACAAAGAGATAGGACATAGGGGAAAAGCTGCCCGTATAAGATATGAAATGCTTCTTGAGGAAAGTAATGCAAAGGATGTATGTTGGATTATAACTAAACTTGAACTATTAGTTACAACTAGTCTATTAGATCGATGTTTGTAATTTGTTTTCTATTTCAGGATAAACTTAAGGAACTTGAAGAAACAATAAATGGATTGAAGAACTCCATCTCCCAACTAATGACTTGGTATAATCAATCACAGATAACTTAGATTCAGTTGTCTATGTCAATGTAATATATAATTTTTTTTGACATTGTTGATCTATTTATTATAGGATGGCGGTATTAATGTTGATTGTGCAGCTGAATACCCCAATCGAACTACTGCAAGTGTCTTACACATGCAAAGTGGCACAAATAGGTTGGGTGTGGGTTCTTTTCACATACAAGATAATACAAGTGGTGGTGCAGATGTAGGCATGTTTCCCAAGAAAAATAATTCAAGCGGGGATGGCTTAGGTAGACTTTCTAGACAAAGCAATTCAAGGGAGACTAGAGTAGGCATGCTTTCCATACAAGGCAATTTAAGGGAAAATGGAGTAGGAAGGCTTTCCATACAAGGCAATGGACATCCACTAATCTTTCAGCCACATGTACCTCATAATAGCTATAGATTATTTTGAATATTCATACACATAAGAATATTAACATGTACACTTTATTAAAGGCTGCAGTTGAAAGTTGGTGCCCTACTTCTGGTAATAATCGAAAAAGTCATCCTCAAATGCAGAGCACACCAAGCACATCTTCATCGGTGTCTTTCACACCAAGAACTCAGCGTTTGAATGAGGTATTCAATACATGCTTGATTAAACTTATAGGGTATCCATCCATATATCTTGTGCTTATACCAAATCTGATATATAAGGCCAAATCAAATATATAAGGCATAGATCTACTTAATGTTAATATCCATGTGGTTCTATATTTCCAGACACTTTGGGTATCATGGTTACGTATGTAGTTATTGGTATCCACTTTCAACTCAGTCTACTTATCTATTGTTATCTCTATTAGTCTAATTGGTTAGGACAACTTTCTATTTTGCTTTGGGGTATCTTTATTTGATTGTTCTGCAGGGGGCACAACATCAACAACGTTAGTTTCCGTAGCTTTCTATTTTTGCTGCTATTTGCTGGCAGCTGCTGCTCGCAACTGCTACTGTGGAGGAGTGAGGTGCTGTTGGTGGTGTTGTGGTGGTTTTGTGGTGTTGTGGTGGTGTTGTGGTTGATGGTGGTGCTGTGGCTGTCGTGATGGATAGTTTGGTGGAGGATTTTGTTATGTGCAGGTGGTGGAAGCAGCAACTTGCTATTGTGCTTGGTGTTGAATGGTGGAGGTTTGTTGTGGTGCTGTGAGTGTTGGTGGTTCTGTGGCTGTCATGTTGGATAGTTGTTTGGTGGAGGAGTGAGGTGGTAGCTGTTGGGTGTTGGTTGGTGGTAGTTGTTGGTGTTGTTGGTTGATGGTGGTTGATGTATGGTGCGTTGGTGTGTGGAGGATGTATGGAGAAGCAATTTTCTACTGTTGGTGTTATTTTTTGGATGGTGGCATGCTGGTTGGTGGTGGTGGATGTTGGCCGGTGGTGGTGGTGTTGGCTGGTTGGTGGGAGTGCTGATGTGTAGGTGTTGGTGGTGGCTGTTTAGTTCGGTGTTCCCCTCCACTCTAGATTTTTCCTCAAGGTTTCCACCATGTTTCTTTAGTGTTATATATATTTATTTTCTCTGCCTCACCCCTTATCTATTTGTTTCTGCTATTTGTGCTGCTATTTACACTATGTACAAGCCTAGTGCTATTTGCTGGCAGTTGCTGCTCGCAGCTACTATTGTGGAGGAGTGAGATGCTGCTGTGGAGGAGTGAGGTGCTTCTGGTGGTGTTGTGGTGGTTTTGTGGTGTTGTAGTTGATGGTGGTGCTGTGGCTGTCGTGATGGATAGTTTGGTGGAGGATTTTGTTATGTGCAGGTGGTGGAAGCAGCAACTTGCTGCTGTGCTTGGTGTTGAATGGTGGAGGTTTGTGGTGGTGCTGTGAGTGCTGGTAGTTCTGTGGCTGTCGTGTTGGATAGTTGTTTGGTGGAGGACTGAGGTGGTAGCTGTTGGGTGTTGGTTGGTGGTAGTTGTTGGTGTTGTTGGTTGATGGTGGTTGATGTATGGTGTGTTGGTGTGTGGAGGATGTATGGAGAAACAATTTTCTACTGTTGGTGCTATTTTTTGGATGGTGGCATGCTGTTTGGTGGTGGTGGATGTTGGCCGGTGGTGGTGGTGTTGGCTGGTGGGTGGGAGTACTGATGTGTAGGTGTTGGTGGTGGCTGTTTAGTTCGGTGTTCCCCTCCACTCTGGATTTTTCCTCAAGGTTTCCACCATGTTTCTTTAGTGTTATATATATTTCTTTGCTCTACCTCACCCCTTATCTATTTGCAACTACTCTTTGCTGCTATTTGTGCTGCTATTTCCACTATGTACAAGCCTAGTGCTATTTGCTGGAAGCTGCTGCTGCTCGCAGCTACTGTTGTGGAGGACTGAGGTGCTACTGTGGAGGAGTGAGGTGTTGCTGGTGGTGTTGTGGTGGTTTTGTGGTGTTGTGGTGGTGTTGTAGTTGATGGTGGTGTTGTGGCTGTCGTGATGGATAGTTTGGTGGAGGATTTTGTTATGTGCATGTGGTGGAAGCAACAACTTGCTGCTGTTGTTGGTGTTGAATGGTGGAGGTTTGTGGTGGTGTTGTGAGTGCTGGTGGTTCTGTGGCTGTCATGTTGGATAGTTGTTTAGTGGAGGAGTGAGGTGGTAGATGTTGGGTGTTGGTTGGTGGTAGCTGTTGGTGTTGTTGGTTGATGGTGGTTGATGTATGGTGGTTTGGTGTGTGAAGGATGTATGGAGCAGCAATTTGCTAGGGTTGGTGCTATTTTGTGGATGGTGGCGTGTTGGTTGGTGATGGTGGATGTTGGCTAGTGGTGGTGGTGTTGGCTGGTGGGTGGGAGTGCTGATATGTAGGTGTTGGTGGTGGCTGCTATGTTGGTTCACTTACATTTATCTCGACTTCACACTCACTCTAATTCCTTTTTGTATTTATATTGATAGGGTAGAATTGCTTTTAATGATGGATTTCGACCGACAATGCACCTTGTAGTAAACCAGAACCGAAATATAAGGGTAAGTAGTTTGTTGTACTATGATTTATGTATAAACTTTAAATTCTATTAATATAATGATTTGTCATTTTTAGGAGAAGAATACTCAAGTACCCAACTGTATGAGGCCTGTCATTGATGAAGAGAACCACACCATTTGAAGGAACATGGAGACATTATAGATCTTAAGAGTTTCTAGCATGATATGTTGATTGTCATCAATCTCAAATTTTAGAACCATATGTAATCTTTATTTATATCAACGTTGAGCACGCAATGTATGGATAATATTTTGCTTCAATAATAGAAATTAGTTTGAGGTGATTTAACATTTTTATGTGTCATTTTGGTGTTGAATCTTCTTATAATGTCATGTGAATATTATAAAAATATTTCTTAAGGTTATATATACAAATTTTTCATTTAAAATTATTAACATTCAACAAATCATTCAATAAATCAATAACCAAATAATTTATAGTAATCCCTCAAAAATGTATTAATGAAGGTCTTTAGTCCCTCAAAAATGAGATCTAGATTGGCCATCACAATTGCATTGATGACGACCACATAGCCCCTCAAAAATAATATTAATGAAGGCATTAGCCCTTCAAAAATATATTCTCCAAGACCATCAAGTCCCTCAAAAATGTATTTATGAGAACTAAACATGACCTCAAAAATGTATTCATGAAGGCTAAATTGTCCCTCAAAAATGTATTTATGAAGGCTAAATAGTCCCTCAATATAACATTCTTGAGGGTCAGTTGGTCCATGACAATTGTATTCGTGAGGGCCACTGGTATTTGTCACGTGAGTTCTCTTCACGGACCATTTGTGAGGGCCAAACTCACAACCATCCCTATTTGTGAGGGCCTGTAGAGAGGGATTAAAGCCTTAGTTGGTAATCTACAACTAAGAAAAAGCGTACCAACTTCCTATATAGGGATACCTAACTACCTAATCAAGGCATGTGTATGAAAATAAAGGATGTTGTGAAATGGTCAGATTCATCGAATGCACTGACTCTGATACCATATTGTGAAGGGTGGATCCCGAGAGGGAATCCATTTCTCACTAAATTGAGGAATCAAACCATCCATGTTGAAAACATACTATAAGTTATGAAGGAAAGGAAGTATTCATTTCTAAAATGGTATGTAAACTAAACAAAATGATAAATATTTAGTAGAAATACAAAACTATCTATAAAGTTACACTATTTCTGTTATACAATTGTTCCTCACCTTAACGATGGAACTAGAAATTAAAAAATTTCATTTAGTTTTACATAAGACCAGTTGTCAGAGGGAATCCTAGCCATAGCAAGCTATCCTTAACTCTAAAATCCTATCATTTGTCTTCATGGACCATTTTTCTCAAGGGAACCTACACCTGGGTGGTTTGGTACAACACCCAAAATGATATAAACAAATGTATGTGCTAGTAAACATTGAGTATGTGCATAATAAACATATTTGAACATTATTAGTAATGTAAGAGAACAAGATTGGTGCTTCCAATAAAGTAGGGATTTACATCATGTAGTTCAACAAGATATAATTCAAAGGTAATGAACAAAAGAATGCGGTAATAACATTAATGAGAATAATATAATCATTTCAAAAATCTTTCCAACAAAAATAGCAACAATAAAAATGTGTGTGAAGGCTAGACTAAGTGAATCTATTATAGGGCCGATAGAATTTCGAGCCAGGGAGAATGGGGAAGTAGATCCCTAATCTTCCAAGGATAAGGAGGAGTAGATCCCTGATACCACAATGACAAGAAGTAAAACATCGATACCCATAAATATATATAAAACGTACAAAAGTACCGCTACTCTAGAATACTAGTCTAATAACAATCATGCAATTAGTATGTCAAGATGAAATGATTCCATAATAATATTTTCAAATTTAAATATGGAAAAAGGGTAATATATCAAACCTCAAAGGATAATTACATAGTTTATAAGAAATAAAAATTATATTTCAAGGGGTATATAAATTGTTTCAAGAAGGAGAAATATTCAAGATGCCTCATTATGGGATAATGGGTTTATAATCATGTAATTGCTCAAATTAAAATAAAGATTGCACAAGCCTAGTCCTCACGATTAATACTAACTCTAGGGGTGAAGTTCATAGTACATCCTTCTCCACATAAAAGTGTTTTTCACACACATATTAGCTCATAATTACCCATTCATAATTGAAGTATATATAATGCGTAGATATGTCTCCTAATATCTAGTTAGGATTTAGGTATAACCTCCTATACATGCGATTATTATAAAAGGTTGTGTATGATAAGTTGATTATTTAAATATTTTTGAAATTTTTTTATGATATAAGATCTTTACTCAATGACCTTATCTATAACAAATATGTATTTTTTTGTAAGTTATATTAGTGATACAATTATTTTGACGTTATGCATGATTATTTCTTTAAATAAACTTGCTTGTATAGATTATTTGTCTGCTATATTATTTTTTAAAAGAAGATCAACCTATATAAACATTCTTAAATTTTATACAAACATGTATGGGTATATCTTCGCTACCCGTGCGGGTAACTAAGATTCACTACCCGTGCATCAATTTTGTAATAGGAAGGCATGCATTTGTAATGAGACGGTCCAAATTTGTAATACGACGATCAAAATTGTAATACAAAGACTCGTTTTGTATTACAACGTTGTTACAGTCATAAATATATATATTTTACTATTTCTAGACAGAGAATACAAACATCACGCTGTATTTACAAAATGAGTCTGTGTATTACAATTTGGACTATCTCATTACAAATGCATGCCTTCCTATTAGAAAACTGATGCACGGGTAGAGAATCTTAGTTACCCGCACGGGTAACGAAGATATACCCATATATATATATATATATATATATATATATATATATATATATATATATATATATATATATATATATATATATATATATATATATATATATATATATGGGTATATATATATATATATATATGGGTATATCTTCGCTACCCGTGTGGGTAACTAAGATTCTCTACCCGTACATCAATTTTGTAATGGGATGACACATATATGTAATGAGACAACCAAATTTGTATTGAGACAACCGAAATTGTAATACAAAGACTCATTTTGTATTACAACGCTGTTACAGTAGTAAATATATATTTATTATTGTAACAGCGTTGTAATACAAAACGAGTCTTTGTATTACAATTTCGGTCGTCTCATTACAAATTTGGATTGTCTCATTACAAATGCATACCTTCCCATTACAAAACTGATGCACGGGTAGCGAATCTTAGTTACCCGCATGGGTAGCAAAGATATACCCTATATATATACATGTATGTATGTATATAAATACATGTATGTATATATACATACATGTATATATATATATGTATGTATATGCATATATATACATATATGTATATGTATATATCTACATATATGTATATATATATACATATATGTATATATATATATATATATATACATATATGTATATATATATACATATATGTATATATATATATACATATATATAGAGAGAGAGTTAGGCTAGAATACACTCGAGTGTACAGATCGTATGAATTCACTCAAGTATCTCTTATAGCCTGACTCTCACTCTCTCTCTCTCTCTCTGTATATATATATATATATATATATATATATATATATATATATATATATATATATATATATATATATATATATATATATGGGTATATCTTCGCTACCCGTACGGGTAACTAAGATTTCTCTACCCGTGCATCAAATTTGTAATGGGATGACACATATATGTAATGAGACAACCAAATTTGTAATGAGACAACCGAAATTGTAATACAAAAACTCGTTTTGTATTACAACGTTGTTACAGTAATAAATATATATTTATTACTGTAACAGCGCTGTAATACAAAACGAGTCTTTGTATTACAATTTTGGTCGTCTCATTACAAATTTGGATTGTCTCATTACAAATGCATACCTTCCCATTACAAAACTGATGCACAGGTAGTGAATCTTAGTTACCCACATGGGTAGCGAAGATATACCCAACATGTATATATATACATATATATATAGTCATGCTAGAATACACTCGAGTGTACAAATTGCATGAATACACTCAATTGTACTTGCATATCAAGACTATTTTTTTTGCAAAATGTACACCATTGATATTCACCGTCATACTATAACTAGGCTACATACAAATTTTGAGCCCATTTGGATGAGTGTAAGTCACTCATCCAAGGGCAACAAAATTGACACACGAAACTAATTTGAAATGCATAATTTTTGCGGTCTTCATAACATGACCTATAAATGTCCAAATGTGCTCAAATTTTGTGTATGAGCTATTCAAAAGATGTTATAGAAGATCAATGGATTATATTTTTGAAAAAAATATTGCATCATAAAAAACTACTTGAGTGTATTCTGCTTAGAATACACTTGAGTGTATTCTAGCCTGACTCTCTCTCTCTCTCTGTATATATATATATATATATATATATATATATATATATATATATATATATATATATATATACATATGTATATATACATATGTATATATACATATATGTATATATATATATATAATATATATATATCTATATATATATATATATATATATATGATTCCCTAATGATTTATTTAGGTTGATGAATTCAATACCAAGTTAATATGATTTATATACATGATTCTTGACTAGTCTAAGTGATAATAATATACTAATCTGTGTCTTGTTTGTAAAATATACATTGAGTGCATGAACCTAAGGTTTAATAGAAGTAGACAATAATTTGAAGTAGTTAATAAAATTAGTTAAAAAATACTATCTTATTAGATTTTTGAATATCTTTAATTGTGAGTATGAATGCATTTATGTATACCAATGTGTGTACCAATATACCTAATGTTTTTTTGCTCAAACTAATGATGTACATACTATGGTGACTATATCCTAATCATCATTAGATTTATCTTTATCATTCCCATAATAATATTAATTGTATATTTAACGAATAAAGGTATAAGGAAAAGATACTGAGTTAAGGATTGCATGTTCACACTGATCATCAATGCTTGATTTATTGATCATCTCCCGAATGGAGATTCACTCCTTAATTTCTTGGTTTCCTATGGATTGTGTGGTGGTGTTTCATGGAGTATGGGATCTAATTCAACAAGTATTGTCATGTAGATTTTAGTGGTTTTGATGGTGGCAACATTAAACAATGCACTTCTAGTGAGATTGAACTTTCCTTCTAGAGTCAATCTAGACTACTAGTAATAATTTGAGGACTCTATTATGTTCATTTGGAGTCTGAAAGAGTGTAGAGCATGTTATATGAGGGTTGATGATGATAAAAAGTTCTAATTGGCAGTAAGATTTGGTAGTCATATGAAGGTCTAGTGACGCAAATTTACCGTGCGTAGAAACGCAAGTGAACGCGTCAAAGTAGTACAGGCCTTTGTGAGGCCCGAGTCGAACTCAGGGATACGTGAAATCGTCGGGGAATCCTACTAACTACCCGCGATCAGCTAAGCCGATTAAATAGTTGAGAGTTGTTGTTAAAATTAAAAGAAAATAAAAATAAAACAAAGCAAAGCAATCGATTAAATGTTGGTTTAATCAATTCAAAGAAAATCTTTAGGGTTGCGGTTTCACCACGGGTTTTCATTGTATTAAATCCTATATAGCTACTCAATTTTATCTCTCTATCCGGGTAGTAGGCTGAAATCAGAATTGCCCACTGTCGTGGTACAATTCACTACCTATGTCTAGGTCGGTTCCACCGTCGTAGTAACCTATACCCTAAACTAGGTGCATTAGGAACAACCTCTCGGTATACACCATTAATCTTACACCACCTTGTTCAAGGGATTTGTCAATTAATGTAAATTCCATCTCTTTTCAACCGTTAATTCTTCTTTCAAAGCAATTAAGGGCATTAGGTTATTATTATGGTGATCAAGCATAATAATATATTGGAGAAAACGAAATTATACCACGGATTTAAGAGATAAGATGTGAATTACTATTATAAAATCATCATACAATGAATCCCCGGGCTACTCCCGATCCTAAAGACAAAGGGGATTAGCCCCGCATGTTCATCTCAGAGCACAATGTGGAGAAGAAAAAGGGAAACATGAAGGAAAACGTGATTGAGTGATTAAACCCCTGAACGGAGAAGGTCCAATCGATCCTTGGTGTGGAATCCGCATTCTCCCACCTTTCGGTGGTGGAATTCATCTTCTTCAGCGTCTGGATCGGCTGGGGTGTGCTCTCGTGCTCCGTTCTTCTCTCCTTGCTCTCCGGGATGTGTGCAGCAACTAATAACGTCCTCCTCCAGTCAAGGGCGCCATCATTAGGTATATCTCCCGAGTTAGGTCGCCAATTAAGCACGACCATCCGATTAAGATTAATCTGAAACAAACTCATATATGACGGTGTCGATACCATCGATGCGGGTCGATGGTATCAACCTAGCATGATAGCGGCAATCCTTCTTCTCTTTCGTCTGTGCGCCTGATGTCATCTCGATACCATCGACGCGGGTCGATGGTATCGACGAACCTGTAGCAACGGTTTTGTCGTTTTGTGTCACTGTAGCTCCACTAGTCGATAGTATCGACATTTTGGTCGATAGTATCGATGCACTTCTCACCAGCAACCTGATGGTATCTCGATACCATCGACATCCATGTCGATAGTATCGACGTTCTTCTGGTCCTTGCGGCTGGCAACCTGTGGTCCGGTCGATGGTATCGACGACAGCAGATACTTGTTTTTCCTGAAATTAACACACAGAACCACATAAGTTCACACAAAATATATTCTTTTGATAATTAATACTCAAAATACTTAAATAAAGGGGATTTGACATAAAGAAGTAGCATAGACCAAAATGAATGAATTATGCAACATTAACCATGAAAATGACTAATAAATGCATAAAACTCATATCAAACAAGTCTATAAATGCGACTCAAAATCATCGCATAAAACTCCCCTAAGCTTGAACATTGCTCGTCCTCGAGCAACTAAACCTTAGAATAGAATTGCCAGAGTCAACTAAAGAACAAATCATCACGACAAACATCCTATATGATCCCCACCAGACATTCGCATACCGGACCTCACTAACCACGAAATGATAATTACCCTAAAGGTGACAGTAATCATCCATAAAAGATGTTAACCTCAAACTGATGAACACTATCACATATGGAAGTTAACATAATAAAATTCACCGGTCCAGACTCAGTGCATCTTGTGATCTTCTAAACTATGTTGCTCGCCCTAACTACCATCTACATGGAAGCAGTTCTCCTGATATTCACTAGTGAGGAGAAATTCACGGTGGCCTACCAATCCGAGCAACGGGTGGATGAAATAGGTGGTTCATGGAAGAAGTGGAAGCATTATACAATTTCAACATGCATACAACAAAAATGCCCTAAATGATGCAAATGCACATGAAAAATGCCCTAATGCCTAAGATTAGGTGGAATGATGCATGCACTAACCATCAGTCTCAAAATGAGATGGATATCTCATTAAGCTACATCATGTACTCACTTATCTTGAAATACATGTGAGATTATGTTCCTTTCTCCTTCTTATTCTTGTTGCTTCTGAATAACTTTTTTTTCAATTTCAGATTTTTTTCTTTTTTTTTTCTCATTACAAACCCTTATATCCATGATTGACAATGAATACTTAATGGGCTTATATTTTCTGCATAGCTCGAATATTTGCACTATTTGGAAGGTATGGAACAAATTAACTCACCATTAAAGAATAAATGAGGTACATGACATACTTTATGCATAAAAGTTATGAATGCAACTACATGACATGCACCTAAGGGTAATGTGCATGTATACCTATTCTAATCTTTTTTTTCCATTTTTCATGCAAAACAAATGAAGGTGATTGCAATGCAAGTCCTATCTACATGCCATGCAATCAAAAAGGTTAAAACCGTACTTTACTTCCAAATCTTGGGTGGATTGTGAAAACAATGAGGTGGACAAATCACAAGACTAGTTGACTGAACCTTTGAAAAAAATTATATGTCCCTCCTTACTGACCTGTGTAGTAATAAAAAGGTTTTTCTCTCTTACTTCAAATTAAAGTCTCATTATCATTTGGTCAGTTTAGGCTCAAACAACCAATTCCGTCCACTTTCATGAATCATTAGGAATATACAGTCGTGATTTTCTGTTTTAAAGTTGACAAAACCAATCATTTTCTAAGTCAGGTGATCAGGGTGTAAACAACACTCAAGCTTGCAAACACTCAAAATTTTTTTAGTTTCCCTCAATTCCCCATGCACATTCAACTGAGATGACTCAACATTAAAGACATCCACGATTACACTAGATAGATTGTGGATCCTAAAACAAACTAAGATTGCAGAAAACAAATGACAGGAAACAAAAAAAAATAAAATTAAAAACAGAGAAAATAAAAGATAGAGTTGTTCCAACTACCCCCCCCCCCCCAAGATTGAATCTGACTATGGCCTCATAGTCAAAAACAATCTTAAAGGTTGGAACAGAGATACCACTTTTACTGTTCAGGTGGAGGCGGGTACTGCGGAACCGTAGGGTCCCAAGACGGATACTCCCCCTGGAAGCTTGGATCAAACTGGGCCCTAAGTGGAGGTTGTGGATAGCCTCCAAAGTAATTTTGGCTCCAATAGTGGTTATAAAAGGGCTCCTGTTGCATCTCCATCCGTTGCAACCGATCATGAATTTGTTGTTGGTTGTCCTGGAGAAGACGCTCATTCTCAAACATTGCCCTTTGATTGTCCAGCAACCGGTTTGTAGTGTCTTGAATACCGATGTACAGTGCCATGTGATGCTGGTGCATCTGTTGTATGTCCTGCAGCATAGTATACATACCCTGTATAGAATAGGCTTCCTCGCTTGGCTGCAAGGGCGGTGGTGGTGGCGGCGTAGGCTGTGATGATGAAGATGCACCTAGATGCATCTGAGGACGCTTCTGTGGTGCCACTCATGCTCGAAGAGGTGTAAATGCCTCCTCTTCCTCCTCAACCTCGTCATCATTTCCGTCGTTGCCGCCTTCTTCATCGGAGTCGGGGATGGCTATGATTGGCCATCGGAATTGTTGCGCCCCTTCGATGTTGAAGACTGGATCGGGCAACGAGCATCCCTAGTAGGCGTGGTTGACGTGGCAGTGCACATATGCCAAACCATCTCAAAGAAGAATGAGATTGGACCGGTGCAAATGTTGCAAGTTCACCTTGCTCCTTGTGGATATAGGAGTAAGCATCTAGAAATTAAGCCCAAGGTAGAAGGCCAGCTTGGTGATGAGCCTACCAAAGTGAATTGGCGCTTTCCGTGTACTCCTCTTCACCGCCAAAACTCTCTACAAAAAGAAGGCACCCCAATTACATTCTTGATGTTTCAAGAGCTTATACAAAAAGAATAAGTCTGTCTCCTAAAACTTGCTGAGGGCCAAATCACCCTGAGCAAACAATGTAGAACTCAGCATCCGGTGCAGTATCCGGACGAAAGGGTGCTCGAAATCAGCTACCACAACATTATAGTAGCTCACTGACTTGACCGGCGGCATTGTAACCAGCTCGGCGAAGATGGTGTCGTAGTCGGTGCGGTTGTTCGGTCGTCGGTAATCATGTTGCGAGTGATTCCAGTTGAAAATCCTATTGAACTGTCAGAGTGTAAGGGTGTAGTCGTTGTTGTACAGTCAGAACGACACCCGACCCTTGATCCACTCGCGGTCGGAGGATATGACGTCGTTGGGTACGACGCAGACGTCCAGTGATGCCATGAACTCAGCCACCAACTCCTTGTAAGTAGGCCACTCGCCAAAGAATGGTTGGCCATCTACATGAAATTCTAGCTCGTCAGGCCGTCTTCTCGTGTGTCGGGCCTGACCCTTCAGAACGTAGTCGAGGTTCGCTTCGAACCCGAGGTTGCAGATGGTTTCCCATTCAACATAACGGGTCGACTCAATCTTCCTCTTAAGAATCTCTTCGTACATCTTCTTCACCTTCGCAGATGGATGAATCAACCGCGGGCATGCAACTGACGCGGTCAGAGGTGGCACGAATTCCGGGATGTCCATCGGGTTCGCGTGTGAAGATGACGTACCAGCTACGTGCACCATGATTGCGAGAGAACGGGGAATAGAAAGGGAGCTCGGTGAAGATCGGAGAATTGAATCTCCGCTCGATGAAGAACTAGCTCAGTGTTGCTCGTCCTTGGGCAGCTCTGGAACACGCTCAACACAAGTGAAGGTGAGTTGCACTGAAGGTGTGATGTCATCTGACGCAAACACTCCTCATATATAGTCGTGGCCGGCGCTACTGTCCGCCCGTCGATACCATCAACGTGAGTTGATGGTATCGACTCGGGTAACATGATCCGTACCTCCGTGAGTATCGACGGTTGTCGATGGATGGATCTGCGGGGCCCGGATTGCTGACGTGTCGATACTATCGACGCGGGTCGATAGTATCGACCCATCCCCCGGATCGACTTCTTGACTACTGCGATCGCCGTTGATCTTCCCTCGCGGATCGTTGATGTGGCGCGTCGATACTATCGACGCGAGTCGATAGTATCGACTCTCTGATTAGGGCAAACCCTCGCGAGGCCCGGCCGCCGCCTTCTTGGCATGAATGTGTCGATACCATCGACACGCCCGTCGATGGTATCGACTTTCCTGAGACGATTTGTTCTGAAAATCTTCAGAGATCTCGATAGTATCGACACCCATGTCGATACCATCGACTTCTTCTTGCGATCTGCCTGTTGGTATGTCGATGCCATCGACGAGGCCGTCGATGGTATCGACACAGTGCGATTCCTGCAGTCGCGAACCTATACCATGGTCGATACCATCGACACAAGGGTCGATGGTATCGACTCTGCCTCAGCCCTTCACATGTAACAAACGATCGGGGTATCTTTTTTACACTACAAACTAAGTAAAAACAATTTAAACTACGAATGTAAATGAACTAAACTAAGGTACCAATGGTTGGTTTGCCTCCCAACAAGTTCCCTTATTTAACGTCCTAGGCTAGACGACTTGAACCACATCATTGGTCCAAAAGTGAAATGAGTTTGACCTCATTCACCTTCCTCGTGTAATCTTCACCAAAATATAGCTTCAACCTCTGTCGTTCACCAAAAATGTAGTCTCACCATCGCGCACCAAGATTGCGCCATGTGGTTTGACCTCTTCCATCATGAATGGCCCACTCAATCGGGATTTTAGCTTCCCGAGATGAAAATTCAGCCTTGAATTGAACAACAACACATGATCTCCCTTCTCGAAGGTGTGCATCTGAATGTGGCGATCGTGGATCAACTTAGTGCGCTCCTTGTATATCCGAGAGTTCTCATATGCAGTCATGCACAGCTCATCCAATTCATTTAATTCAAGCAATCTCTTCTTCCCCGCCTCATCATAACTCAAGTTGAGCTTTCTTAGCGCCCAATGTGCTTTATGCTCTAACTCTACCAGTAAGTGACAAGCCCGCCCGTATGCCAACCTAAAAGGCGTGGTGCCTATAGGTGTCTTGTATGCCATCCTATATGCCCACAATGCATCCGACAGTAAGGCACTCCAGTTCTTCCTCGTGGAAGCCACTGTACGCTCCAAGATTTTCTTAATTTCACGATTGGAGACCTCCACCTGTCCTTGAGTTTGTGGGTGATACGGGGTACCTATGTTATGTTTGACCCTGTATTTCTTCAACAATGTCGAGAACTTTTGATTCTTAAAGTGCGTACCCCCATCACTGATGATCATTCGGGGCACTCCAAACCTGTAGAAGATATGTTCCTTAACAAATCTGCACACTACAGTAGAATCAATAGTCCTTGTGGGTATTGCTTCTACCCACTTCGACACATAATCAACAGCTAAGAGGATATATAAATTCGAATTTGAGGACACAAAGGGTCCCATGAAATCTATACCCCATAGGTCAAATACCTCAACCTCTTGGAAGACATTTAGGGGCATCTCTTGTCTCTTTGAAATGTTACCCGCCCTTTGGAAGGAATCACATTATCTCACAAACTCATAGGCATCTCGGAACAAGGTAGGCTAATATAGGCCACTTTCCAACACTTTGGCCTCCGTACGAGAGCTTGCGTGGTGTCTTTCCGTAGGTAGAGTGTGGCAGTGACGAAGAACACTCTCGTATTCCTCCTCAGGTACACACCTGCGTAGAACACCATCCCTTCATTGCTTCAAAAGAATAGGGTCATCCAAAAATAATATCATAGAGAATGGAAAAACTTCTTCTTCTCTTGATATGTCCAATCATCTGGGATGATCCTGCAAGCAAGATAATTCACAATATAGGAAAACCACAGATCCTTAGAATTCACTTTCAACAATTGTTCATCCGGAAATGTCTCGGTTATGGGTATGTGTAAATCTTTTTCATCTACCCTCTCTAACCTAGAAAAATGATCTGCTACAACATTCTCAATCCCCGCCTTGTCTTTAATTTCAATATCAAATTCTTGTAGGAGCAAGATCCACCTAATCAATCTAGGTTTGGAATCTTTTTTCTCCATCAAATATTTAATAGCGGCATGATCAGTCCAAACAACTACTTTCGATCCAACTAAATATTGCCTAAACTTTTCAAAAGCAAAAACAACAGCAAGCAATTCTTTTTCAGTAGTTGTATAATTTAATTGGGCATCATTCAAAGTCTTAGAAGCATAAAAGATTACGGTAGGTTTATTGTCCACCCGCTGTCCCAACACAGCTCCTACAGTGAAATCTGATGCGTTACACATAAGTTCAAACGGCTTAGTCCAATCCGGTGTTTGAACAACCGGCGTGGAAATTAATTTCTCCTTCAGCACGTTGAACACGTGTAAACATTTGTCATTGAAATCAAAAATGACATCTTTCTCGAGAAGTTCGGATAGAGGTTTGGCGATTTTAGAAAAATCTTTTATGAACCAACGATAAAATCCGGCGTGTCCTAAGAAGCTTCTTACCCCTTTTACTGAATTTGGTGGGGGCAGTTTAGAAATTACTTCAATTTTAACCGGATCTACCTCCAAACCTTTTCTAGACACTTTGTGTCCTAGCACTATCCCTTCACTTACCATCATATGACATTTCTCCCAGTTGAGGACCAAATGTGTGTCCTCACATCTCTGTAACACCTTATCCAAATTATAAAGGCATTCATCAAACGAAGCACCATAAACTGAAAAATCATCCATAAAGACTTCAAGACAGCGTTCTACCATATCAGAAAAAATGGCGAGCATACAACGCTGAAAAGTCGCTGGTGCATTGCATAATCCAAAGGGCATGCGGCGATACACAAAAGTTCCATAAGGACAAGTGAAAGTAGATTTCTCTTGGTCCTTGGGGTCAATTGAAATCTGATTATATCCCGAATACCCATCCAGAAAATAGAAATGAGATCGGTCGGCTAAGCGCTCTAGAATTTGATCGATAAATGGGAGAGGAAAATGATCCTTCAGTGTAGCGGCATTAAGATGTCGGTAATCAATACAAAATCACCACCTGGTTACCAAACGGGTGGTGACAGGTTCATTCAAAATATTTTGAGTGACAGTAATACCCCCCTTTTTAGGGACTACCTGCATGGGACTTACCCATGTCGAGTCTGAAATCGCATAGATGATACCTGTGGAGAGAAGCTTGATCACCTCTTTATTCACCACCTCCATCATGCTCGGATTCAGTCGACGTTGCAGTTGGATTACCGGCTTGGCTCCCTCCTCGAGCCGAATCTTATGCTGACACAAAATAGGGGAAATCCCCTTGATATCTGTAACAGACCACCCAAATGCTCCCCGGTGGTTCTTCAGCACTATCAACAATTGGTTTTCCTCTTCCGCACTCAGATATGCAGAAATGATCACACGTAACTTTTCTTCCTCTGCTAGAAAGGTGTACTTAAGATGCGGTGGTAGTGGCTTTAACTCTAACTCCGGCAGGCTGATCAAGAATGATTGAAGCGGAGGGGGAAGTTCACCTAAATCTTCATAATACCTCACATAGAAGCATGGAAGCATCTGAAGCATCTTGGCACAGTCCTTGAGTGATTTGCTTCTCATCCAATCACGAGTGATGTTGACTAAACAAGCCTCCAATGGTAATTCCGGATATGCATCAAAAACTGAATTTTCTATAGCATCATCCTCCGTAGAGGGAGGAATGTCCTCATTCTCATCATTCGGGAACCCGACAGCCTTGCAAAGGGATACTACTTTGGTTTGCTCCATGATGTCTACAGCCAAAGTCCCTTTTTCCACCTTGGTCATTACATGAGCCATATCCAGAAATGGCTTCCCTAGACAAAGTGAGATGGTATTATCAAAATGTTTTACCATGTGGCATTGCTCCTTTGATTTAGGTGAAGTGGCGCTGGAAGGCATGACCATCTCAAATCGGTCATCGGCTATACCCAAGGTCAACCGACCTCTCCCCATCTCGAGTATCATGTCAGCTGTAGCTTGGAATGGTCTTCTGAGTAGTAGCTCATTTCCTTGTTCATCTTGCATCTCCATGACGACAAAATCTGCAGGAAATACAAATCTATCCACTTTCACAAGCACATCTTCACAAATCCCATACGGTTTCACCACAGAGTTATCTGCCAATTGAATTGTCATGTTGCTTGGCCTTGACTCCTTTAATCCCAACTTCTTGAATATAGAAAGGGGCATTAAATTGATGCTTGCTCCTGAGTCACATAATGCTTCACCAAATTTGACTTTCCCGATATAGCATGAAATGTTGAAACAACCCAGATCTTGCCTCTTTGGTGGCAATGTACCCATGATGAAGGCACTCACCTGCTCCTTAAGCACAACTACTTCAGTGTCCGGGATTTTTCTCTTCTTGGTGATGATGTCCTTCAGGAATTTCCCGTAAGATGGAATTTTCTCAATAGCTTCCAATAGAGGGATGTTGACTGAAAGCTTCCTGAAACTGTCTAAGAACTTTTTGAATTGGTCATCTACCTTCCTTGCCTTAGCACTGTTCGGATAAGGGACCGGGACAGCCTGTGCCCTTTGATGCGGTGGCACATAGGGTGTCTGTTTCTTAGGCCCTTCCTCCTCTGCAATATGATCTTCAGTAGCATCCACTGTTGTGTCCTCAACTGGTTCTGTGACCGGTCCAGGCAGCTCCTTAGTGGCCTCATCTTCAATTTCAGCTTGGGGTTTTCTTGCTTCATCAACCCTGGGATTTAACAATTTCTTTCCACTTCTTAGCAAGATGGCCTTCGCTTGTTGGTTTCCTCCTAGAACATTAGTATTTCCCGAGAAACTTGGATGTGCCAGATTCTTCAAACTGGCTATCTCCGCAGCCATATGTGCCATAGATGTCTCTATTGTCCTCATTTGAGCCCCATGGCTCTGCAGTGTCTGTCCGAATTGGTTCATGAACTCCCCTTGTTGCTTTATTTGCTGGCCGAAAGTAGCCATGAGTTCTTGGTTTTGCTTTATCACTTGATTGAGCAGCTCTGTGCTCTTATCCTCCGCTACTGGCTAGGGTTTAGCATTCGGATCCTGCAAGAAGTTCTTTGGATCCTTCCAGAAGAACTTCTTATCTTTCCTCCATGAATAGTCGTTGTTCCTGTAGCCTTGCTGCTGCCTCATGAATTTCACTTGAGCCTCGTCCTCGGACTCAGTATCCTCCTTTGCAAGCAATTTCTTTGTGAGAAGATCCATCTTCTCATTCAGCTCCTTTATTGCTTTAGATTCACCTACTACTCGAATCTGCTCCACGGCGCCTCTTTCGCCCCATGATTGTTTCTTGGCCATGTTCTTTAAAATATCCCAACATCTCGTGTCCCTGTTATTCAAGAAGAATCCAGAACCGACTGAATCGAGGTTGCTTCTATCATGCTCGGAGAGAGAAAAATAGAAGATCTTGACTTGGGTCTCCTTATCAAGCTCGTGATGCGGGCAACGCCTGAGCATGATCTGAAACCTTTCCCAGGTCTCAGAATAGGTCTCTCCTGCTTGTTGGGTGAAGTTGTGGATCTTTCTGATCATGTCATTGGTCTTTTCGGGCGGAAAGAACCTCTCAAAAACGACCTCCACCATGTGGTCCGAAGACTCCACATATTCATCGTCCAAGTTATGTAGCCATTCGCGCGCATTTCCCGCTAGAGAACTCGGGAAAAGCTTCAAGTAGAGCACATCTTGTGGAAATCTGTCAATTTTTATCATATCACAGTTCTCCACAAATTGACTTATGTGCATGACGGGGTCTTCATTTTTGAGCCCATGGAAAGCATTCGACTTCACCAAGTTGATTAAATCCAGATCAATCTTGTATGTCGGAATATTAACCGCTTGCTTCTTGATCGGCCCCTTGGAAGCGGATGAGGAAGACGCCTTGATCTTCTCCCATATTGTCTGTGGCTCGTCCATCTCTTCTTGTTCGAATTCTGAATCTGTTTCTTCAAGATGGTCTTGATTATTGTCGTCCTCGTCTTCCGGTCCCGGTAGTGGAACCTCAGGTGTGTGCTGCTTGTAATCTATACTACGTGTCTGCACCATGCACAGTACCTACAAATAGAGAAATTTAATTTCAGTACAGTGCTTGATGATTGCAAATATTTAGAAAATAGATTATAGATTTTTGGAATGAAAAAAAAATAAAAAATAAAAAAATAACAATGTGGCCTAGAGTGGCCGCTCACATCACTCGAAGTGCCGACAAATTGTCGTATACCCGGCAACGGCGCCAAAAACTTGACGCAAATTTACCGTGCGTAGAAACGCAAGTGAACACGTCGAAGTAGTACAGGCCTTTGTGAGGCCCGAGTCGAACTTAGGGATATGTGAAATTGTCGGGGACTCCTACTAACTACTCGCGATCAGCTAAGCCGATTAAATAGTTGAGAGTTGTTGTTAAAATTAAAATAAAATAAAAATAAAACAAAGCAAAGCAATCGATTAAATGTTGGTTTAATCAATTCAAAGAAAATCTTTAGGGTTGCGGTTTCACCGCGGGTTTTCATTGTATTAAATCCTATATAGCTACTCAATTTTATCTCTCTATCCGGGTAGTAGCCTAAAATTAGAATTTCCCACTGTCGTGGTACAATTCACTACCTATGTCTAGGTCGGTTCCACCGTCGTAGTAACCTATACCCTAAACTAGGTGCATTAGGAACGACCTCTCGGTATCCACCATTAATCTTACACCACCTTATTCAAGGGATTTGTCAATTAATGTAAATTCCGTCTCTTTTCAACAGTTAATTCTTCTTTCAAAGCAATTAAGAGCATTAGGTTATTATTATGGTGATCAAGCATAACAATATATTGGAGAAAACGAAATTATACCACGGATTTAAGAGATAAGATGTGAATTACCATTATAAAATCATCATACAATGAATCCCCGGGCTACTCCCGGTCCTAAAGACAAAGGGGATTAGCCCCGCATGTTCATCTCAGAGAACAATGTGGAGAAGAAAAAGGGAAACATGAAGGAAAACATGATTGAGTGATTAAACCCCTGAACGGAGAAGGTCCAATTGATCCTTGACGTGGAATCTGCGTTCTCCCGCCTTCCGGTGGTGGAATTCATCTTCTTCAGCGTCCGGATCGGCTGGGGCATGCTCTCGTGCTCCGTTCTTCTCTACTTGCTCTTCGGGATGTGTGCAACAACTAATGACGTCCTCCTCCAGTCAAGGGCACCGTCATTAGGTATATCTCCCAAATTAGGTCGCCAATTAACCACGGCTGTCCGATTAAGATTAATCTGAAACAAACTCATATCTGACGGTGTCGATACCATCGACGCGGGTCGATGGTATCGACCTAGCATGATAGTGACAATCCTTCTTCTCTATCATCTGTGCGCCTGATGTCATCTCGATACCATCGACGTGGGTCGATGGTATTGACGAACTTGTAGCGACGGTTTTGTCATTTTGTGTCGCTGTAGCTCCACCAGTCGATAGTATCGACATTTTGGTCGATAGTATCGACACACTTCTCACCAGCAACCTGATGGTATCTCGATACCATCGACATCCATGTCGATAGTATCAACTTTCTTCTGGTCCTTACGGCTGGAAACCTGTGGTCCGGTCGATGGTATCGACCACCGTCGATGGCAACAAATACTTGTTTTTCCTGAAATTAACACACGGAACCACATAAGTTCACACAAAATATATTCTTTTGATAATTAATACTCAAAATACTTAAATAAAGGGGATTTGACATAAAGAAGTAGCATAGACCAAAATGAATGAATTATGCAACATTAACCATGAAAATGACTAATAAATGCATAAAACACATATCAAACAAGTCTATAAATGCGACTCAAAATCATCGCATCATCTAGTCTAAAGATTAGTGCCATAGATTCCAATGAGGTTGGGATAGTTTATTGTGTTCTAGTAAAGTCATTGTGTTGGACAGATGTGATTCTTAAATAGCTTCAATGTGTGCTTTTTTCATCATCGTAGAGATCATGGCGATGATAATAGTTGTGGCTATTACAGAGAAAAAGATAGGTTTGTGGCATGTTGATGGCAATTAGGGCTAGGAGTCACCACAGCTCCATGCAAGGTACGAGTAGGTTCAGAATGATGGCGACGAGGATTGTAGGTTGAGGATGGAGGCATTTCATGTGGTTTTCAGAGATGGCAGTCCTTCTCAGTGGAACTAACAAAGCCAGGAAGATGGAGGAAGTTGTCATGATGGTTGCTTTTCAGGATTGAGACGATGGTCATAAGTCTGGTATCTATTTGTAATTGATGACAATAGATAAGAAGGTGGAATGGGTGGAGAAATGGTGGCCTACACTTGGTTGCTAGTATGCCTGATTGTTAGGGTGGTTGGGGCAACTAGGAAGGATTTGCATTCTCAAATTGGAAATGGTACCGTGATGCAATGGGAGCGCTCACGCGTCTTTGATGAGGGTTGTAGGGCTATTTTCCACTAGGATGGGGTGGTTTTTCCTAGATGGGACCTAATTTATTTTTTGCCACCTGCATAGGGTGCAGAAAAAAGAGCACAAAAAGGAAAAACATGAAAGAGAAATTTATTTTTTTGATAACTTTTGATCCATAATTTATTTTTTGACAAAGTAAAAACCATTGGACTCATTATGAAAAATATAATATAACAAGCCTGATATTGATATATTTTGAAAAAAATGATATACATTATTAAAATGAGTACATAACAATATGAAAAAAGAAGAGAGAGAAAAATCATTTTACCTATAACTTTTGATTTGTGATGCATTTTTTGATGAAACAAAAATCATTAAATTCTTTACAAAAAATTCAATCCAACAAGACCAATGTCAATATATTTTAAGAGAAATAAGTTGATACATATAACTAATATGTGTGTACAATCATGATGATGATGATGACGATGACAATGATGATGATGACTATGATGATGATGATGTTGACTATGATGATTTGACCCCAATTTGGACGCATTGCTATAAATTAGGCACACAACAATAAATGGGGCTCAAATAGAAAGTACACTAACAAGTAGGTGCCTTAAGCCCATTTTTAGGTGCTTTATTCCCACTTTGGGTGCATTTGCCTATAAATTAGGTGCATAATAATAAATTGGGCTCAAATAGACATTACACTGGTAAGTAGGTGCATTAAGCCCATATTTAGGAACTTTATCACCCTTTTTGGGTGCATTGGCCTTAAAATTAGGCACATAACAATAAACTAGGATAAATAGATAATATACTCACAAGTAGGCACATTAAGCCCATTTTTAGCAGCTTTAACCCTATTTTTGTGCGCATTGCCCTATCAGTTATGTGCATAAATATGAATCGGGCTCAAATAGACACTCCAACGATAAGTAGACACATTAAGCCCATTTTAGATGCTTAACCCCATTTTTGGCCATATTGACCTATAAATTAGGTACATAACAATTGATTGGGCTCAAATAGACACTACACTGAAAAGTAGGTGCATGAAGCCCAGTTTTAGGCGCTTTAACCCTGTTTGTGGCACATTATATAAATTAGGCCCATAACAATAAATTGGGATCAAATAGACACTACATTGACAAGTAGGCACATTAAGCCCATTTTTGGGAGCATTGGCATATAAATTAGGTGCATAACAATAAATCATGAGGATGATGATGTTGATGATGATGACGATGATAATGACGAAGACAACACAAAATAGGCACTACACTAATAAGTAGGTGCATGAAGCCCATGTTTAGGTGCTTTAACCCACTTTTAGGCACTTTAAGATTTTTATGTTTATTTCATATTATGAACATATCCTGAGAATTGAGTGCCACCACCAAATTTGGGCACAGTAGCACCATAAGTTAGCATCTTCTATAATATCAGACACATTATCTTAATATTTGGCTCATTTGTTATTATGTGCTTACCTAAGAATTGGGCACATTAGCAACATAATGGGGCACATTACCAACATAATTGGGCACATTAGCAACATAATTGGGTACTTTAGTATAAATCCACACACCAAAAATTGTCTATTGACACCATTATTGGGTGCTTTACTACTAATATTGGTGTATTATGTTATGTGGGTGCATTACAAGTAAAAGTGGGCACATTCCACTAAAACTTGGATCAATTATATATTTTTCAAAAACATATCAATATTAGTTACTTTTTGTAAGGAATCTAATGGTTTCTTTTGTTAAAAAATTCATTATGACTAAAAGTTACAAGTAAAAGAAAAAAAATAAAAAAAAATAAAAACAAAAAGAAAAACTAGAACCATGCCCCGGTAGGTGGCTTTGCAGAGAGTCAAAGCCTCATGCAAACCCCCTGCAAATCTACAAAATTAAACCCTCTTCAAAATTGTGGTGTATATCGGGGAGGCAAGGAAGTGGTGCATTGGCAGGGTTCAAGCAAAGGCTGTGAAGAAACAAAGAGGAGTTACACAAGGAAGACACTTGTGTCTGACTAGGTTCAGGGGAAAAGTGGAAGATAGGGCACTCTATTACCTCCACATATCACCTTTAGTGCTGCAGCTGACATATCAGCACAACCTGGCAGTGGTAGGTCTCAAAATTAATGATGGTGATGCAATCCGAAGGAAGGAAGGTCGTCTAGTGTTAGGGAAGGGTGATACGAAAGAGAAGATGGCGAAATAAGGAAAGAGATCCTAGGAATAGAAAAGAGGAGGATATTAGGACAGTCATTGGTCAAGGGGGAGAGTTTGTTGGTTACAAAACAGAGTTGTATGTTTTGACATGGGCAAACACTAGGTTTGCATTAGATAGCGAAGGAGAAGACGCACATGGTGCATCCTTGGGAAAAGATAGGGAATATTATGAATATTAAATGTACATTTCTCATTGAATGAAATGCATGGAAAAATGAATTTCGATTGACCTGGAATTTTTCCTATAAACTAATTAATATGTGGGAACCAAATATGTTGTTAGTTTAGATTTTACAAAAATTTTAGTAGTTATCAGTTAATTACTCAATTAATGTATTTGACTTCTTATTTAATCAATTTGATACATTATTTATAATTTTATATTTCTTTTCATCGATTAGATTTATAATTAGTTTAGAGTGCTAATTCGAGGCATGATGTGCCCTTAGGAGGTTGGGATTACTCCTAACCAATTGAGTTTGGTTAGATGTTGACCTCAAGGCTCTTGAGACACACTTGGGTTCTTTCAAATTTATAATGGGCCATGTACTTACACATCCACATAGACTAGAATATATCACCCTCAAGCACACACGAGTACAAAAAAATCTTTTTACAATGGGTAAAAGACAACATTCTGATGGTTGTGTTGTAGTTAGCATTTTTATCACAACAAGTCTATTTGTGTGTTGTTAATTGTATATATTATACAACATAAGTTATATACAATTAGTCAAACTCATTGTAGTACACATGCTACTACACTAAGTGTTAGACTGTAGTAATAGATTGTAATATTACAACATACTCAATGTTACAACCCCAGTTTTTAGGTTCATTTGGAGAGAAATGTAATTTCTCATATTAAAGATATTGGAACAAAGGATGATATAATTTGTTTTGAATAAACGGATTTCATTTACAATAGCCTTGATGATTGTGTTGTGGGCTTTATTGGCTATTGGGCCCAATAATAAGGAAATTCAAATAGTAAATGAATAATTGAGTTTTTGAGAAAAGAAAGTTGTGGAAACCTATAGAAGGAAAAATAATATAATCCAAAGGTGGATTTCGTGCCTCTTGGGTTCCAAGGAGTCCAATGTTGCAACGAAAATGCAATAATAAAATAAATGATCAATTAAGTATTTCCTTGTTAAGAAAGAAATTAAAAACAATGGTAAATTGTGGAAAATGAATGGAAAGAGGTATAATTGAGTTATCGTTGGTGGAATTTCGTATCCCAATGATTCCTAACATTAAAAGGAATACCAATAAAGAAAATATAAGAGAGATAAAGAGAAATCCTCAAAAAGAGATATTTCGATAAGAAATAAATAAGATAATGAGAAAATAATGGATAAAAGATAAGTGAAAGGCTAAGGTATATCACCAAGATGAGATTTCGACCCATTAAGGTTCCTTGGGGTTCAAGGAACTCAGAATAATAATTTAATAGCAAGAGAAAGAGAAAATATGTGAGACATATATATATATATATATATCTTGCACTTAAAGAAAAGGAACGTTTTCTTTTAGATAATGAGACCAATTTTGGTAGGATGTTAGATTAAGTCATTATGGACTTTCCCTCAAAATTTTGGAGCAATTGGATCTTTGGTTTGGGAGTTATGGCTTTTATAAGATTCCCTAATGTGTTGTGATTATGGAAAATGTCACATTTATAATTGGAATAGAAATCTTGGGCCCAGCCCATGCGCATGTCACGCGCATTGTGGGTCGTTGGATTCAGATACAACATTGATACTTTTGTCTCCTAGCTCACGACAATTTAGGAAACTGGCAGACAGGGGAGGGAATCTTCCAAGGAGTCTTTCTCGTGATTTAATGTACGAGTGGACTTGGAAACTTGCCCCTCAAGTTCAGGAGTCCTAGAAGGATCGAGCAACCCTGGGTTTTTGGGGGTTTCTTGGTGAGAACGAGAATTCCCAATTCACAGGGAGGGTGATGAAGACCCTATATATAGGAGGGGGTACTCCGCGGTACCTGCACTCCAACAAATCAAACTCGTATGCTCGGACCCCTGAGCCGGTTCCTCCAATACGATCAATTTGGTTAGACCTCGATCTTCCCCCTCATATTAGCAGCAGGCCTCGCCGGAGAAGAGCTCCTGCGTGCGAGAAACTTGAGCAAGAAGCTGAGCAATTGAGACCCTGGTACAGTTCGGGGAAGCCGGGCGGAGGTCGTGGTGTCCTTCTTGAGTGCTGGGAGGGGTTGCATCTCAAAGTCAACCATCGAGTACCAAGCCAGGAACCTGGATCGCAGAGCGGAGCGACACATGGAGTTCTTTGCGAGGTTGAAGAAGAAAGGAGGAAAATATCTCCTTGTCCCTGGCGCTGGTGAATGAAGGTAAGGGCAAAACCATCCTTCGCAACTTAAAACAAAAGTTAGGCACACACGACCCTGGTCGTTGGATCCTGAGTGGACCAACGGACCATCAATCTAACGATCCGTGTTTTTCTAGAATTTGCTAATAATTCAAATAAAAATGTTTTCTTTATAAAAATCATATCTTGAGCTAGAAAACTCGGATGAGAAAAATGTATACATGAAAATTGATTAGAAAAATACGAGGGATACAATAAAAATGGTTTGGGAACCTAAATCAGTATCGTTTTGTAAAATTTGGATGGGAAAAGTATTAAATTATGGTTAGAAAACCAAATTGTTGATAAAGGATAGGTTTAATCTTGCAAGTGAGTAAATTCGAGCATTATTAATTGGTTTAATGATATAGATGGATTTTAACCTGTTTTGAAAAGGGATTTGCAAGAATTAGGGTTTTAAACCTAATTTTGTCATTAATACTTTTAGAAACCCTAAGTGAGGAAAAGGGGAAGAAAAGATATAATTAATTCAAAAAATAGGGTTTTGTGGTTCAAACTTGATCTTGAGATCTTAATGGAAAATAAAATGAGATAATTAGGGTTTGATGGATATTTTGATAAAAATAAAGTACAAGTGGTAAAAAGGAAGTGAAACCATAATTATGGTCAAAAACCTAAAAAGGGCTAGTAACCCTAGGGCACGATTAGGCCTTCTAGACTTGAATACCATGATCCATGATAGAAAAATATTGGATGTATGTTTCAGGACTGAATTGTGCTTGCTTGCTTGATTCTAGATTACTTGATTGTTTGGATTAATTTTGTATTCAAGACAGTTTGACAGCTATGGGGTTAATTATTATTAATCGCTTTAGTTTCCCGAAGGTCCCAAATGATTCTCTGCATTGAATGCAATTTATCAGTTGGATGTTCATACTTGCAAATTATAAAGTCACTATGGTTATCACAATTATAAATACATGTGTATTCTCGCACCTACATGCCACCCTGATGGAAGATGCCATAAAGGTCAGGCCCAAGAGGGTAGACCTATGGGCACCATGAGAGGTGACCCCAGACACCAAGCTCGAGAATGAGAAGGTGGTCTATGTCGCATGACTATGGGGCACCATGAGAGGTGACCCCCAGGAACCAAGCTCGGGATTGAGAAGGTGGCCTTAAGTCAATGACAAAAGAGAAACCCTAGAGGGGTATTCCAGGGTTAGGGAAAAAGAGATGGAGAATGATACATTGAAAACTTAAATTGGCTTGTTAATTATATTGGTTGTGATAATTAGATTGTTAGCCATATTTGTGAAATTTTGGTTGTTCCCACATACCAACATATTCCTATATGTTGAACGACGTTTTGTTTGTCGGCGTTTTAGGTACAACAATTGAAAGAACAAATAGTAAAGTGACACATTGTGGAAATAAGAAATAAAGTGCAAGGAGGATTAGATAGAATGTATCCAGGCTGTGGATAGAGTAGTTTACCAAAGTTTTTTTAAAAGGTATGCAAAGTTTTATTTTATACCAGTTTTTAGTTTAGTTGGTAAAATTTGATAATTGTTATTGATTATTCATCGAACCTTTGATCCTGTTAATTGAGATAATGGCTCTGACCTCTTGGTCTCCCTTGATTGGGGGTTACCGGGAGGTGGGGTCATTACAATTGGTATCAGAGCATAGGTTCCTCATTTAATATTTAATAATTATTAAATTTACAAACTCCGTAGAACCCAAGGGAGTTATTAAAGGAGTTTCCGAAGGACTGAGGTGTCTAGAAAAGGATGACGTCCATGGGCTGGCAAGATTTTCCTCCGCACCGCTAGTCGGAATATGAGGACTCCCGGATTAGTGTGACTGCCTGGCCGAAGTCTCAGGATTTGACTCAAAATAAGACACCTTTAGGACTCTCTCATCTTTTTCATCCCTTCTCAACTCAAATTATGTTAAGGACCTTAAGGATTAGGGTTTTCTCTCTTTTCCTCACCCTTTTGAGGCATGGGTAAAGTTGATAAGGTTTAAGGAATCCTCCACCAAATTAATGAAAAGCATGTGAATAAGATGTCATGGACATAAGCTTAATAGATTAAGCACAACTAAAGAATAAAGAAATGCTTAGGTCGTATGATATAAGTTGTCATGCCCTCAGGAGAAACCTGAGGCTAGACCTTCTTGTCAGGAGGAAAAGTAAAGAGAGAGTTAGTCTTGGAGGTAGAGATCTCCATCTCATGTAGAGACCTGGCACATCCTCTAAGGATGATGTTAACTGTAAACCTAAGTAAAGGTTAGAGAGAGAGATGACATGATGATTTAGATGTCATGGTTGACCGAGTGTTTGGGATAGGCATGCCTTGGATTCCATATGAGCCATGAAAAGTTGGATGACAGAGTACCTTTGGCGACCCAACCCTGGGAAGGGTCGAGAAGGTTAGAGTGAAGGATATCTCCTTCATTGATGAGGTTAGAGAAGAACACCTGGGAACCCCATGAGCTTATATGAGCATGGCATAGTAGGCACCCATAGTACGTCAGTCGTGCTAAAACCATGGCCAAGAGAGTATGATGGATAGCTTATGAGATAAGCATAAAGAGCTATGGATAATCTTGAACAAACAGAAGTTGATCATAGGCTTCACCCAGGTAGGAGTATGCTTGTGAGCTTGATCCATCTTCATGGAGAGAGGACCTTTTAAGGTTGGTTGTGGAGTTAGCTCTAGAGAGAGCAGGACTCAAGTAAGAAGGTTGGAAGCCTAGACTCCAAAATATGAGGAAAAGTGGGGAGTTGGGGATGATGTGACCTAAGTGGATGTTTATGGTTGCCTCATGCTTGATCCCTAGAGGCTGATGATGTCTTAGTTTCCATGAGAGGAACCAAACCTTAGAGAGAGGATGAGTCTGCTAGTGCCTTTGTACCTATGGTATAGATGAGAAGAAGAGTTCCTTAGACCTAGAGATGTTTAGTAACAGGTTGTGAGGCCTTATACCTTATTGTTTGTCCTTTAGGAGGACTCAACTCTGAAGTGTTGCTCGAGTAGAAGGATGACGGGAAGTGCATGTCATACCTTCTACATGTTGGGTTTATGGTTAAGAGGTTGAGCAGAAAGTTGGACATCAGAGGAGTGAACCTAGGGTTGCTAGGCCTAAGAGGGGAAGTGGTGTACCTGATGCTCATGATGAGGATTTAGTTTCAATAGTTTCGAGCATGGTAGTTCTCATGTTTAAAGGAAAGAGAAACTCCTTAAGTTTAAAGGTTTGAACCCCTCACAACTAAGTTGAGGACATGGGAAGGCATGATCTTGATCCAATGTTGATGATGAGAACAAGTATGACCTAGCATGGTTTAGTAGGTGGCCTGCTTGTGCCTTAGTGGCTGCTGGGTTAAGCATGCACATGTGAATATAAACCCTAGGGATGTTTGTGACCTTGTTGTCCAGAGCTGTAGTTTCCTCCCATCTTGGGAGAGGAACCCTTTGGTAGGGTGTGTACCAGTTTGTGGGTTTTGAGGAAACCTAAAGAGGTCTCATAGGATCATGAAAAGTTAAGTGAAAAGTACATGGTATGTGAATGAACCTGTAGACCCATAGATAACCATCTCTATGTGCATGTGGATGTGTTACCATGGAGGTAACCGGTATGGGGCCCGACCAAGGTAGGTAGGTTTCCATGACCCCTATGAAAGGATGGGAGTCAGCCATGAATGTAGACAGAGAGATGATGAAGGCTTGGGTAAGGTTCTAAGATGGACATGTACTATGTTTGAATCCTAAGTCTATCCTAGGGTCAGGTAGGGATAGGACCGATGGAAGTAGGAGTTTCCTAATTCCCTAGTTGCACATGACCATAGGGTCGGGAGGTAACAAATATCATTGTTTGAGGGCCATGGGTTAGGAGATTGATCACCTTCATGAACTCATGGGACCCAAAGGGCAGATGAGCATGGCACTCTTTGGATGCATAAGGGAAGAGGGATGACCCCAAAAGTGTCGGTACCCTATAGACCCAGAGGAGATGACCAAGGATTATGTGCAAACCCCAGTAGGTTTGAGACCAGTTTTCCATGGAAGTAATTTTTGATATCATGATGTTTGTGATGTAAAGACATATGTGGCACGTTTCAACTTAGATTTGAAAGTGTACTGGCATGGTGGGATGTACCATATTTACTCTTGGAACAAGAAGAAATCTGTATTTGGACTGCAGCCAAATGCTTATTTCCTCTTGTTATGGGAGTGAGAGATAGGACAATACGCATGCCATATACCAAGGATAAAGATGATGTGAGTAGGGACATTGCTACAAGGTATGAGGATAGAGATGATAACATACCTGGTGGAGTGAATGATATGTGGATAGAAAGATAAGGTAGTCACTTTATGAGGATGTTTTATCATGAACTACAAATTATACAAGGTTGAGTTCGAAAACTAAGAGGATGAGCTCAGAGTTTCTTGATGAAGATAGCTTAGAGATGAGATGAGATAATAAGTGGAATGCATGTCTTCAACATTACCTAATACCTAAGGATGTGAAGTGGTAATAGATGCTCTAGTGGAGATGTATCTTCCTAGTTTGGGTAGAGACAAGAAGATAGGTTTGGCTAACCCTCAGATGCAATGATACTCATTGGTCAAGTTAATGGTTAGTCAGCCTAGTCTTCGATGCAATGGAAGGATGGTGGTAGAACCTCATACACACTTCTTTGGATAGGAAGGTAATAAAACCCTGATGAGAGTGGTTCAGGGATTTTGAGGAATCGATCTTGAGGAATCATGACATACAAGAGATCATGGTTTTAAGATCACCATACACTGTAATGCTGCAAAGATAGTAAGTGATAGTAGCACTTTGGATGCTTGATATGAAGTTGCATGTGGCATGTGGCCATGCAAGCCGAGGGTGGATGATGAATACCAGTAACCCAGTGCTTTGGCATAGAGGATAAAGAGTCCCCGAGAGGGAATGGGAGTTCACCACTATGGGTGTTGTGGTAAGTCTCCCCTTGACCGAAGAAGGTCAAGATACAATGTGGGTTATGGTAGATTGCCTAACCTAGATGACAAGAGAAAGAAAGGAAACTGTCAAGGGACAGATTCAGTTGAACTACATATGAGAGAGAGAGGGTTTGACTACACCATGATGCGAGTTCAAAAGTTCTTGAGCATGATCTAAAGGTTTACTTCCATGTGGTGGAAGTAGATACATGAAGAACTCGATGTCAGTACAGTTTGTCACCCCATACTAATGGTCAGTATGATCCAGACTAGAGGGTCTGATGAGAGAATGTGTGCTCATACAGGGTGATACATAGAGATAATTCTTAAAATGTGATGTTAACCACCATAGAATTTATCTGGATGCAAGAAGTTCTATAAGGAGGTTGTGTCGATCACCACTTCATTAAGATGATGTTGGTGAAGGAGGCCTCACAAAGGTCAGAAAAGAACCACAGTGTGTGCAGATGAAGTCTCTTTGATTGTGCAATGGATGAGAGAGAGCCCAGAGGCGACATGAGTCGTGAGCTGATGTAAAGCAGACTGACATGCAGTTCACTATGGGAGAGTATGTGATGCAAAAATCCAACCCCTGTAAGCTACAACTGAGAAAGTTGAGTCCCCGATATACGGGTCCATTTGAGATGGATTGGTGGAGATGGTTGTGTTTAAGCCTTACCCCTCAGGATAACATGATGTATAATGTGTTCCATGAGTTTGATCTAGAGCACCATGTGAGGTACCCAAGCCATGTGTGGAGCCCTGGACCTATTCAACCTTTGAGGAGCCGAAGTGTCCTGAGTCACCTATGAGGGTATGATATACCAAGGTAAGAGAGAACTCAGATGGAAGAATATGACATGATGAAGGTTCTTGGGAAGCACCATGGAAAGGGTGAAGACACATGAGAGCCCTGATGGACATAAGAAAGGATTATCCTGATTTGTTTATTTTCATGATGGAATTTTGAGGGCAAATTCCTATAAGAGGGGAAGGATGTTACAACCGCAATTTTTGGGTTCATTTGGAGAGAAATGTAATTTCTCATATTAAAGATATTGGAACAAAGGATGATATAATTTGTTTTGAATAAACATATTTCATTTAAAATAGCCTTGATGATTGTGTTGTGGGCTTTATTGGCTATTGGGCCCAATAACAAGGAAATTCAAATAGTAAATGAATATATGAGTTTTTGAGAAAAGAAAGATGTGGAAACCTATAGAAGGAAAAAGAATATAATCCAAAGGTAGATTTTGTGCCTCTTGGGTTCCAAGGAGTCCAAAGTTGCAAAGAAAATGCAATAAAAAACGAAAAGATCAATAAAGTATTTCCTTGTTAAGAAAGAAATTAAAAACAATGGTAAATTGTGGAAAATGAATGGAAAGAGGTATAATTGAGTTATCCTTGGTGGAATTTCGTATCCCAATGATTCCTAACATTAAATGGAATACCAATAAGTAAAATAGAAGAGAGATAAAAAGAAATCCTCAAAAAGAGATATTTCGATAAGAAATAAATAAGATAATGAGAAAATAATGGATAAAAGATAAGTGAAAGGCTAAGGTATATCCCCAAGATGGGATTTCGAGCCATTAAGGTTCCTTGGGGTTCAAGGAACTCAGAATAATAATTTAATAGAAAGAGAAAGAGAAAATATGTGAGAAATATATATATATATATATATATATATTAAGTGATATCTTGCACTTAAAGAAAAGGAACGTTTTATTTTATATAATGAGCCCAATTTTGGTAGAGAGGTAGATCAAGTCATTATGGACTTTCCCTCAAAATATGGGAGCAATGGGATCTTCGGTTTGGGAGTTATGGCTTTTACAAGATTCCCTAAAGTGTTGTGATTATGGAAAATGTCACATTTATAATTGGAATAGGAATCTTGGGCCCCACCCATGCGCATGCCACACACATTGTGGGCCGTTGGATTCTGATCCAATGTTGATACTTCTGTCTCCTAGCTTGCGGCAAGTTAGGAAACTGATAGACAGGTGAGGGAATCTTCCAAGGAGTCTTTCTTGTGATTTAATGCACGAGTGGACTTGGAAACTTGCCCATCAAGTTCAGGAGTCCTAGACGGATCGAGCAACCCTGGGTTTTGGGGGGTTTTGTGGCAAGAACAGGAATTCCCAATTCACAGGGAGGGTGATGAAGACCCTATATATAGGAGGGGGTACTCTGCGGTACCTGCACTCCAAAAAATCAAACTCATATGCTCGGACCCCTGAGGCAGTTCCTCCAATATGATCAATTTGGTCAGAGACCTTGATCTTCCCCCCTCGTATTAGCAGCATGCCTCACCGGAGAAGAGATCTGCCATGCGAGAAACTTGAGCAAGAAGTTGAGCAATTGAGACCATGGTCCAGTTTGGGGAAGCTAGGCAGAGGTCGTGGTGTCCTTCTCGAGTATTGGGAGGGGTTGCATCTCGAAGTCAACCATCCAGTACCAAGCCAGGAACCTGAATCGTAAAGCAGAGTGGCGCGCGGAGTTCTATGCGAGGTTGAAGAAGAAATGAGGAAAAGACCTCCTTGTCCCTGGCCCTGGTGAATGAAGGTAAGGGAAAAACCATCCTTCACAACTTAAAACAAAAGTTAGGCACACGCGATCCTGGTCGTTGGATCCTGAGTGGACCAACGCACCATCAATCTAACGATCCATGTTTTTCTAGATTTTGCTAATAATTCAAATAAAAAGGTTTTCTTTATAAAAATCATATATAGAGCTAGAAAACTTAGATGAGAAAAATGTATACATGAAAATTGATCAGAAAAATACGAGGGATACATAAAAAATGGTTTGGGAACCTAAATCAGTATCGATTTGTAAAGTTGTATGGGAAAAGTATTAAATTATGGTTAGAAAACCTAATTGTTGATAAAGGATAGGTTTAATCTTGCAAGTGAGTAAATTCGAGCATTATTAATTAGTTTAATGATATAGATGGATTTTAACCTATTTTGAAAAGGGACTTGCAAGAATTAGGGTTTTAAACCTAGTTTTGTCATTAATACCTTTAGAAACCCTAAGTGAGGAAAAGGGGAAGAAAAGATATAATTAATTCAAAAATTAGGGTTTTGTGGTCCAAACCTGATCTTGAGATCTTAATGGAAAATAAAATGAGATAATTAGGGTTTGATGGATATTTTGATAAAAATAAAGTAAAAGTGGTAAAAAGGAAGTGAAACCCTAATTATGGTCAAAACCCTAAAAAGGGCTAGTAACCATATGGCACGATTAGGCCTTTTAGACTTGAATACCATGATCCATGATAGAAAAATATTGGATGCATATTTCAGGACTGAATTGTGCTTGCTTGCTTGATTCTGGATTACTTGATTGTTTGGATTAATTCTGCATTCAAGATAGCTTGACATGTATGTGGTTAATTATTATTAATTTCTTTAGTTTCCCGAAGGGTTTCCCGAATGATTCTATGCATTGAATGCAACTTATCAGTTGGATTTTCATACTTGCAAATTATAAAGTCACTATGGTTATCACAATTATAAATATATGTGTATTCTCGCACGTACATGCCACCCTGATGGAAGATGCCATAAAGGTCAGGCCCAAGAGAGTAGACCAATGGGAACCATGAGAGGTGACCCCAGACACCAAGCTTAGGAATGAGAAGGTGGTCTATGTTTCATGACTATGGGGCACCATGAGAGGTGACCCCCAGGCACCAAGCTCGGGATTGAGAAGGTGGCCTTAATTCAATGGAAAAAGAGAAACCCTAGAGGGGTATTCCAGGGTTAGGGCAAAAGCGGTGGAGAATGACACATTGAAAATGTAAATTGTCTTGTTAATTATCTTGATTGTGATAATTAGATTGTTAGTCATATTTGTGAAATTTTGGTTGTTCCCACATACCAACATATTCATATATGCTGACCGACGTTTTGTTTGTCGGTGTTTTAGGTACAACAATTGAAAGAACAAATAGTAAAGTGACACATTGTGGAAATAAGAAATAAAGTGAAAGGAGGATTAGATAGAATGTATCCAGGCTGTGGATAGAGTAGTTTACCAAAGTTTTTTTAAAATCTACGCAAAGTTTTATTTTATACCAGTTTTTAGTTTAGTTGGTAAAATTTGATAATTGTTATTGATTATTCATCAAACCTTTGATCCTGTTAATTGAGATAATGGCTCTGACCTCTTGGTCTCCCTTAATTTGGGGTTATCGGGAGGTGGGGTCGTTACACTCAACCCGTTGTAAAATGCCATTATTACACAACTTGCTCTATCATGTTGTAATAGTCACATATGCTAACCTATTATAATAGACCACTATTACACAACATACTCTAACCCATTGTAATATACCATAATCACACAAAAAACTTTCACATGTTTTTAACAGTTACGTGTTGTAATAGACCACATTCAAACAACATGGGTATAAGCGACTCGTTGTATATGTACAAAAGAGAATGCATGTGGTCCAAAAAAATAAATTGGTTTAGTGGTTTTAACTATGCTTTACTTTCATGTGGTCTCAAGTTCGAAATGTGTGTGTAGGTGTATCTTCATTTTTCCTCAACATATTTGTGAACTACAACATGCATTAAATATTGTATAAAAACACATATTACAACATGTGAAACACTTGTTGTATAAAGACCCCCATAAGATCAGACAATCTAATTCAATAGTTGACACTTGTTGTAAAATGGAAAAATGAACTGTTGTATAAGCATTTTCTGTAGTAGTGACAAGACCATATTATATTATAGATGAGTAACAAGTGAGGGGTTGATCCATAGGGAAAGAGGGGGCAATAGAGATAAGTTATATTGAGCTATGTTCCTAAGGCAGAGATTAGGGTTTATATGATTTGAGGTTGGTTTTGTTTTGATTATGTAAAGGTTTCATGCAAGAAAAAAATAAAGGAAGCAAACCAAGAAAACCTTATTTTAACCCTAAACAAGTTAATTTTAGTTAAGAAAGAAAGGCAACTAAGCAAGAGAAAGAGACTAAAACTAAGCCATACTAGCTAAGAAGATTATACACTAAAGCAATTAAGGACCTAGATTATCACTAATTAGCAAGATTAACACTAACAATCATAAAAGGGGCATAAAAACCTCAACAAGGGTAAATGATCCAAAATAGGGAAAATGACTAACAAAGAAATTAAAGAAACCAACTAAACTAGCATGAACTAAGTAAGAGAGCAATTGGGTTTTTTATCAAGTTATTTAGAGGTGGATCTTTTGGGGATATCACTAGGGTTCTAGTTGGGAGAGAATAAAAAATGAAAACCTAACCATTCATTCTATATTGCCAAACCAACAACTAGACAAATGTAATGGAATCACCGTAAAGTATTAGTCGAACATGGATAGAATAGGGTGTGTGAAGGGGAACTATACCCTTACTTACAAGGCTCCATTGAACTAAGGTTTAGATGAGACTCCAATAGGATTTGACTAAGATAGGTTTCTAGGGTGGGAATCCATAGTGTAATTGGGAGCCAAAGATGGGAATGGGGAGTAGAATTGAGGGTATTTCACCTCACATTACTCACCATCTAGATTTTAGAAAACTTCTAGAAAATTGCACTAAACACTCCTACACTATCTACTTAGATCTCACACCAAGGAGTAAGAGAAGAGATATATGTGTGGGGAGATGGCATGCTAGATAAGGATTCACTAGTTGGATATAGGATAAAATTCCAAAATAGCCTCATATATGCCATCTTGTCTTAAATCTAGGTGGTTTCAAGCATAAGACATCAAGAAATTTATGTTTTCAAGAACAAACTACAAGAAACTTGGGAAATAAAATAGAAGTAGAAGGCAAACATCAGACAATGAAAATGTTGAGTTTATAAGTTATATTCCCTCAAAATGGTATCAATGTAACATTTACCCCAAACAACCCACCAAAAAGGGCTTAGATACTCATAATGCAAAAAAGAATAAAAGAATAGACAGAAGAAGGAAAAGCCATGGAGCTCATGGAAGATCTTCTTCTCCTTCACCTCCAACAGTAGGAGCAACACCTTCTCCCTCCTATGCGGTAAGAGAGCATCAAATGGATGGTAGAAGTGGGAAAAACCCTAGAAAATGAGGTTTTTGAGGTAGAGCAAGGTGGAAATGAAGTGGGAGTAGGCCCAAGCTCCTTGAATGCTCAAAGGAAGTAGAAATGTATGCTATGGGGGTGTATCTTCATGCTACATCCACCACCTAGGTATATACAGGTGGCGGGTAAGAACTGGGTTAAGTGGAGGCAAAATGGGTAGAATAGTGAAGAAAAAGCTAGGTTTTGGGTGGTAACATAGTCATCCTGGGAAGCATGACCGTGGTGGGTAGGAGGTAGCATAGTAGTGCTAAGAGGGAACAACTATTCTGAGGAAGTGGAAAATGACAGGTTGAAAGTGGGGGAACAGAGTTTGGTATCATGATCATGGCGGGGGCTAGGTAGTATGGCCGTGCTGGGTAGCATCATCGTGGTGGGTGAGTTGGGGGCTTGGTCATTTTTCTTGGAATGCCCATTCTATCTCTAGCCAACATGACTGTTCTGGATGGCATGACCATGCTGGGTCTTCTTGGCACATCCATGATGGATAGTATGGCAATATTTTAGAGGTCACTCTTTAAGGTTGAACTCTATCATGTTGCTGTGATTTTTGTCCAACACGACCATTGTAACATCCTAGGATTTGAGGCCTTGGATAAGATAATCATAAGAGGAATGATAGGACTACCCATATCACCAAGGTGCACCTCCTTTTCTGAGAGCCCATCACTAAAGAACTCCATAGTTAAGCGTGCTCAGCTTGGAGTAATACTAGGATGGGTGACCAGTCGGGAAGTTGACCCCGGCTTGCGCATGAGTGTGGAAAAGTGCACAGTTAAGGCTAGTGGTGATCTGTGGGGCTAGTCATCATTCCTGAAACTCTACTAGAGCCTAGGGCAGTGGGCCCAGATGTTACAAATGGTATCAGAGCCAATTTCCCTCCAGTAGGTGGGGCCCACATGGGCCTGTGGCATGCCAGTCTTTGAGTCGTGCGGTCCACGCATGTTGGAATAACATCCTAGGATTTGAGGCCATGGATAAGATAATCATAAGAGGAATGATAGGACTACCCATATCACCAAGGTGCACCTCCTTTTCCGAGAGCCCATCACTAAAGAACTCCATAGTTAAGTGTGCTCAGCTTGGAGTAATACTAGGATGGGTGACCAGTGGGGAAGTTGACCCCGGCTTGCGCATGACTGTGGGAAAAGTGCACAGTTAAGGCTAGTGGTGATCTGTAGGGCCAGTCGTCATTCTTGAAACTCTACTAGAGCCTAGGGAAGTGGGCCCGTATGTTACAACCATTCCTTGGAACCACAGTCTTGCTGCATTTTCTAGCTGCACTTTGTAGTTCATTCTTTGAGATCCATGGACACCTTTTCTTTAGACTGACTCTTGTCCACTAGGGTAAATTAAGGAAGCTTTAGGGCCTTCTCTGGATCCCTTCATGGGTGGAGGCATCCTAGAACACCTTCCTTCTCACCCGTTCATCCAAGGCATGGTCCAAGTACCTGCAAAACATGTAAAAAGTGTTCGTAAGTGCATTTAATTTTAAATTATTTATTAGGAGAAATAGCTTGCAATATAACCCATTTAGATGTGATTGAAATGCAAAAATACACAACATAAAGCCCTAAAATATGGATGCATCACCACCCTAAACTTAAAACATACTTGTCCTCAAGTATGCTCCGGCTTAATCTCTCTTTAATTTTTTTCAACAAACAATAATGATAAATGCATGGAAAAAATGACTACTGACTAAATGGGGTTAATGGTGACTAAGTACATGTATCCCACCTATCTCCTCTCCACTTACACAAACAAATCATGATTAAAGCATTGAGCATACAAGCTTCACATATAGGGAATAGGATATACAATCAACACATGTGGCTTTCATGTAGCTCCGAGTAGATGATTTCATGGTGGTCATAATCAAAGACAGCTAGGAGTGTTGTTTTACTTTCATGAATTCAAGTTCATACTTTTAATCACACTATGTGACCCACATGGTTGTGAAAAGGGACAAATGAGCTAGGTTTGATGTTTCCTAGCTTAATTAGTATGCAAATAGAAGAATGAGGTTGCAAAAGAGGTTGGTGTGCTATTACATAGGAACAATCATCTTTTCTTTATTCAGATGATATTACATAGGAGCATCTTTATCTTCTTTTTGCATTTTCTTCTCTTTTATTTTCTTTTCCCTTAAGGTATCTAGGTCACATGGTGGTGGGAGTAAAGCAAGGGGATATAGATATGACCACTCCGACCTTTTGGAGGGTGGTCAACGCTAATATGTGCACAATAGGAATCCTTCATGAGGTGGAGAGGTAAGAAGATGATGGAAGAAATGCTGGGTCAAAGAGGGGTCATTAGTGTGCGTTTCAACATAAGATGTCCTGCATGAAGATTAATCCAATATTTCATCAAATAATGTCACACCACATGATTAAGCAAACACTAAAACCATATTTTTTCATAAGATTTAACAAACCCTAAGTTCTTGTGGCTTGCTTAAATCACAATTCAACTAAACAATTCACATGCATGAGAGAAGTGATTCACATGTAGAAAGTAAACAATGAAGACCATTTAGCAATAGAACATAAGAATGTAGCATGCATTTGTCATATGTTAAGATTTTCAGTTCAATAAGTAGAGATTAGGTCAAAATGTGCTCTTGGGAAAGACATTCTAAATTTGGGAAAAATTGGTAAAAATGGTGCCAACTAGCATTCAAGCTCATCTAAACCTACATTTAGGAAACAAAAAGCATAAATCAAGCAAAACTTAGCTAAAACACACAAAAACTACCAAAAATCTATATGAGATGCAATGCATGTCATGAAAAGCAATAATTTAAAAAAATTACACAGAAATGCATTATGAAGGCATGTAAAACAAACACAAAAAGTATGGATGGACATGTATAAGAGTTAGTTAGACTGTTTGATCATCTTGGTGGAAATTTAGAGCAAGGTACCTAGAGAAAAATGAGTTAAATAAAGGACACCACCTTACTACCCCAATCTTTTAAACCATGCTGCCCTCAACATGAAATACAAGTTTAGAATAGTAGGGTAGAGGGTACAGAGTCATGGTAGACAACCACAAAGAGATGGAGCTATCAACATAGCATTAGGTGAGCAAGATAGGGACACCAAGGTCGTTCTATGCAAAAATATCCATTCTCGCTTCCCAACAACACAACTGTGTTGTATGGAATGATCGTGTCCTACTCGTTCATGTAGCTTTTTCTCTATTTATCATTTTTTTTCTTTTCAATCTTCATCTTCTCCTTGGTTAGCTTCTCCATGCATTTTATTTCCTCCATTATACCTTCTCTCATATGGTTCACAAATAGAAAAACTATCACGTGTGGTGTTTGTGTGTGTATTTCATGGAAAAACCAAAGTGTAGCAAAACAAAGGGATTTTGAGAATCTCAAACTGATGTGGGTTGCCTCCCACTAGCACAGTTTAGAGATTTTATCCAGGCTTGTTGTTTACCACCATAATGTGTCCATATCCAAGGTGTTCTCCTTTTCATCCAAAGTGACCCTCTCCAAAGCTTTTACCACGTGATCTTCATCCTAGGGGACATGCAAGGTTCTATAGCTATTATTTTCTATCCAACTCTAATGAAAGTCAACATAGTCCAAGTTGTTTCAAAGGTCCTCATCAATTGTGATTTTCCTTTCCTCAGTGGTGAACATGAATATATCTAGAATTTTCTTCATATATGATATTGTCATGATGCTAGCTCGCACTTTGATCTCCGCATTCACTATGCATAAGAAGGGTGCAAAGACTCTATCTTTACAATCAAATATTTACAAAATAATATAAAAATTATAAACAATCTTTATTACAATCATGATTTTACACCAGAGTCTGGAAGCTTTACAAAAGGTTACATATTTTAGAATAAATTTTATGCCTATCTAGTCTTCAACAGAGGGCATATCCTACACATCTCTTCTAGTCCATCCTTTAATCACCTGTCCATGAGTTCCCAAAAGAATAAAACCACACATGGACCTGATTGAAGGGAAGATAAAGGTCAGCTAGGCTATTACTAAATCCAATTATTGAGCTATTAAAAAGTAGGTACAAAATATTATTCAGGTACAAAAGCAAGTTTAGGAGGGAACTATTTGATGGACATAGTTCAATAAAATGAGAATAACAAGTATTGATGTTTCACTATTAAATATTCAACATAGAAATTCCACAAGGCTAATAATTATGCAAAATTATTCAAGTTCAAGGTATTAAAATATCAAGAATATTTCCAATAATAAACTTAAAATATCAAGATTAAGCACTGTAATATCATTTCTTTATCAATGGCTACAATGCCATGTGTTCCATCATCTATGAGAGAACGACACGATATCCTGCTATTGCAACCAGTATATTGGGGGACCACTAATCCATTACAACATGTGCATAGGCGGAGGGACGTACCCAACCTCTAGGAGCCAAAGCTCTAAAAGGGACAAAGCCCAAAAGGACCAAAGTCCAGGGAGTCAAAACTCCAAGAATGCAATTCCAGTGCTTATCTTAATATTCTTTAAAATCCAACAATAATGAATTTAGGAGTGGTAAAATTTCAAAATGTAGGAAAGTCTTATAAAAAGTTTAGGGCTCACCACCAAAAACATATATAGAATTCAAAAGGGAAACAAAATAACTCAATAAGTAAATCGAGAATCTAGTACCTCGATTTATCCAAGACTCCATAGATTGCACAATGACCAAAAATGACTCCAAGAGCAAGAAATCTACATAGTAAGGTACAACTTGGTTATCATTTGGCTTGGAATCAATGTACTTCAATATTTTTCTATTTAGGGTTTTTATTACCCATTTAGAGTTGTTACTATTTCACATTCCTTCCATTTTCTCTATTTCTAGGGTTTCTAGTTAAGTGGTGTATATAATCAATTAACTAGTCCATTTACCTTATGCATTAAATAACCACCACATTGCATTATTAATAACCCCATTCTGTTCTTTCTCTAGGTTTGTCATGTTATTAGGCAAACATATGAACATTAGTATTTTTCTTGTTCTTTTTAAGGTAGGGTCATGATCATATACATATCAATATTTAGTTAGAGGTTATAAGATTAGGTTTGTATTTCATCCTCAAAATTACATATTTAATTCATATTTTAGACTTTGATCTTATGTTCCACATTCTCTTTCTTGGAGTTACATTTACTGATTTCAAGGTCATTCATTGATCAAAGAAATAGGGTGTAGTTTTTTTAATAGGAATCTTTATGTTCGATAACTATGCACTAATCTTGTACATAGGATGTTCTTCTCATTATCAATCTCTTATTGAATATGAAATTAGCTTATAGTATAAATCTTACTACTTGGAATATATGAAGAGAGCACCGGCTTACAATGTAGTTATATTGGAACTCCAATACATACATACATACATACATACATACATATATATATATATATATATATATATATATATATATATATATATATATATATATATATAGGCTAGAATACACTCGAGTGTATTCGGAGCAGAATACACTCAAGTAATTTTTCATGATGTAATATTTTTTTCAAAAATATAATCCTTTGATCTTCTTAAACATCTTGTGAATAGCTCCATACGCAAAATTTGAGCACAATTGGACATTTATAGGTTATGTTATAAATACCACAAAAATTATGCATTTCAAGTTAGTTTCATGTGTTTATTTTATTTCCCTTGGATGAGTGACTTACACTCATCCAAATGGGCTCAAAATTTTTATGTAGCTTAGTAATAGTATGACAGTGAGGATCAATGGTTTACATTTTGCAAAAAATAATCTTGATATGCAAACACACTTGAGTGTATTCATGTGATCTATACACTCAAGTGTATTCTAGCCCGACTCTCTCTCTCTCTCTATATATATATATATATATATATATATTTATTTATTTATTTATTTATTTATATGTGAATTATGGAGTTACGGTATACATGCTTATTAGGCTTTAAAATTATTTAAATGAATTGAGATATACATCTAAAATTGTGTCATACTTAGTCTATTGAGATATATTAAATATATAGGAGATGTATGTTCTACTATACCTAATTGTGTTAAGAATACACTAGTATACATGCTTATGTGGTACATATATGTATATATGTGTATGTTCTAACTTGATACAACTAGATATGATAAACTAATCAATCTAATGACTTATGTATTTTTATCCTATTAGTTTAACTTCCATAACTCATCCATTGTCTAAACTAGAACTTGAAAGAAGGAAGCTGATCTCTTGTTGGAAAGTTAAACTGATCCTTGATGCTTCACTTTGTGTTGATTAGTAGAGTCTGGTCCAAATATATCGATAGGGGGTCGAAGAGGTTAGAAAGTATGCTCAGGTCATTATAACGATCCTTGTCATCTTCAACACTTGATGGAGTCGTAACCCAGATTATAGATGAAGGAGGTTGTGTCAGGAGGAGGGATCATATTCCTCTTGAAACTATGATAGGATGATTGATTTTCCACGATCAACCAAGCATGTTAGTAGACATTGAGATGGTAGCAAAAGACTGTTAATTACATTGTGATGGTCAAGCATTTAGCAACGAGATTTGTGCATTACAACTTCTTCTCATGACTATTGTGCAAGTCTATCACAATGATTGCAAGGGGGATGAGGTGGTGGTGGTGAAAGAGTACCCATCATGGAACCTTTTGGCAGTAAGGTTGGGACAACAAGGATGATTGTAGACCTACATTCTTCCATGATTCTCTGCTTTCATAAGGTGGAGGTTGCAGGGAGGAGGAGTCAGATCTACAATAATGGCGAGTTGAGGCCTGATGACTCGAACACGTGGGAGAATTATGGGTGGCTAGAGTTTCGACTGTGGCCATCAAGGTGGGTTCTAGGCATCCAGATTGGATGAGGGAAGACCTAAAAATCCTTTTCCATTGTGGAGACTGGCTGGTGGTGGCTTCAGTGGGCGTGCAATATTGATGGGTCATAAGATGACAACCTGAAGATGAGGTGAAGGTATGTTAATGTCGTAGGTGGGAGACAATTCAACCCTCTGACCACGATGGATTGACACAATGTGGTGATGACTTCCTCCTTTTACACCAAATCAATGTACAAAGGTGGCAAGAAGGGTAGCGGGCTTACATGTTTGCTGGTTGAACATCACACAAAGGAAAGAAGGGGCACATCTACGCCTGGTGTTGTAGGAAGGCGAAGTAGGGATCATGTCGGGAATCTATGGTGACGAGAGCAGATTGATGACGATCACGATTATAGTCATCATAGTCGATGGTTGCAGATCTGAAAGAGTGACATGTTAGCAGGGAAGGAGATGACATAACCCAATGAGTTATTGGTCGGAGTCAATATAGGTCATGTAGTTTGGATAGCATCTTGTGTTTATAGTAACACCCCCTCTTCTATGGTTTATATTGTCAATCCTTGTGATCGTTGGGGAGGGGGAGGAGAAGCGGTAGAAAAAATGGGAGAGGAGATATTCATTTACTACATTCATTGGTAGCTTTATAACTACTTGCATTAGCGACGTTACGTAGAGGTGAGTTCCAGGGTTGTTTGACAACTGTATTGTCATTTCCCATGATGGCTCCCTATTGTTAGGGATTAGGATATTACTAAGGTGAGTCGATGAGATGTGGAGATACAATGAGATGCGGGTCATGATAGTAACAATAGCACACTGTCATTTTCTTCATCTTGGGGGAAAGAGATCTGGTGGCACCCCTCTAGGGTTTAGGAGAAAATGTTGTGGCCGTTTGGGAAGAGGAGGGGCTCTTGGATGTAATGACGTTAAAACACAGGGAGGGGCACATGTGGAATTGTCCCTCACCATTTCTCCTGTAATAGCGCTACTCATGGTGATGATGGTGAGCGTGTTACCTAGATCATAGCTCGTGTTGTTCTCAGATATGTTTTGGCTAATAACTATGCCATTTTTTTATCCTAAATTCCATATTAAATGGATAATTTCATATCTTCTAAACAAGAAACTCAATTCCATTATGGTTTTAACCATCAAACCACTTTCTATAAAACTACATATAGAAAATACTAGATCAATTATTCATAAAAATGACAAATGTAATTTTATTATCCTCTTAATTATTTTTAAAATAAATTTATTTTAATATGATTAATATTTTCCATCAATTCCAATCCATTGGTGTGAAAATAAAGAGGACTCAAAGAAAAAGAGGGAAAATCATAATATCTCAGGTTTATAAATGCAAACTGACATCACAATGATTAGTGATGCAAAATTGAGGGGCTACTTTGTAAATATTTTCAATTGACAATATTCCACTCATTTCATCAAAAGAACATGATTGAAGATTAAATATCTAGGAATATGATGATTGATCCAAATAGTCAAATGAGACTTTAGATTGAAGGACCGATTTGTAAAGGGCTCAAGTTTAGGGGTGGGGGGATTTTGGAATTATAGCTAAGAGTAGATTTAGTTCCCAAATTTCAGTATGTTACAACTCTCCACCCCTTAAAATGATTTCATCCACGAAATCTACATGACCATGGTATTGTACGATATTATTCTCTCTCCCTTAAAATGATTCAACTAGAAATCTTAATAGGCATGTCAACTATAATGTAGTATCCTTCACTATTTCTTGGTTTTCACCTCTAGGGTTTTCTCATACCTCCTTTATTGTGACTTAGATCAAGAAATCATCGGTAAAATTCCGTAAAATCATTTTTTTGTACATTTATTATTATAATGAAAATAAATTTTTTGATGGAAAACATTTAGATGCAAAACTAAAATATGGCCAAAATCGATGTGATGACTAAGTCACAATCACCTCTATCCAACATTCACCATACTACCTACTTGAATCAATTGTGCACTTATGGGATAGGGAATAATGATGTTGATTTCTACCAAAAAGGGATTCACTAATTCAAACTTAGGGTTTCTAATCACACTATTCCCTTTTCAACTATTAAGTCGTTCACATGTTCTAACACCTCAACCCATCTCTACTAATATGGTGATGTTACTTTTCACTAATTGGCAGATTATACCATTTCATAGAAGTGAATTCCACCAAAGTTAGTATTTTCATTTATCTAGGTAAGGATACCACTACTAGGGTTGGTTGAAAACTATTTTCCTAAGTTATAGGTGTACTAGTTATCTAACCCTAACTACCATGAGACGTACATGAGTGTTGACTATTTATGGATCTGGTACCATGTTGTAAAGACTAGATCTTTACGGTCAAATATTTATAAAATAATATCAAAATTATAAACAATCTTTATTACAATCATTCTTTTACATCAGAGTCGCGGAAGCTTTATAGAAGGTTACAAATTTTAGAATAAACTTTATGCCTATCTAGTCTTCAACAGAGAGCATCTCCTACATGTCTCTTCTAGTCCATACTTGAATCACCTGTCCATGAGTTCCCAAAAGAACAAAACCACACATGGACCCCATTGAAGAGAAAATAAAGGTCAACTAGGCTGGTACTAAATTCAATTATTAAGCTACAAAAATGTGTGTACAAAATATGATTCAGGTATGAAATCAAGTTTAGGAGGGAACTATTTGGTGGACTTAGTTCAACAAAATGAGAATAACAAGTATTGATCTTTCACTATTCAATATTCAACATAGAAATTCCACAAGGCTAACAATTATGCAAAATAATCAAAGTTCATGGTATCAAAATATCAAGAATATTTCCAATAATCAACTTTAAATATAAAGATTAAGCACTCTCATATCATTTCTTTTTCAATGACTACAATGACATATGTTCAATCATCTATGAAAGAACGACATAATAGCCTGCTATTACAACTAATATACTGGGGGACCACCGATCCATTACAACCTATGCACAGGGCGGTGGGACGTACCCAACCTCTAGGAGGCAAAGCTCTAAAAGGGACAAAGCCCAAAAGGACCAAAGTCTAGGGAGTTAAAACTCCAATAATTCAATTCTAATGCTTATCTTAATATTCTTCAAAATCCAAAAATAATGAAATTAGGGGTGGAAAATTTTCAAAATCCAGGAAAGGCTTATAAAAAGTTTAGGGTTCACCACCAAAAACATATATAGAATTCAAAAGGGAAACAAAATAACTCAATAAGTAAATTGAGAATCTAGTACCTTGATTTATCCAATACTCCATAGATTGCACAATGACCAAGAATGGCTCTAACAGTAAGAAATCTACAAAGTATGGTACACCTTGGTTATCATTTGGCTTGGAATCAATGTCCTTCAATCTTTTTCCATTTAGGGTTTTTATTTCCCATTTTGAGTTTTTACTATTTCACGGTCCTTCCATTTTCTCTCTTTATAGGGTTTCTAGTTAAGTGGTGTATATAATCAATTAACTAGTCCATTTTCCTTATGCATTAAATAACCACCACATTGCATTATTCATAACCCCATTATGTTCTTTCTCTAGGTTTTTCATGTTATTAGGAAAACATATCAACATTAGTATATTTCTTGTTCTTTTTAAGGTAGGGTCATGATCATATACATATCAATATTTAGCTAGAGATTATATGATTAGGCTTGTATTTCATCCTCAAAATTACATATTTAATTCATATGTCAGACTGTGATCTTATGTTCCACATTCTCTTTCTTGGAGTTACATTTACTGATTTCAAGGTCATTCATTGATCAAAGAAATATGGTGTAGTTTTTTTTAATAGGAATATTTATGTTCGATCTCTATGCACTAAGATTGTACTTAGGATGTTCTTCTCATTATAAATCTCTTATTGAATATCAAATTATCTTATAATATGAATCTTACTACTTGGAATACATGAAGAGAGCACCGGATTACAATGTATTTATATTGGAAATCCAATATATATATATATGTATATATATAAATATATATATATATATATATATCTGTGTGTGTGTGTGTGTTTATCTATATTTGAATTATAGAGTTAAGGTATACATGCTTATGAGGCCTATGATTATTTAAATGAATCGAGATATACAGTTGAATTTGTGTCATACTTGGTCTTATTGAAAAATATTAAATATATAGGAGATGTATGTTCTACTATACCTAATTTTGTTATGAATACACTAGTATACATGCTTATGTGGTACATATATGTATATATGTGCACATGCTAACATGATACAACTATATATGATATATTAATCAATCTAATAACTTATGTTTATTGATCCTATTAGTTTAACTTTCTATAACTCATCCTTTGTCTAAACTAGAACTTGAAAGAAGGAAGCTGACTTCTTGTCGAAAAGTTATTACTGATCATCGATGCTTCACTTTGTGTTGATTAGTAGGGTATGGTCTAAAGATATCGACTGGGGCTCGAAGGGGTTAACAAGTATGCTAAGGTCAATGTATTGATCCTTGTCATCTTCAACACTTAATGGAGTCATGACCTAGATTGTAAATGAAGGAGGTTGTGTCAGGAGGAGGGATCATATTCCTCTTGAAGCTATGATAGGATGACTAATTATCCAGGAACAACCAAGCATGTTAGTAGATAGTGGGATGGTAGCAGAAGACTGTTAATTATGTTGTGATGGTCAAGCATTAAGCAACAAGATATGTACATTGCAACTTCTTAATTTTATTTTAATTTGGTCAAAAAAATAATGTGTCATCACATGCAGTCATTATTAGATCAAGGTTTCCATTATATGCAACTATTTATTTCAAAAAGATCAAAAGTACTCATTTTAAGAAAATAAGTGAAACTATGAGTAGATGTAGGATTTTGAAGCATTTTTATAGAAAGAATGTATTTTTTAATCAATTGGACTACCGGTTTGCAAATTTGACCAAGGAAGTCATTTTCTTTTATTAATTGAAGATTTGGAAGTTATCTTGAATATCAATGTGAGAGGGAGAGAAATTACCATGTGGAGAAAAATGGATTTCATAGATGTTCGGTCCACCATGTGCCCAAGAGATCGAGAAGTTGTAGATGGATGCTTCCACTTACCATGACTCAAGAGTGTGAGGCAATGTGGTGGAGTATCATCTGTGAGATCAGGGATCTGTCCTGGATTGAGCCTGAAATCCAGAGATCGACTCTGAAAACTCCACCACGATCTAGTTTCAAGGAGAGTTGAGGCATGCTGATGGATTTAGGTCACGTTTTGGCAAAACCTAACCTGATGGACATCGGGCCTTCTCCCCCAATGAATGTCTTTGCAAGAGGAGAAACTACTCCATGATGGCAAGCTTTCTAAAGAGTTAGGAAAGGAGGAGAAAGGCTCATGGAAGGCAAAAACATGTTTGTTAGCCTTCCCTTGGCCTTGCAAGGTCCATAACAATATCCAATTTGGTTGAGGATGCACGGGGGAACAAACACCCAATGAGGGCAATGATCTTGTTGAGGAGGAAGAAAAAGAATTAAAAAGAGATGACATAACCACAAATAAGGTCAGAAAAGGTTGGAAATGGATGGGGCGACTGAGGCAAGGTTGAGGGAGGGTAAATCATGTGTGGGGTAGCTGGTGTGACCGGCATGGCAAGGCAACCTTGCAGATACCTACCCATGTCGCATGTAGGATGAGGGGAGAGGATGAGCCTCTAGGTTGTTGGATCAAGGGTGAAATCTGCAACCTTATGATTTAAGGCCTCTTGTTGGACGAGACGAGAGCTCACATATTGCTGACATAGAAAAAGCTAGGAAGAAAAGGAAAAATATATATAAGCTTATTATTTTTCCAAAATTGTAACTTTCAAATTGTAGGTCTGATTGAGGTGAGATTTTGCTTAAAACTTTTGTGTTAAGATAAGGACATTGAAGGGTATTAGAAAATGAAGTGTGTACGAAGATACATTAATAACTTCAACTTTATATAGTTATGTTTAAAAAGACAATTTATCATTCACAAATCAATAAATTGGGTAACATATAATCCAAAATCATTCAATTGATGAAGAGAGAGATTATTGAGTGAAATTGAATCTTATGAGCAAGGAAGTGCATACAAGGATGAGAGAAAAAAAAACCACTTTATCGTGTGTTATGTGCATGGATTACGATGTAAATAAGATCAACTATTTATATTTTAATTTAAACGTGGATGCTCAGGAGATTTATTAATGTCATGTTTGATACAATCGGTACAATACTTGTTGCATGTATCATGAACGCTTACTTCTTGTTCTAACAATATGAATAGGACTTGCTTATTTTCTACAACCACCATCCCCTCATCATAATGTTTTCCACAACCTACAGATCCCATATTGCATGTAGCAAGACACATGGTATCTACAAAAATTGTATGATCACATGAAACAACAAATGTTCAAAATCCTCATGCCAAACAACAACCGTATATAGGATAAAGGAAGGAAAAGATGAGAAAGAAACTAAAAGACAGAGAAAATAATTGAACAAGAGGAGAAATATCATACACCATATGGTTGACATATGTACCAAAGGAGATCTGACCAAAGTAAATGCATGAAATGCATATCACTAACTAAGAGGTGGTGAGCATAAATATTTTTAAAGATTCATATCATATTTGGGGATATTTAGCCTGAAAAGTTAAATAAGTTTTTAACAGAGAAAGTTTGACCTAACTTGACCCATATTTTATCTAAAAATTAGACATGTAGACCTAGCTCTAGTTAGGCCTAAACCATACTTCACGGCATAATTTGACCTTAACTTTATATTATTTGACTATGTATTAAGAGAGACATTCTCTCCGCCTCTCGTATGCCCGTGACAGAGACCAAACGTCTGAAAGGATGGTAAACCAATGTGGAAACTGAGATTTGAACCACTATCTTACTTGACTTAGTTTGACTAAGAAGGACGATAAAAAATGAGATGAGCTTGATGTTGTTAATATTGGTTATCGTCGTTCATGCAACAGTGACAGGTGCAATATAATTAACAGTGCAGGCAGATCCAAAATAAGATTCGAAGAACAAGCAATGCAGGAGAACAAAAAAATAAGAGTTAGATTCGCAAACCAGATCGTTCGTTGAGAAACGAACGTGTTACTTAAAGAAATGAGTGCCCGGCAATCCTCACGGATAGACACCGTTCTCCTAGTCTTGATCCGGCATGAACCTGGATTGTTGCATGTCTTTCTTGCGCACGTCGCACTGCTACCAGTGCAGCACAACCACCACAGGTACCACCGCCTGACATCTGCGTTTCGAAGACGGGAAGGAGGAGCCGCGCTTCGCACAGGAGGACAACTCCGCAAAGTGACTCCGGGGACGACGACTCTTGCACTCGGGATTAGGGCTCACAAAACACACGGCGGCAGAAGACTATTTTTGGTGTGTTTAACCCTAATGACCGGATGTGTATATATAGCCACGCACGTCCCTAATCCTATTCCCAGTAAGACGCAAACACTCGGTTTCTCTTGTACACAATATGGAATAATCCGTAAAAGAGAAACACTTTCTAATTAGGATTTAAGAAATCTGAATAAGAAAGCAACAATTAATTACACGAGTAATTAATTACTTAGTTGTATCCTAGTGCAAAAAGAAGACGGAAGACGAAAGACATTCTCCACAATCCACAAGCCACAAGCCACAAGCCCGAGCCCGGCCAGGCCAGGCGAGGCGAGGTGTGGCGTGGCGCGCGCGCGTGTGCGTGCGTGCATTGTGATGTGGTAACCCCACCCACCAAGGAGGTGAGCATACCTCCTTCCTAGGACTCCTTTGGACACTAGTGCCCCATGTGATCCTACATATGAGGACTACAAAAGTTCTAGGTGTGAGCAATATGGGATAAAAATTCTTTGCCATTTGCACTAGAAAAAACACAACATTCTCACATGTACTTGTTGCACTACATTGGGCTTAACCCATGCTAAATAAGTGATTACTACAATAGCTTAGCTACACTGACGAGCTGCTACAGTAACTAACATCTATAGTAACTAACAACTACCGTAATCAGTTATCTAACAATCCCCCACAAAGTCCAATGTGTAGTGTTCTCTACCATTCAGTCCTCCATACTGTGCTTTCAGCAATACCTTTCGGTTTGAATCTACCTGAGTTATCCAACTGTGACCCCTGTAGGAACTAGGTGAACAAAAGTCTTGAACCTGAACCTTGGGTACAAGAGTATAGGTTGGTAACAACACAATAAAGACATGGTAGTAAAAAAAAACAATGCATTAAGGCCATGCATACAAAATTTTATATCATGATTGATAACAGAGAACAACCCAATTCTCCTGTTGCGGCCTACACAACATCAATCACTTAGCTGGAGTCTCCAAGGATGTACTGCTAACATCCTGTCCTAAGACTTGACACCATTAAGAGACTACTCTCTTACTAACTTGCAGTCATGACACTAACAGGTTTCCAGGAGATAGACACACAGATGCTAGAAGCATCAAACAAGAATACATAGTGTCATCTGATTTACCCGATAGCTTGTTATTACCACATTGAACCCAATTTGTGGGATCTCCACTCTTTTGGGTTGGGTTGCTACTTCCTGCAAATCTATAGGGGTTTCAGTCCCATCCCCAACCTGGATTTTTCCACTAAAGCCAAGGTAAGACCTTTAGTGAAAGGATCAGCTGTATTATCTTTGGTACCGACGTAGTCCACAGCCACGACCCCATTAGACACTAACTCCCTTACAGATTTCAATCTGACTTGGATGTGTCTACGCTGTTTTTTATTGTACTTGGAACTCTTTATCTTAGCAATAGTTGTAGTGTTGTCATAGTGAACTGAAATTGCAGGAAGCGGCTTCATTACCATAGGTAAACTAGACATAAGTCCATGTAGCCATTCAGCTTCCAATCCAGATTCATCTAAAGCACACAACTCTGCTTCAAAAGTGGACCGAGACAATATGATCTATTTCTTAGACCTCCAGGAAACAGCTCCTCCTCCCAACAGGAATACATATCCTGAAACACCATTACTCCCAGAATTCACGGCAATCCAACTTGCATCACTATATCCTTTGACTACGGAAGGATGTTTACCATAATGCAGCCCAAGGGAACGTGTTCCCTTGATATACCTTAGAACTCTGTCAAGAGCTTCCCAATGGGTCTTGTCGGGACAACTGATGTATCTACTTAACTTGTTCACGACAAACGCAATGTCTGGACGTGTACAGTTCATAAGATACATCAAACTTCCGATAATCTGAGAGTATAGTAATTGAGACACTGGAACCCCAGTCTCATTCTTGAACAAGGGTTTGGATGAATCATATGGAGTCTTAACAGGTTTACGTGATGTGTACTCAAACCTCTCCAGTATCTTCTCAACATAGTGAGACTGAGAGAGAGTTATACCATCAGTAGACCTTATGATTTTAAGCCCTAAAATCACATCAGCGACACCCATATCTTTCATCTCAAACTTGCTACACAAGAATGAATTTGTCTCTTTTACTACTTTCATATCAGAACCAAAAAGCAGGATATCATCGACGTATAAGCATAACAAAATGAATCCATTATTGACAATCTTGCAGTAGAGACACTTATCAAATTCATTAGAAATAAAGCCAAACGATGATATCACAGAATCAAACTTCTCATGCCATTGCTTAGGAGCTTGTTTCAAGCCATATAATGACTTAACAAGTTTACACACTTTGGACTCATTCCCACGACCCACAAATCCCTCAAGTTGTTCCATATATATCTCTTCTTGAAGATCACCGTGTAAGAATGTGGTCTTCACATCCATCTGATGAATATAGAGATTATAAATGGAAGCCAATGCTATAATCACTCGGATTGTGGTCATACGAGAAATAGGTGAATAGGTATCAAAATAATCTATTCCTTCCCTTTGTGTGTAACCCTTAGCAACTAACCTAGCCTTATACTTATTGATTGTCCCGTCTGCATTAAGTTTCTTCTTAAAAATCCATTTGCAACCAACTGCAGAACAACCAGGAGGAAAATCCACCAATTCCCAAGTTCCATTCGAGAGAATTGATTGGATTTCATCATTAACGGCTTCTTTCCAAAACTTAGCTTCTGGAGATTCCATAGCTTGTTGAAAAACACTAGAGGGGGGGTGAATAGAGTTTTTAAATAATTTTAACAATTTATTTTACTCAAACAACCACAATTGAAATTGAAAGAAGGAGACAGGTGTTTAGAGTGGTTCCAACTTTAGCAAATACTAAAGTTGTCAGTCCACTACCCGGTTGCTTACCCAACCGGGATTTTGAAAGTATTTATTTTATTACCTTCTCAAGGATTTATACAAAATACAATACTTTCCTTTACACCCTTTGAACAGCCTTCACTTGAAGTAGGTGCACCAACTTTGAGGTAGCCTTCTTGAAGTAACTCCAAGCTCCCCCTTGAAGTAGCCTTCCTCTCTAGAAGTAACCTCCCGTTGCACCAGCCTTCTGAAGTAGCTCAAAGTCACCTTCTTCACCAAGAAGATCTCCACCCTCTCCAATCAGCAGCCTCCAACCTAGGAGTAGCAAGGAGAGTACAAACGGTAATAGAGAACAAGAAAGGAAAAAGGAAATTACAACTTATCCTTTGTAGCCCAAGGCTTGATTTGCCTAGATCAAGCGTATAGATCTCCTAACCAAGTGTATGAACTTGCAGTGGGTAGGAGATACTAGCCTATAGGACACGAATTTTGAGCTAAGGAAGGAAGTAGCCAATTGTCACAATGCTCAAATTGCTCACAAACAGATTGCTCAAAGTATGCTCAAGGATTTCTCAAGTGTAACAAGTATGTTTGAGTGTCCTATGGCTTGTCCTATTTATAGGAATGGCCTAAGGATGCTTAAGGACGTTCTAGACAACTTCTAGGGGTTTCTAAGTGCTTAACTAGCCGTTAGGTACAAGTTTGTTGCTTTAACAACGGCTAATTAATTAATTCTGCAGTTGCTGTCAGAGACCATCTCGGTCGAGGAATGGTCGACCGAGACACCTACTCGGTCGAACTTTTGTCGACCGACAGGCTCTCTGGAACAAGTGTTTTGCAACGTTTATCTCCAACTGCCAACTACCTTGTTAGTTGTGTCTAACGGCTACTTTGGATCTTTCTCAGTCGAGAAGATTGTCGACCGAGAGTGTCTCGGTCGAGGAGTTAGTCGACCGAGATTGATCCTGTTTCAATGTTTCAATTTAGGCACTAATTATATTTATGAGTGTGCATATGTGATCCTATTTGAAGGGGATGACCTATCTAAATGTGGTGTTTAGCTAGGGAGAATCTAACGCTTGATTTACATGAAATCTAAGTACTTGTACATTATATATTTGTACAAGTTTTTACAAGGCGATTACATTTCATGAAAATACAAACATATAAGCATATCGATTTCCCTAATTGCTTTTGTCATCCACCTTAATCCTGCACACTCAAGTAGCTCGTTAGATCAATAAGAATGAAATGTTTGTCATAATCAAAACAAAGGGAATTATAGATGTCCATTTAGCCAACAATCTCCCCCTTTTTGAAGATGACAAACATTTCCAAAATATAAATGAAGGAAATATAAAACATATGAGTTTCATACCTTTATATTACCTTTTGTAGCTTTTCCTCTTGTTTATAAAATATGTGCTTATTATTCCCCATGAATTATGGAACATGAAATCCAATTCACTAGGGAATATAGCAAGTTTCAATGTAAATCCAAGAGTTTATTTATGAAACTCATTGATTGAGTTTTTTTATAATTACTAAGTTTTAGTTTTATATTTATTTCTCTCCCTTTGTCATTTCAAAAAGATATCTGTTAGAAATAAAAACTCCCCCTTAAATAGATGTCCCATCAAATCTAATGAAAAAGATGTCCATTTAAAAGCCAAAATATCATGAGTAAGTAAGAATTTTTGTTTAAGTAGCACAAATATCAAAGAAAACATCTTCCAAAGGAGTGATAAGCAGTTGCTTCCTAATTTTGTTAAATTGATCTAGTGGAAGCGGTTTTGTAAAAATATCAGCTAATTGATCTTCCGTATCAACATGATGAAGGGAAACATGATTCTTGGAGATATGATCCCTTAAAAAGTGATGACGGATTTCAATATGTTTAGCTCGGCTGTGTAAAATAGGATTGTGTGCTAAGTTTATAGCGCTCGTGTTGTCACAAAAAATAGGCGTAGATGAAAGAGTAAAACCATAATCGTTTAATACTTGTTGCATATAAAGCACTTGAGCACAACAAGACCCGGCTGCCATATATTCAGCTTCAGTTGTAGATAGGGCAACCGTATTTTGTTTCTAGCTAAACCAAGATACTAAAGCTCTTCCTAACAAGAAACAACCACCACTAGTACTCTTGCGATCAAGGCGACAACCAGCATAATCTGCATCAGTATAAGCTTTAAAATCCAAGGATTGTCCTTTTGGATACCATAAACCAAAACAAGTAGTGTCGGCTAGGTAACGAAGAATTCGTTTAACCGCTAGAAAATGAGAGTGCATAGGTTGTGATTGAAATCGAGCACAAAGACCAACGGAAAACATAATGTCCGGTCTAGAAGCAGTTAAGTAAAGCAAACTACCAATCATGGCTCTATATAAGGAATCATCAATAGGTTCCCCATTTTCATCCTTATCAATTTTAATAGAAGTAGCCATAGGAGTAGTAGCATGTTTGCACTGATCCATCCCGAAACGCTTTAAGAGTTCCTTAGTATATTTTTCTTGGCTTATGAATATTCCAGCAGGTGTTTGCTTAATTTGAAAACCAAGAAAGAAAGTTAGTTCACCCATCAGGCTCATTTCAAATTCTTTTTGCATAATGTCACTGAATTGTGTGCACAATGAATCATTAGAAGCTCCAAAAATAATGTCATCAACATATATTTGCACAACTAGGAAATCAGATGTATATGTTTTGAAAAATAAAGTAGAATCTGAATTTCCAATAGAAAAATTATTATCAAAGAGACATGTCTTGAGCCTTTCATACCAATTCCTAGGGGCTTGTTTTAAACCATAAAGTGCTTTCTTAAGTTTATAAACATAGTCACCTTTTTCCGGTATTTCAAAACCAGGTGGTTGGGCAACATATACTTCTTCTTGAATAATGCCATTTAGAAATGCACTTTTTACATCCATTTGGTAGAGTATGATGTTTTTATGTGCAGCAATAGCTAGTAACATTCTAATAGCTTCAAGTCTAGCTACCGGTGCATATGTTTCATAAAATCTATTCCTTCTTGTTGATTATATCCTTGTGCTACTAACCGAGCTTTATTCCTTATTACTTCTCCTGCCTCATTTAGCTTATTCCTAAAAACCCATTTAGTTCCTATAATGGTTTTATCTTGTGGTTTAGGAACTAAATCCCATACATCATTTTTAGTGAATTGATTCAATTCTTCTTGCATGGCTATTATCCAATAATCATCTTTAAGAGCTTCAGATATCTTTTTAGGTTCAATGATAGAAACAAAAGCCATGTTTGCAACATCTTTGAAGGAAGACCGAGTTTTGACTTTATCATTAGGATTTCCAATAATAAGTTCTTGAGGATGATCCTTAATAAGCCTAGGTGTAGGTTGTGGTTCAGCTTGGTGATTATTTGTAGTAACTTTCTCACTATCATTTGGTATGTTTAAATTTTCGAATTGATTAATGAGATCTATGATTTCTAGATTTTCAGATTTGGTCTCTTCATGAAAAGAAACATGAATAGATTCCTCAACTTTTCTAGAGATAGTGTTATATACTCTAAAAGCTTTGCTAGAAGTGGAATATCCCAAAAAGAATGCTTTGTGTGATTTAGAGTCAAACTTATCTCTATCATCTTTGGTATTTAAAATATAGCATGTGGAGCCAAAAGTATGAAAATAGTCAACTCTAGGTTTCTTAGAATGTATTATTTCATATGGAGTTTTCTTTAAATGAGAGTGAACAGTTACTCTATTTAACACATAGCATGCAGTGTTTACAGCTTCAGCCCAAAAGGTTTTGGGTGTGTTGTGTTCAAGCATCATAGTTCTAGCCATTTCTTGTAGTGATCGATTTTTCCTTTCAACTATACCATTTTGTTGTGGGGTGCGTGGAGCAGAAAAATTATGAGTGTACCCTTGAGATGTACAAAATTCTTCAAATGTATGATTTTCAAATTCTCCACCATGATCACTTCTAATGGTACATATTTTGCTTTGTAATAGATTTTCAATCTTGGAACAAAATTGTATAAAAACATGAATAGTATCATCTTTAGTTGCAATAAAGTGTACCCATGTGTATCTACTATAATCATCAACAATAACAAAATAGTATCTTTTACCACCAATAGATTGTGTCATCATGGGTCCAAATAAATCCATATGAATTAATTCTAAGGACCTACTGGTGCTAAGTACATGTTTTGGTTTAAAAGAGGTTTTGGTTTGCTTTCCCATTGTGCATGGTTCACAGTTTTCAACTTGATCAAAAGATAAAGTAGGAAATCCACGAACAATATCATATTTCACTAACTTTTTAATAACATGTGAACTAGCATGTCCTAGCTTTTTATGCCATAGTTGTAAGGTATTTTCATTTGCAAGCAAGCATTTTCCCACTACTGATTTCATAGAGTTAGGTTTAAGGATATAAAGATTTCCCACTCTATTTCCTTCATAAACAACATTTGTAGTGTTTTCTATCAATAACTTGCAGCAAGTTTTGTTAAATAACACATCATAACCACTATCACATAATTGACTAACACTTATCAAATTGTGGTGCAAACCATCAACGAGTAGAACATTCTTTATTTCGAGGTTTGTACCAACATTACCTATTCCAACGATTTTGCCCTTACCATTGTCTCCAAAGGTGACTGTTCCACTTTTCTTTTCTTCAAAGGTTTGAAATGCATCCTTGTTCCCGGTCATATGTTTGGAACATCCACTGTCAACCACCCATTCCTGCATTAAAATGTAGATTTTGGTACCCATGTGATGGTCCGATATGGTTAGAATCATTTAAGTACAGATTTGTATAAGAGTTCTGAATCAGAAATCCAGTCGGTCGACAATTGTTCGACTGACATCTGTCTCGGTCGACTAATTGTTGATCGAGAAGATTACTGTATTACAAACAAAGAAACACAGAAATTTTGCTCGGTTGACCAATTTTTGACCGAAATAATTGCTGTAAATTTTGATATGTTACAGACATTCGGTCGGTCGACAATACTTCGACCGATTAATGGTTCGGTCGACAATACTTCGACCGACTAAGTTTCTGTTTCAGTACAACAATGCAGAAAAGTAACAATATGCATGAAATCTTTTGTTTAGTTGAGATAAGACAATATAAATAGCAAGATGGAGCGTTTGGTCATATCTCAACTAAATTCCATTTGACTCTACTAAGTTTGAGGTTTTGGGACCCAAACTAATTCGGAGTCCTTAGTTTTATAAGGGCATGAAAAGGAATAGTGTCCAAGACGTAAACAAAAATGGCAAGTAATAGAATCAACTTCATTTTCCTTCTAGCCATTGTGTTCTTGGGTACAAACATAGTTTGAGTTCTTTTGGGTTGATTTTTCTTTGGAGCATATCCCAAACCTTTTCTTCCGTTGAAAACAGTATCAATGCTTAGAATGTTATCAAGTATATCTTTTATTCTTAACTCATAAAGTTCTCTTTGCAGCTGAGCAATATCATTCATTTTCTTGTGTAGATCATTTCTTGCTTGATCTAAATCAGATAACAATGAATCTCTTTCTTTTATAACATTATCATAGTCTAGATGGTTACACAAAATATGTTGAGTCTGAAAATCTTTTAGTTTAGCTAACAAGTCAGTCTTTTCTTTAGAAAGAAGATCAACATTTGTTTCTAAAGTGAGTAGCTTTCTAGTGCAATCATCTAAAGATGTTTTTAAAGACAAATTCTTAAAATCAATGTTATTATTTTCAGAAGAAAGATTATCTAATTTAGCAATTAGCTCATCATTTGATTTGATAACCTTCTTTAGTTTCTTCTTGACATCAACATACTTATCATGAATTTCTTGTAGACTAGTAACTAACTCTTCTTTAGGAAGATCAAGTAGGCTTACCTCTTGAGAGTCTTCATCATCTTCTCTTGCCATTAGACAATCCACCATTTCTTCTCCACTTTCACTGTCACTTGACTCGTCCCATGCAGCTTTATAGGCTTTTTCTCCCTTCTTCTTGTGTGAGCTTTTCTTTCCTTTATTTGCTTTAGGACATTCATTTTTTAAATGCCCTTTCTTCCCACATTCAAAGCACCTAGGAGGGGTAGAAGAAGAGCTGGAAATTTTGTTAGATTTAAATCTTTTGTATTTCTTACCATTGACGATCAAGGCTTCTTCTCCTTCTTCTTCACTTGACTCCTCACTTTCTTGTGTGACGACTTTTGACGCTTTTAGAGCCACATCCTTCTTCTTTCCTTGCTGAAGTTCACGTGCTCTTCTTTCCTCCTCTTCTAGGGTTGCTTCATGAGCTTCTAGGTTGCCAATAAGTTGCTCCATTTTCAGTTGAGTGAGGTCGTTTGCTTCTTCAATGGCTGTCACCTTTGGCTTATATTTTGGAGGGAGTGATCGAAGGATTTTTGATACCTAATCTTCTTAAAGGATAGGTTTTCCTAGGGCACTTAAACCATTAACAATAGTAGAAAATTTTGCAAACATTTCACTAATAGATTCATCAGGATCCATACGAAAGTGTTCAAACTTTTGTTTAAACATGCTAATTTTGGAATTTTTTACTTGGACTGTTCCTTCATAGGTTATGGATAGTCTATGCCAAATATCATAGGCTATGTCACAATTAGATATTCTATTAAATTCTCCTACCGATATAGAACAATATAAAATGCTTACAGCTTTTGCATTCATTTGAGCTAGCTTTACCGTATTTGCATCCCATTCTGCAAATTGAGTTTGAGGGAGCTCATATGGGGTTGACACCATTCTCCATAAGTCCCAATTGATGCCTTGGAAGTAGAACTACATCCTTCTCTTCCAATATTGGTAGTTTGTTCCATCGAATGCTGGAGGCCTAACAACAAGTGTCCCTTCGAGGTTAAGGTTGTTGAGCACTCCATCACCCATTTCTTCAAGACCTTGTTAGGGTTCCTTGAAGCCTGCTCTGATACCAATTGAAAAACACTAGAGGGGGGGTGAATAGAGTTTTTAAATAATTTTAACAATTTATTTTACTCAAACAACCACAATTGAAATTGAAAGAAGGAGACAGGTGTTTAGAGTGGTTCCAACTTTAGCAAATACTAAAGTTGTCAGTCCACTACCCGGTTGCTTACCCAACCGGGATTTTGAAAGTATTTATTTTATTACCTTCTCAAGGATTTATACAAAATACAATACTTTCCTTTACACCCTTTGAACAGCCTTCACTTGAAGTAGGTGCACCAACTTTGAGGTAGCCTTCTTGAAGTAACTCCAAGCTCCCCCTTGAAGTAGCCTTCCTCTCTAGAAGTAACCTCCCGTTGCACCAGCCTTCTGAAGTAGCTCAAAGTCACCTTCTTCACCAAGAAGATCTCCACCCTCTCCAATCAGCAGCCTCCAACCTAGGAGTAGCAAGGAGAGTACAAACGGTAATAGAGAACAAGAAAGGAAAAAGGAAATTACAACTTATCCTTTGTAGCCCAAGGCTTGATTTTCCTAGATCAAGCGTATAGATCTCCTAACCAAGTGTATGAACTTGTGATTGCAGTGGGTAGGAGATACTAGCCTATAGGACACGAATTTTGAGCTAAGGAAGGAAGTAGCCAATTGTCACAATGCTCAAATTTCTCACAAACAGATTGCTCAAAGTATGCTCAAGGATTTCTCAAGTGTAACAAGTATGTTTGAGTGTCCTATGGCTTGTCCTATTTATAGGAATGGCCTAAGGATGCTTAAGGACGTTCTAGACAACTTCTAGGGGTTTCTAAGTGCTTAACTAGCCGTTAGGTACAAGTTTGTTGCTTTAACAACGGCTAATTAATTAATTCTGCAGTTGCTGTCAGAGACCATCTCGGTCGAGGAATGGTCGACCGAGACACCTACTCGGTCGAACTTTTGTCGACCGACAGGCTCTCTGGAACAAGTGTTTTGCAACGTTTATCTCCAACTGCCAACTACCTTGTTAGTTGTGTCTAACGGCTACTTTGGATCTTTCTCGGTCGAGAAGATTGTCGACCGAGAGTGTCTCGGTCGAGGAGTTAGTCGACCGAGATTGATCCTGTTTCAATGTTTCAATTTAGGCACTAATTATATGTATGAGTGTGCATATGTGATCCTATTTGAAGGGGATGACCTATCTAAATGTGGTGTTTAGCTAGGGAGAATCTAACGCTTGATTTACATGAAATCTAAGTACTTGTACATTATATATTTGTATAAGTTTTTACAAGGCGATTACATTTCATGAAAATACAAACATATAAGCATATGGATTTCCCTAATTGCTTTTGTCATCCACCTTAATCTTGCACACTCAAGTAGCTCGTTCGATCAATAAGAATGAAATGTTTGTCATAATCAAAACAAAGGGATTTATAGATGTCCATTTAGCCAACACTTGTTTGAAAGTAACAGGATCATCCTCAACATTGTAAGTAAGAAACTCACTTCCAAAGTCTTTGGATGTCCTAGGCCGTTTACTTCTCCTTGGTTCAACTATTTCTTCAGAATCATCAGATTCAGAAATAACATGTTCTGAGTCACCCCCCACATTTGTCATCCTTTCCACGTGCTCGGGAATGGAACCTGTGGTAAATGAATCTTCTTGAGAAACTTCATTGGGCACACCAGTTTTCATAGGAAACACATCCTCAAAGAATGTTGCATCACGTAATTCCACAATTGTATTGACCTCAATGTCAGAGATATAGGATTTTACAATCAGGAATCTCTAAGCATAACTTGTCTCTACATAACCTAAGAATATGGCATCAACCGTTTTCGGTCCTAATTTCTTCCTTTTGTGTTCAGGGACAAGTACCTTTGCAAGGCACCCCCACACTCAAAGATATTTAATACTCGGTTTCCTTCCTCTCCACAACTCAAACGGACTACTCTCTGAATGTTTATGGGAAACTCTATTCAGAATATGGCAAGCCGTATTCAAAGCTTCCCCCCACATAAAGTTGGGTAATTCAGATGTTTGGAGTAAGGTATTTACCATATCTATTAAGGTTCGGTTTTTACGTTCAGCTATTCCATTTGATTGTGGTGAATACGGAGCAGTTACCTCATGAACTATACCATGTAATTGACAAAATTCCAAAAACAAATTTGAGGTATACTCTCCTCCCCTATCAGACCTTAATCGCTTAAGTACTTTACCGGTTTGAGTTTCAGCTTCTTTCTTATAAATTTGAAATTTATCCAATGCCTCATCTTTACTTCTAAGTAAATAGACATAACAGTATCTACTCGCATCGTCAATAAAAGTTATAAAATAACGTTTTTGATCTCTCGTAGCAACACCATTAAATTCTCAGATATCTTTATGAACTAAATCCAAAATGTCCAAATTCCTATTCACATAATGAAAAGGCTTCCTAGGCAATTTAGCTTGTACACAGATTTCACATTTATTGTTGCTAACTTCAGATTTAGGGATCAAATCTAGATTCATCATACGCTTCATTGAGGCAACATTAACATGTCCCAAACGTGAATGCCATACATCGAATGAAACAAGATTCATGCAAACAGAACTATAATCATTCAAATTTAAAACGGAATTTGAAACAGGTTCAACATGAATCTTAAACAAATTCTCCACATCACATAAGTACCCCTTGCCAAAAAACAAAGAATCACGAAGGCGTGTAATAATAGCCTTATTACATTTACAGTCTACTCTATAACCTTCTCTAACTAATATGACGCCACTAACGATATTGTGTCGAATGGTTGGAACATGTCTGACCCTGATAAGAGTCAAAACCTTCCCCGAAGGGAACTTCAAGTCCACCCATCCTTCACCTTTGACTTCTGCAGAGCTGGAATCGCCCAAAGTCACGGACCGACCTCGAGAGGCCTGATAAGACACAAACAAGGATTTATCAGCACACACATGTACATTAGCCCCAGTGTCAATTATCCAATAAAGTGGTTCAAATATAGAAAGAATTTCAGGTTTAATAGACACGTACCCATCATTGAGGTTCAAGGATGCAGTCATCATGTTGACCATAGCCTCCTCAGCTGCAGATGTGGTAGCTTTCTTTGCTTTCTTAGTAGGAAAATCCTTGTTCCAGTGGCCAACATGTCCACAAGTCCAACAAGGTTTGTTCTTCGGTTTCTTTTGGATCTTTGCCTTGGGTTTATGTGCATTCTTAGATTTCTTATCTTTGGTGTTTTTCGTAGAAGTAAGATTAACAGTTGGATTAGCATCAGTAGGCACCTTGACCCCTTTCTCCTTTAAGTGTTCTTCTTGTATATTAATATCCATCATTAATTCATCCATGGTGTGTGTCCCTTTGCGATACTTCAGAGACATACCAAACGATTCCCAAGACTTAGGGAATTTTTCTATGATAGACATAACAACGAATTTCTCAGGCAACACCATCTTGGCATCTGAGAGTTCATGAACTAGGAGTTGTAGATCGTGTGTTTGATCAGAAACTGACTTACCCTCAACCATCTGAAACTTAAGAAATTTTGACAGACAATATTTTTCAACACCCTGATTTTCAGTGCTAAAATTCTTAATTAACAATTCCCATAAAACCTTGGACGTAGTGACTGGCGGCTTTGAGTAAGAATCATACAGTTTGTTATTTAAACCAAATAGAATCAAACCGCATCACGTTTTATCACCCTTCTTCCAAATAGCAATAATGTTTGCATTATCAGGAATTGTTTCATCAGATACAAGTTCAGTTTCAATTAAATACTGATCATAACCCGCAATATTCAGCCAAATTTCCATACGACTTTGCCAACGGGAAAAGTTCGTACCAGTAAATTTTCCAGGCATATTAGTTGTATCAATCCTACATCCCGAAACACCCTGATCGGCCATAGTTAATTAACGACAAAATTGATTTCTTTAAGACTATTGTTAATATTGGTTATCGTCGTTCATGCAACAGCGACAGGTGCAATATAATTAACAGTGCAGGCAGATTCAAAATAAGATTCGAAGAACAAGCAATGCAGGAGAACAAAAAAATAAGAGTTAGATTCGCAAACCAGATCGTTCGTTGAGAAACGAACGTGTTACTTAAAGAAATCAGTGCCCGACAATTCTCGCGGATAGGCACCGTTCTCCCAGTCTTGATCCGGCACGAACTTGGATTGTTGCACGTCTTGCTTGCGCATGTCGCACTGCTACCAGTGCAGCACAGCCACCGCATGTACCATCGCCTGACAGCTGCGTCTTGAAGACAGGAAGGAGGAGCCGCGCTTCGCACAGGAGGACAACTCCGCAAAGTGACTCTGGGGACGACGACTCTTGCACTCGGGATTAGGGCTCACAAAACACACGGCGGCAGAAGACTGTTTTTGGTGTGTTTAACCCTAATGACCGGATGTGTATATATAGCCACGCACGTCCCTAATCCTATTCCCAGTAAGACGCAAACACTCGGTTGCTCTTGTACACAATACGGAATAATCCGTAAAAGAGAAACACTTTCTAATTAGGATTTAAGAAATCTGAATAAGAAAGCAACAATTAATTACACGAGTAATTAATTACTTAGTTGTATCCTAGTGCAAAAAGAAGACAGCCTGAGCGCGAGCCCGGCCCGGCCCGGCCCGGCGCGCGCGCGCGTTGTGATGTGGTAACCCCACCCACCAAGGAGGTGAGCATACCTCCTTTCTAGGACTCCTTTGGACACTAGTGCCCCATGTGATCCTACATATGAAGACCACAAAAGTTCTAGGTGTGAGCAATATGGGATAAAACTTATTTGCTATTTACACTAGAAACAACACAACATTCTCACATGTACTTGTTGCACTACATTGGGCTTAACCCATGCTAAATAAGTGATTAATTAGCTACACTAACGAGCTGCTACAGTAACTAACAGCTACAGTAACTAACACTACCGTAATCAGTTATCTAACACTTGACACGAGATCAGGTGAGATGAACAAAATTTAACACAACATGAGATGACTAGTTCAGACGAGAAAATGTGAGATGAGATTAGCATAACTCGACCTCTTCCTGCCTTAATAAAGCATAAATCAGACCTGATTAGGTCCGAAATGACAACGAGGAATGACATTGCCCAATCCGACCCATCTTCAAAGAAAACTGGTTTAGTTACTATTGGATATCAAAAGAAAGCAATGCATGGATCCTTTTAAAACGCTAATGAAAAGTGGTTCAGTTACTGAATACAAATGCAAAGAAATTTAACACCTTGCTAAAAAAAAGAGTTACATAGCAGTAAACAAATGCAACGAATCAAAGTTTATGAAGGTAAAAGAAAATAACATGTGTGTTATATATGTTTAATGAACTGTTGGTGAAGGAGTGCCATTATTTGTAGTTCCCCTTCGCAATTAGCTGGTGGGAACATCAGCGCCCATTAATTAGATAGCTGGCATGGCTAGGTTTCTCATCGCAGATCATCCATAAGGTACCATTTGAGTCGGTATGTACCCGTTGAAGATCTGCATCTCCCTCAGTATGTGGTCAAAGCTGTCGTTGGGCCTCTGGATTGGGTGGTTGTGCACGCCGTCATAGGTGGTGATGACGACCTCCTCGTCTTTGGACAGCCGCTGCACCTGCTTCTTGACGCCACAGCCGGGGTGCGTGCAGCGGTAGTAGCTCCTGCATGTTCGATCAGCTTGTTAGATGGCTGAGTGGCCATCCGACTAATATAATAGTTGGTGTACGAAAAGATAGCAGACGATCCATATATAGCTAAAATTGAATAACAAACAAACCCATCAATATGCTCTGATGAATATATATTACCGAACAATTAATCCAGCTACAGTTGTATCAGGTATATACCTCGGGAACTTTGTGTTCTTGACCGCCTTCTGCCCGTACTTCCTCCACCGGTACCCGTCGTCCAGCACGTCCACCTTGCTCCGCGTCTGAAAGGCGTACCGCTGCTTCTTACCGGCCTTGCTGTGCTTGGCTCCCCCGCTGCTGGTACCAGTTAAAGTACTGTTCCCTCCTTGACGTGGTGCTCCTGCATCCATATCCTTGGCTTGGTGGAAGAGGTAATCGCTATCACAACTGGTGATGGGAACACGCATAGAAGGAACAGAGCTCAGAGAGAAAACCGGCTTTGCCGGCCTGGGCGCCACCGCCGAAGAAAGTGGCGGCTGCTGCTCACGTTTCAGTTGGGAGAACACAAACGGCTGGTTTTCCATGTATACGCTGCTGATCGATGATCTTGATGGTCAGAAGTTTCTGAAAGGACCAAATTAAAATCTTGGAATAGCGGCCGGGGAGCTAATTCAACGACGTGTAGCAAGCAAGTACTGATCAAAGTGGAGAAGGAGAATGAGAAAAAGATTGCGAGGCGTTGTATATGCCACGTGACTCAGCAAGAAGCTGTGGCAAGGAACGGGGAGCTGGTAAATATGTACGAGAGAAGAAAACATCACGAGGTGGAAAACATGGAATATTGAGAAAGAAAGGTGGCGTGAATCACTGGTAGGAACTGTCGAGGAAGATGGGCCGAGACAGGTAGTCGTGGTAGGTTGAATAATACGGCAACAAGGGCGGCGGGGGCCATAGGGTCCAAAACTGACCCGTCTATTACCAGCCCGGCGGCGGCGGCTTTTGTACCCGCCAACTTTTATTTCCACGGTATCATGACGTGTTGGGTGACAAGAATGAGGAGGTGGAGATTCGCAGCACGAGAAAATTTCCTCGTCAATTTTCTCTTGTATTGTCGGTACACTGTTTTATAGATTGTTAATTTGGGGGCACATCTTATAACAGCTGCGGCTGCAAAAACTTATATATTTGACGTGTGACATTTTTTTATGTAAACTAATTTATTAGATAGAGAGAAATGTACATGATTTAGTTAAACTTCTAGAGTTGCAAATGCCCTTCATTCATATATTAAAACTACTTATAAGTCGAAGTGACCCATTTTAGATTCAGGTCAAACAAAGCATGTCAAATTTAGATTGAAAATGCTAATTTTTCAAACTGAGAATTTACGTGGGTGAGGGTCGTCAATGGCAATTTTAGTATTAGGATATGTTTGATTAGACGTAAGCAGATGACACAATTGTGTATGTGCGGTGTCTTTACGCAACAAATTAAACTCAACTTATCAAACTACTAGCGGGATTAGCATTGCCAGCTTTGAGATACGAAAAAGATTGGGTCACGCGCGTTGGACGTCAAGCCCAGCTCACGCGTGAGAGAGAAGTGGTATTGTTGGGGAGAGGTTGATTAAGAGTGATGACGGGGTTTAATTGGATGGATAGATAGAAGTTGTGTAATTGATAAATAAATTTGTTTTGCTTATAATTTTTGAACCGTGATGAATTTTTTGACGAAACAAAAATCATTGGATTCGTTATGAAAAATGCATTCCAACAAAATTAATATTAATATATTTTAAAAAATATATATAAATAATATAAATATGTTATTCTAGATGCCAATGAACCATTTTAGGTGTCAATTAACCATCTTTGGGTGTCATTAGCCATTTATGGGTGTCATTAGCCATTTATGGGCGACGTTGTAATTCTAGGTGTCAATGAACCATTTTGGGCGCCATTAAGTGATTCTTAGGTATCGAACATACCTATTTGAGTGTCGTTATGTTGTTTTGGTTGTCAATACCTTATTTAGGTGTCATTTTAAATTTCTGGGTGTCAATGAACCATTTTGGGCGCCAATTACCTTATTTGGGCATCATCTTTATACTTTTGGGTATCAATAAACTATTTTGGGCGTCAATTAACCATTTTTGGGAGTCAATAACCATTTATAGGTGCCACAACATCCAAAAATACCTTATTTGGGTGTGATTTTAAACTTTTGGGTGTCAATGAACGATTTCGGGCGTCAATTACCTTATTAGGGCACCAACTTTATATTTTTGGGTGTCAATACACCATTTTGGGCGTCAATTAACTATTTTTGGATGTCAATAATCATTTTTGGACGCTATAGCATCCAAAAATGGCTAAATAGAGCCCAAAAATGGTTAAATAGTTGTTTTGATTGTCAATACCTTATTTGGGTGTCATCTTTATACTTTTAGGTGTCAATGAACAATTTTGGACATCAACTAACTATTTTTGGGTGTCAATAATCATTTATGGGCGCCATAGTTGCTTTTCAATTTATATATATATATATATATATATATATATCATTTTGTATTTTTTTCTCAAAAATATATCAATATTATGCTTGTTAGATTACATTTTTTGTAACGAAACTAACCGATTTTGTTCCATTAAAAAATTCATTACGGTTCAAAGTTATAAGAGAAACAATTTTATTTGCCTATTGTATAATTTCAAAAAAAACACACAATCACCATCTGCCACGTGGTGGCTGTTTGGGGGTTGGTATGGGGCTGGTTTGGGCGTGCATGGTCAGGCGTGAGCTTGCCCAAATCTTAGTTCTTTAAGATACGGATTCTACGGGTTCGAGTTTTTGTGACTGTGACACCCGCTATTTTGAGTCAGAGATTTCAACAGGAGAAGAACATGACCGCAAAGATTGATTTGGTTGCATGCTATAAGGTTTGTTCAAATGAATACTTCTTTTATTAATTTATCAATAATATTTCAACTTTCTACTCATAATTGAAATTTATATAGAGTTGTGATTAAGAAATAACGTTCTTTCATTCTGTCCTACAGTCTATGAAGTCAGACGTGCAAAATTAGGTACATTAAGAAATACTTTCCATATGATTTGAACAAGGGCCCCTTGTTGGATCCTAGATGGGTGATTAGATGCTCCAGAGGGGGGGTGACTAGAGCTGAATGCACTTAAACAAAATTCATTAGACCTTCAAGATATATCACAAGATAATGTTGCTAAATTGGAAATTTGTGTGCAACTAAAACATGCATAGCAAGGATGAGAGATATTGAGCAAACACAAGTAGACAAGCTATTTAGAGTAGTTCCACACTTCCAACTAGAAGTATGTCAGTCCACTTACCTAGAGAGGTCAACCTCTAGGATTTCCTAACCATTGCATTCTTATATTCATTCATAAGACTTACAATATATGACCAAACAAAGGACTTACCTATCCAATACAAAGAGTCTTCAACCTTACCAAGGACTTACCCACTTTGCAAGGAGTCTTCCGTCTTCTTCCAATGACTTACCTACTCTTACACAAGTCTTCTTGTAAAAATTACCCACTCTTCTTGGATCTTCCGCCTTTGACTTCACCTTCACTCGGAGAAGCTTCCACCAAGGACTTACCCACTTGAGCAAGGAGTCTTCTGCCTTCACCAAGAGCTTACCCACTCTTGCTCTAAGTCTTCAGCCTTGATCTTCACCAAGGGACGCCTTCCCTTTTTCTTCTTCACCTCTCTTAGCTAAGAGAGAGAACCTTCATCTTCATGATTGAAAATGAGAGAAAGGGAGGTGGTGGAAGTGAGAGCCTCACAAGATATACATGTAGGACTAGCTCTCTTACATATTTCCTACTCACTCTAATGGATGTAACAAGTGATTAAGCTTAGAGAGAGAGAATAGGCTTTAGGAAGCACTCAACTATAGAATATGAACCTCACATAGAGTTTTGCAATGAATGCTCAACCTTGGAATGAAGCCCAAGGGGTCCTATTTATAGCTGGGGAAGCCTCTTAGCCTTTGGGAAAACTTGAGAACGAAAACTAGCCGTTTTGTGGCTTGCAACAGATATATTTTCACTTGTTGCAACTTCACAATGGCTAGAAGCACTTTTCTGTACTTTTCCGTACAGTGCAATCGGTCGAGTTTCTATAAGGATAACTCGACCGATAGAGTAAAAGACAAAGCCGATATTCAGACTATCGATCGAGTTTGTCCTGAGAAAACTCAACCGACCAATGAAAATCGAATTGGTCTGGTACTCCATCGGTCGAGTTCTGTGTAACCACAACTCGACCGAACAAAAGTCATTTTCAAGATCCAATCAGGATCGGTCGAGTTTGCACCTCACAGAACTCGACCGATGAACAACCTGATTGTGAATTTTGAAAAATGGCTTTTGAGTGCTTAAACATTTGATCTAAGTGCTCCTAATTTTTTCTAAGCTTAATTATAAGTCATACAATCATTACAAGTGATTTAAAACATGATTCTAATGGATTTACATCATATTACAAAAATGTGCACTTGTATTGAGTTTGACTTGTCTTTTCTCCAATTTGAGATGCGCAAGTTAGGGCATTTGGAGTGTGTCTATACCTATTCTGAAATCACTCAAGTAGAGACGTTAGACACCAATATGTGGAATGGTTAGTCATCATCAAAACACGGGTTTAGTCAATTTAGACGTGAGTCAATATTGACTTAATTGACCTTGAGTCAACATTCTCCCCCTTTTTGAAGATGACAAACCATTCCATAAATGTATTGAAAGCTTTCAAGTGAAATCATACCTTCTGAGAAATCTAGGGGTTTCAATAGAATTGAGTTCATATGCTCCCCCTCAATTGATGCTAGTGGAGTTCTCATACTCCCCCTCAATTGATATTATTTCTCCTACATGGTTAGCTTTCATAACATTTATAGAATACTATGTCTTCTACTCATATATGTTCTACACATATATGTCTTCTCCCATTTACCTTCTCCCCTTTACATGGACATACTTCTCCTCTTCATGTAAGACATGCCTTCTTCCTCTTTTAAAAGAAGACATACCTTTCTCCCCCTTTGTCATTTAAAAAAGTGGGGTTATGAAGAAATAAGAAACATCACTTGTTAAAGATAAAGGAGATAACACAAATATATATAAGGAGAGTAGAAGAGCACATATAGGGGCTTGTCCAAGCATAGAAAGAAAAGCAAGTTAAAGCATATACTTGAACAACCCAAAAAGCAAGATAAAGTGTTGTAGAAAAATAATAAATCGCAATTTTGACCCTCAAGATGGAGGATTTTGACCAAAAACCATCAGAGCTCATTGCAAAGCATGAGTCTTGCTCAGAAGGTTGTTTCTGCATGAAAAACACTAGTCTTGCACCAAAAATTGAAACTGGAGCAAAATCTGCATAAAATCTAAAAATACTCAAATTTCTACATACAATGTAGCTCTTTGTGCCCTGCATCACAATGTTATGCAAGCAACTCAAGATAGTAGATATGCAATTCAAGGAATAAGCTTGAGCAAGCATAGCATATAGATGAGCAAAGATGCCAAATTATAAACAAGGATAGAACTACATGTATATGAACTACTAGTAGATGATATCACAAGTTAGGACTACTAGTAGGATCTAGATCATAGCAAGAGATACCAAAAGATACACAAGATAAAGCAAGCTATGAGTATATGTAGAGATATATCCAAACAAAGAGATAAACAATTTTAGAAGCATGAAAGGATATAACTCACTAGATATGCATCATTACCAAAGGATGATTACCACTAAGAACCTCAAGGTTGTATCAACACAAGATATACACCTAGATAGATGTAGCAAGTTAGAGCACAATGGAAGTAATTTAAGACACAACCAAGAGATCCAAAGAGATCATCATCAAAACCTGAAAAACAACTCAAAGCAAGTAATTGCAAGATATAGATATACTAATTTAGAGCAATTAGAGAGATAAAGTTGTAAGCAAGATAGGCAATTTAGAACATGGCAATATGCATATATAAAGGTACCAAATGAGAGTGCCAAAGAATAAGGCTATTGGTTGAGAAAATCTAGTTGAGAGGGAAATTCTCATTCAATAAGCCAACTTTGTATTTTGTGCATAGTATTATCGGTCGAGTTATGTGCATTAACAACTCGACTGATGCCAACTGCTGGCAACACCCATTGGTGCCTATCGGTCGAGTTTCAAACAGGGAAAACTCGACCGATAGAGTACCTGTCAAAGAGCATATATATTTCATAAAAACATATTTAAAGGCATGCTAAATATACAAACCATATCCAAATATGTCTAAGCAAGTTAGTAATGCACTATAGAAGCATTAGAAATAGTTTTTGAGCAAGAGTGTGAAGAGAAACATAAAATGCCACTTTTGACTCAAAAACCATATGTATAGTTCACACTAACTTGACAAAAACAAGTTAGAAATGGTTATAAGCAAGAAAATTTTACCTTTGTGCTTACCATTCCTTTTTCCACTTGTTGTCACCCTCTACACATCTCACCTTTCTTCTTTCATGTGGATTGAGAAGTCAATTTGCAATTCAATAGCTCAAGTCAATCCATTTGCAAGTACCTACAAGAATAAATATGAAATGGTCCCCAATCATATTTTTGGGCCCGGAGGGGTTAGTTTAGCAACCCAGGTCCTATTACTATTGGGTGCTTTCCTAAAAGGACAAAAATTAGAATAATGACCAAGATCATTGTAATAGTTACATGTGCCCATAGTCTTGGAACTAGAGGATTCTCCATGAAAGATTGGAGGTCCTTTACCTTTGTTGTTCCTTTGACTACCATCATACCCCAAACTATGTGTACCAATTTGTTTGGTAGTATGGTGTAGGATATCATTAATATTCTTTTTACCAACTAAGAATCTTTGCAAAGAAGATCTCAACCCATCATTATCATGCATAAGAGAGGTAATAGTAGAAGACAATTGATTAATATTATCTCTAGCATGCAAAAGATCATTTTTAAGCAAAGAGCTTTTGTCATGAAGGACTCTTTATCAATATGAAGAGAAGCAACATCATTCTCTCTACTAGTATAACTAGAACTAGATTCATGCACATTGTTTTAGCAAGAAAGGAGGCATTTTCTGTTTCTAATTCTTACAAAAAAAATCTTTTTCCTTGTTTTCAGATTTAAGAACATCAATATCATGCATGAGAGAATCAACAATTAAAGTATGCTCTTCATTAGAACTAGGCATAAGAGGTTGAGCTTATAGAAATCTAATCTTATCAAGCAAACTAGCATTTTCAAGTTTAAGAGAATCTACTTGACTAAGACAATCATTTTTATCATCAAGCAAGTAAGAATTAGCATGTTCAAGATCATCTAGTTCTACATGCAAATTATCAACAATTCTAGCAAGCTTTTTCCTTTTTCTTTTAGAAGACTTAAGAGAGGAACAAGTATCATGAATAATAGCAATCAAATATTCTTTATGTAAAGAGTTTATATTTACCTCACTTGAGTCCTTACTTGTTGATGCCATAAGAGAATGGCATTCTCCTTCATCACTAGAGCTTGAGCTTGATCCTTCACTTGAATCTTCACTTGAGCTTCAGTTGGAGGAGCCACTTGAGCTTGAGTGTCATTCCTCCTTCTTCTTATGAAGATGGGTCTTTTTGCCTTGTGGGCAATCTTCCTTGTAGTGACCCTTCTTTCCACATGTGAGGCACCAGATGGAGGAGGACTTGCCTTTATAGAATCTACCCTTGGAGTACATGGCATCTTCTTCAACTTGAGAGAATGGAGAGACTTGTTTCATGATAGCTTCAATTTGAGCCTTCATTTCAGCCTTCTTCATTCTCTTTAGCTCTTTCTTCTCTTGTCTTTCAACTTCTTCTCTTTTTTCAAGTGTGACTTCATGTGCTTGTAGATTTCCAATGATCTCTTCGATAGGGATATCCTTAAGAGACATTGCTTCTTCAATGAAAGTCACCTTGGGTTCCCATCTCTTGGGGAGAGTTCTAAGGATCTTAGAGTTGATCTCTCCACTAGACATAGGATGTACTAAAATAGCAAGACCATTTACAATTGTGTTGAGCCTTGAGTACATGTTGGCTATCCTCTCCTCCTTTCCCATCTTGAAGTTCTCAATCAGCCCTTTGAGCATGTAGACTTTGCTTTCCTTCACTTGATTTGTCCCTTCATAAGTGATGCAAAGCTTTCTCCATACCTCATAGGTTGTTTCACATGAAGAAATCTAGTTGAACTCGGTGGGGGTCATGGAGGAATATAGGATGTGCATGGCTCTAGCATTCAAGGTTGCTTTCTTCAAGATAGATTCATCTCATTCTTCAATCTTTGTCTTTGGTAGCAAGTATGGGCTGCTCACCATTTACCACATCTCAAGACTTGATCCTTGGATGTAGAATTGAAGCCTTCTTCTCCAATAGAGGAAATTGCTCCCATCAAAGATTGATAGGTTGATCAAGTATCTCCCTCCTTAGTAGTCACCCATCTTCTTCTCCTAATTGTTGAAGTATGCTTGGAGAAGACCCGCTCTGATATCAATTGCTGGATCCTAGATGGGTGATTAGATGCTCTATAGGGGGGTGAATAGAGTTGAATGCACTTAAACAAAATTCAATAGACCTTCAAGATATATCACAAGATAAGGTTTCTAAATAGGAAATTTGTGTGCAACTAAAACATGCATAGCAAGGATGAGAGAGATTGAGCAAACACAAGTAGACAAGCTATTTAGAGTGGTTCCATACTTCAAACTAGAAGTATGTCAGTCCACTTACCTAGGGAGGTCAACCTCTAGGATTTCCTAACCATTGCATTCGTATATTCATTCATAAGACTTACAATACATGACCAAACAAAGGACTTACCTATCCAATACAAAGAGTCTTCAACCTTACCAAGGACTTACCCACTTTGCAAAGAGTCTTCTGTCTTCTTCCAAGGACTTACCTACTCTTGCACAAGTATTCAGCCTTGTAGGAATTACCCACTCTTCTTGGATCTTTCGCCTTTGACTTCACCTTCACTCGGAGAAGCTTCCACTAAGGACTTACCCACTTGAGCAAGGAGTCTTCTGCCTTCACCAAGGGCTTACCCACTCTTGCTCTAAGTCTTCAGCCTTGATCTTCACCAAGGGATGTCTTCCCTTGTTCTTCTTCACCTCGCTTAGCTAAGAGAGAGAACCTTCATGTTCATGATTGAAAATGAGAGAAAGGGAGGTGGTGGAAGTGAGAGCCTCATAAGATATACATGTAAGACTAGCTCTCTTACAGATTTCCTACTCACTCTAATGGATGTAGCAAGTGATTAAGCTTAGAGAGAGAGAGAGGAGGTTGTAGGAAGCACTCAACTATAGAATATGAACCTCACATATAGTTTTGCAATGAATGCTCAACCTTATAATGAAGCCCAAGGGGTCCTATTTATGGATGGGGATGCCTCTTAGCCTTTGGGAACACTTGAGAATGAAAACTAGCCGTTTTGTGGCTTGCAATAGATATATTTTCACTTGTTGCAACTCTACAACGGCTAGAAGCACTTTTCTGTACTTTTCCGTACAGTGTAATCGGTCGAGTTTCTATAAGGGTAACTCGACCGATACAATAAAAGACAAAGCCGATATTCAGACCATCGGTCGACTTTGTCATGGGGAAACTCGACAGACTAATGAAAATCAAATTGGTCTGGTACTCCATCGGTCGAGTTCTGCGTAACCACAACTTGACCGATCAAAAGTCATTTTCAAGATCCAATCAGGATCGATCGAGTTTACACCTCACAGAACTCGAACGATGAACAACCTGATTGTGAATTTTAGAAAATGGCTTTTGAGTGCTTAAACATTTGATCTAAGTGCTCCTGATTTTTTTTAAGCTTAATTACAAGTCATACAATCATTACAAGTGATTTACAATATTATTCTAATGGATTTACATCATATTACTAAAACGTGCACTTGTACTGACTTTGACTTGTCTTTTCTCCAATTTGAGATGCGCAAGTTAGGGCATTTGGAGTGTGTCTATACCTAATCTGAAATCACTCAAGTAGAGACGTTAGACACCAATATTTGGAATGGTTAGTCATCATCAAAACACGGGTTTAGTCAATTTAGACGTGAGTCAACATTGACCTAATTGACCTTGAGTCAACACCCCTTTCTTTGAAAACCATTAATATTCGTGATATATCTCTTGATGGCAATGTATATAGTTTTCAACGAAGGAAGGCTCCAATTGGTTTGTCGTAACTGGTCCGGAAAACTTATGAATTGGAGTTCGTTGAGAAGTTTTTCGTGATTAGTTTAAAGTAAGTGTTGGAACTTGAGTTTCGTGACTTCTGGTGAGTTACAGACTTACATACAAAACACAGTTCATGAGTTCCTCTTAGGCTCCTATTGGTTTGGTGTAAGTGATGAGTTCTGTGGAACTCATTTTTTGGGAACACTGGTTCAGTTTTTGGAACTTAAGTTCCATTCACTTCCATGTGATTGGTTTGTTGTAAGTGTAAATATAGAAATTATTTAAAAATAAAGTAATTTTACTGTCATATAAATAAGTAAGGATGGAAAAGACATAAAAACACCATACCCATAAAAATCATAATATTCTTAAATCATAATAACCTTAACAAAATGGTTATGGTGTCTATATTGTTCTATTAAAAATAATTTATTATGGTGCAATTATAATCTCTATAAAAATATTATGATTAGAATCATATCACGATTTTTCATTTTACTTTGTGTATACAAAGTATTGTAATAATGTATGCATTTCATGTATTTGTAAATATTTTTTTGGTTCATCATTGTTTAACACAATGTTGGATATTAATTTTTACATTATTTTTATAGAAAATTTATACTATATTATACGTGTACGATTATAGTTAATTATCATTTTTACATAATATTATCTAAGCATGAATAATGAAAAATGTTAGACAAATCATATTGTTTTCACATATTGTCGTCTATTTTTTTTCATGATGTTTTATTTTTTCTTTTATAAATCACACTGATAATAGTGGTTATTATTTTTTATTTTATAAATCACACTGATAAAGGTGGTCATAGTGTAAAATACTTTACATAGTGTGATTATAGTATATGATATTTTATCATATTATGTTAATAATGTTATGATTTTAGCAATGAACAATATCCACACCGTTAATATCTCTAGTCATAAATATTTTACATATGTTACTCATGAAAAATGAAGAATGGAATTATATAAGAAATGTTGTTAGTTGTCCTGGAACTCATTTTTCGCTCTTTTAAGAAGGAACTCAAGAACTGTGTTTTGTATGTAAGTCTGTAACTCACTGGAACTCACGGAACTCAACTTCCAACACTTACTTTAAACCAATCACGAAAAACTACTTAAGAAACTCCAGTTCATAATTTTTCTGAACCAGTTACGACAAACCAATCAGAGCCTTAAAAGAGTAGAAAATGAATTTCGGGACAACTAACAACATTTCTTATACAATTATATTCTTCATTCGTAATAAATGACACACGTAAAATATTTATGACTAGAAATATTAGCGGTGTAGATATAGTTCATTGCTAAAACCGCAACATAATATGATAAAATATCATACACTATAATCGCACTATGAAAAATATTTTACACTATAACCACCATAATGAGTACGATCTACAAAATAAAAAAATACAATCATCATGAGAAAAAATACCGCACCATGTGAAAATAATGTGATTTACATTATATATTTTTATTCTTCAAATTTAAAAAATATGATGTAAAATATGATAATTAAGTGTAACGATGCACGAATAATATTGTAAAATTTTTCTACAAAAATAATATAAAAATTAATATTTTGCATTGCGCTAAACAATGATGAACCAAAACTTATATTTATGAACACATGAAATGCGGATATTATTACAATATTTTGTATATACAAGTGAAATAAAAATATTGTGATGTGATTTCTATCATAATATTTTTATTAAAATTTTAATTGTACCACAATAAAATATTTTGGAGGAGTAAAATATGCACCATAATCAATTATTGTGGTTATTATGATTTACAAATGTTATGATTTTTTATGAATATGATTTTTTATGTCATTGTCAACCTCATTTATTTATATTATACAATAAAAATTAACAATATTTTTAATGATTTCAATATTTACAATTACAACAAGCCAATCACATGGAAGTCAATAAAACTTAAGTTCCAGAAACTGAACTAGAGTTCTCAGAGAATGAATCATTTTTACGGAGCTCGTGACTTACAACAAACTAATAGGAGCCGAAAGAGACACTTGCACAACCATCATAGTCAAAGCGCGCGGAGGCCTTGTGTTGTTTTGGAGATGGTTTTTTTTTTTTGAGGAAAGGTAATGTTATATATTAAAAAACACATCAAGCAAGCGAAAACCTGCTTATGTGGAACACCTACAAAAAGTTTTGAAAAACTGCAGCGGAAAGAAAAAGCTGAAAAGAAAATAAGCGAAAGAAAGCATTGTTCAGCTAACTTGGGGGAGGCACCCCTTAAACAAGCCCCTAACAAAAAAAGTTTTGCATCCTTGAGATTTTCCTGATTTGAGCTACCCTTGAATCATAATGATTTGTCACAGTTGTTGCTGTACTAAGCTGACTCCAGCCTCATCGTCCACCATAGTTGTTTTGGAGATGGTAGTATGCCTAGACACGGTAATGAGTGCGTCTGAAAGACAATTTCCTTATTATTTGACCAGCACGATCCATCTCAATGACGTTGTAGTTTTTTTTATAAGACATATCATCTAATACGATTTTCTTTTGTATGTTCAGAAGGTGGAACATGACCACCCGCCCCAGAAGAAAAAAGTATTGGAGGAGCCGGTGTTCACCGCCGCTGCCATCGCGAGCCCTTGCCCTTCATGTGGCAGCGATATCTGTCTAGCTAGTTCTTAGTCCATATTAAAAGATAGCTACTTTGGGTTACGCCATTCCTTTGAGCAAATTTTATCAGACAGACCGTGAAGTGCCGGTGGGTTACATGCAGTTAATGGTAAAGAGTGTTATCTTTATGGGCCTTTGTTAATTTAATTAGCATGCGGTGAAGTCAACGTAGGTCCATCTAGTACGTATAGAGTGTGTAGAAAAACTATTCTTTTATCTTTTACATAATAGGAAGAGGGTTTAGTTTATCATTGTCCACTTATAAAGCTTTGGTGCTCCTTATATGGGAATGGATGTAACACCAGTATTTAGAAGTTTTAGGGAAGGATATGCTCACTCTTGGGGTGGCTATGATGTCCATGTGCACATACGGGTGCACACACCATGCCTCGTCTCACTGAGCTGGACGTGTGGGTCGTGTGAATTTTCTCCCACCTTTTTTTGTATAAAAAGATAACTATCTAATTAATTATTTAAATAATTCTTTTCAGATAAGAAAGTGATTCCTTGAATTCCTTTTAGTGTACAAAAATGGATGTATGATTATGTCTAACCGTGAATAGGACTAACCTTTGAATGTGTTATAAATAAGGGTGCTTCCTTTAGGGTTAAATACAACTCAAAGCATCTACAATTCGTGATTGAAGACCTAAACCCTTGTCTTCTTTGGCCACCACTTTTCTCGAGTTCTCTTGTGAAGTTGGTCTCCTGTATGTGCCCTCTCTTCCTCTTGACGCAATCTTGAGTGTGGCGCCTAATGGTAATGGATTTGCAACGATGGTGCCATTGTTTATGGGGCCTAGAGACTGGTATGATGACTGGTTTAGGTAGAGTCAGTCAACGCACGAGCGAGATGACACATTTTACTGGTTCATAACTAGATAAGTCAGGAAGATCAACATGCATTTGGTGTATGCCAGAGTACAAAATTATTTATGTAACAACTCGTTCATCAAGAGAACGGTCTGGTTTGAATTTTCTAACTCTATTTAATTATATTTCTCTCTTCATTTGTTCTTACTCGAATCTAGTTACATAACTTATTCTTCCCTTTCTTAGATAAAAATTTAACTAGGACAAAAGTAAACCCATTTTCCCTTAAATTGGATTAGTTAAGAGAAACTAGAGTAAAAATTAAATAACATTTTAAAAGTAATCTTTTATATAAAGTTAATGATAATTAATTAATTTACTAAATCACCAATTGAGGGATAATTATACTATAACATCCCAGGATCGGGGCCATGAATAAAATATTTTTAAAAGGAATCATCAGACTATCCATATCACCAAGATACACCACCTTTTCAACGAGTCTATCACTAAAGAACTTGATGGTTCAGTATGCTCAGTCCAGAGTAGTACTAGGATGGGTGACCAATAGGCTAGTTTATCCTAACTTGCATGTGAGTGAAGACAAAGCACACAGTTAACGCTAGTAGTGGTCTTTGGGGCCAGACATCATTCCTGAAACTCTACTAGAGCCTTGAGCACTGGGCCCGAGTGTTATAAATTGTATCAAAGCCATAACCCCTCCACTAAGTGGGTCCCACATGGACAAGTGGTATGTCAGTCTTGAGCCATACGGTCTAGGCATCGTAGAAAAAATTTCTCATGGTGATGTAGCCACCCTTACATTTGTATTCTGTGATTGGAAGTTGGGTGTCCATGGGTCATTCTGGGTCTGCACTGAAATGGGGAAATATAATGAGGCCATATAGTTGAGCCTTGATAAGGAGTACTAGGATAGGTGACCAGTCGAGAAGTTTATCCTGACTTGCACACGACTGAGGATAAAGTGCACAGTCAAGGCTAGTGGTGGTCTGTAGGGCCAATCATCATTCATGAAACTCTAAAGTCTTGGACAGTGGGCTTGGGTGTTACATACACAAATTCATCAACTAATTAGTTTGACTTTGATACAGTCCTATTTTATGGATCCATCTTGTATTCTTTTTGGATTTCAATCACATCTCATGATGCCAAGGATCGCCTGTGCTGGCCGAACAAAAATCACAATGAGATGACTGAGTTCAACCATGAAGAGAAACCTCGACAACACTGTCGTGCTAGCCAAAACGGCCACACCAAGAAAACCTCATCATAGTCATGCCAGCCAAAATGGTCATGTTGTCTAGAGGAAGAACATGCCTTCCAAGAAAAATGAACAAGCCCCCAACTCATCCACCATTGTCGTGCTATCTTACAAGATCGTGGTACCTAGCACCCACCACAATCATTCTACCCAGCACAATCATGCTACTAGCCTCCATTCCCCCACTATCAACATGTCATTTTCCACTTCCTCAGAATAGTCTCTCCCTCTCAGCACAGGCGTGCTACCTCCTTTCCACAATGGTCATGCTTCCTAGAATGGTCGTGTTGCCACCCAAACCTAACTTTTCTGCATGTTCTACCCATTTTGCCCCCATTTAACCTAGTGCTTCCCTACCACCTATGTATAACTAGGTGGTGGTTGTAGCATGAGGTTACACCCCCATAGGATTCATTTCTACTTACTTTGATCATTCAAGGAGCTCTCACCTACTCCCACCTACTCTCACTTCATTTCCACCTTTCTCTACCTCAAAACTCTAGTTTTCTTGGGTTTTGCCCGCTTCTACCACCCATGCCATGCTCTCTTGACACCAAGGAGGGAGAAGGTGTTTCCCCTACTACAAGAGGTTAAGGAGAAGAAGATCTTCTATGAGCTCCATGCCTTTTCCTATTTTTACTTCTTTTCTATGAGTATCTAAGCCCTTTGTGGTGGGTTGTTTGGATCAAAATTGTTACTTTGATACCATGTTGGTGGACTATAACTTGTAAACTCTAATTTTCATTCTATGATGATTTCCTTCTACTTATATCATAGTTCCCATGTTTCTTCTTGTGGTTAGTGCTTGAAAACCTAAATTGCTTGATTTTCTTATGCTTGAAACCACCTAGATCTAAGAGAAGATGGCATATGAGATGCTATTTTGGGATTTGCTCCTAGGTCCAACTAGTGGATCCCTAGCTAGCACCCTATCTTCCCACACATATATCCCTTCTCTTACTTCAACATGTGAGATCTAAGTATCTAGTGTAGGAGTGTTTAGTGTAATTGACAAGGAGTTTTCTAAAATCTAGATGATGAGTAATGTGAGGTGAAATGCCCTCACCTCTACTCCCCATTCCTACCTTTGGCTCCCAATTACACTACATATTCCCACCCTAGAAACCTAGGTTAGTCAAATGCTATTGGAATCACATCTAATTCTTAGTTCAATTGAGCCTCATAAGGATAGATAGGGTGTGTAAGGGTGTCGTTTCCCTTCACACACCCTATTTTATCCATGTCCGACTAATAGTTTAGGGTGATTCCATTGCATTTTACTAGTTTCTTGGTTTGGAAATCTAGAATGAGTGGTTAGGTTTTCATGTTATATCCTCCCCCAACTAGAACCCTAGTAATATCCCCAAATGACCCACCTCTCCATGACTTGCTAAAAACCCCAATTTCACTCTTTATTAGTTCATGCTAGTTTAATTGGTTATTTTAATTGCTTTGTTACTCAATTGCCCTGTTTTGAATAATTTAGTCTTGCTAAGGTAATTAGGGCTCTTTTAAGCTTATTAGTGTTAATCTTGCTAGTTAGTGATAATCTAGGTCCTTAATTGCTTTAGTGTCTAACTTGCTTAGCTAGTGTAGCTTAGTTTTAGTCTCTTGGTCTAGCTTACTTAGTTTCCTTTCTTTGTTAACTAGAATTAACTTGTTTAGGGTTAATATAGGGTTTTGCTTATTTTTCTTATTTTCTTTCTTGCATGAAACCTTAGTGTAATCAACCTAAAACCAACCCCAAACCCTAAAAACTCTAATATATGCTTTACAAACATAGCTTAATCTAACTTAGCTCTAGTGCCCCCTCTTTCCTTGTGCATCAACCTTTCAATTGCCACTCACTTATACAATAATATGATCTTGTGCGTTTTTGGATTATATATTCTACTCTGTGTGGATGTGTTAGTTTGGGGCCCATAATAAATTTGAAAGATCCCAAGTGTATCTCAAGAGCCTTGAGGTGAGCATCAAATCAAACTCAATTGGTTATGTGTGATTCCAAGCTCCTAAGGGCGCATCAAGCTTTCTGGCAATGTTGTTGGGGGAAGTGGCGCTCGGCCTAGCTAGTTAGTGTACCTTTACTCGTCCTACTACCCTCATAATTTCTATTCTTGATTCTTTTCTTACTTTTTCATACTTGTCTTCTAACTTATCTTTTGTTGCTTGTTTGTGCCTTGTGTAGGTGACAGTTGTGCATGCTTGGGTGATGCTCGATCTCTATTGACTTGGTTCCAGTTGATCCTGAGATAGCTAGAAGGAGATGTCAACACTACATAGATAACACCAAGATGTTCAAATGGGATATATGGATGATCAACCTTGTGATGAAGGGGGAGCCAATCCTCCACCACCCAAGCCCTCCATGAGTATATCATCCCAAGAAACTACACATCTCCCATTGCCACCCTAGTTGACAAAATTATGGGTCAATAATTCTCCATTCTATCAGCCCTCCTTGGACTCTTATGCATCTCCTATGTGTTGGAGAATGAGAGCCCATATCACCAAGTCGACGCCTTTTTGGATATGTGTTCCACCATCTGCGCCCCCCCGTGTAACATCCCTGACCTAGGTTATGCTCTAACCCTAGGTGTTTTGCCTAATAAAGTTGATTAGATACTTTCTATTAATTCTTGAAAAGTAATTAAGGCTCAAGAGGAACTTATATTTTAATTCCAGTCCTTTTTGAATAATGTTGAAACATTGTTTTGTTAATTTTGGACTAAAGTTAAAATTACCCAAGTTGAGGGGTTAACTTGCAAATTTTACTTGATAAAATGTTCCTCAGATGTTGAAGCATCATAGTCATGAAAATGATGTAGTGGTATGGTTTCCACAAGCTTAAGCATCAAGATAGAGCTTGTTGAGCAATCTTTGTGCATTAAAACCTAGTTTTGGTGTAATGTGCAATTTACCAAAAACTTAGGGTTCAATATGCACATTACCACTTCTAGAGGGTCCCCCATGTTTCTTGGCATCATGTATAGAAAATAAAATGAGAGGGACGCCTCATTTGAATTATTTTGGAGGAGAGAGAATCTTGGTATTAAAATAATCAAGATTTAAGCATAAATGGAACTTTAATTCAATTTAATACAAAAAAGAAATATATTAATTGAATAGCCCTTCAACCAAAAGTTGAGGGATGAATTTGGAAAGTTTTGGACGAGCTTGTGCCTTGCAAAGGCACGAAAATATCTTTTTTGAGTGGAAGGCCCACTCATAATAAGTTAATAAAAAGTATTATTCACTAAAAAATGGATATTAGTATAATATGATTAAGGAGCTTAATTTCTATTCCTTTAATTCGTGGATAATTAAGAGGTTTTTCAAGAGGATGAAGATGGCTTCGTGGCCAAGGAATTGAGGGGGAAGTTGTGGAAATAATTTTGGAAATCAAAGGAATTAATTCCATTTTCTCTTTCCTTGAATTTCCTTATACATATCTCATTTCCTACCCACAAAAGAATCTTTTTCGGAATTCCTTTTCTCTTCTTGCCTTGGCCAACCACAAGAGATCTTAGGAGCAGGATAAGGACGACCCCCAACCTGTTGGTAAGTTCTTGACCTTCTTTCACCTTGGTTTCATGGTGAAAACCAAAAATCAATGCTTAATTTCTTGTTTTCTCCATCCAATCTTCAACTCTAGCCAACTATTTCATCCAAAAGCTTGAGAACGGACCTTGGGCAGTTGTCAAAAATATCTTGTTTGAGTGGAAGGCCCACTCATAATAAGTTAATAAAAAGTATTATTCACTAAAAATTGGATATTAGTATAATATGATTAAGGAGCTTAATTTCTATTCCTTTAATTCGTGGATAATTAAGAGGTTTTTCAAGAGGATGAAGATGGCTTCGTGGCCAAGGAATTGAGGGGGAAGTTGTGGAAATAATTTTGGAAATTAAAGGAATTAATTCCATTTTCTCTTTCCTTGAATTTCCTTATACATATCTCATTTCCTACCCACAAAAGAATCTTTTTCGGAATTCCTTTTCTCTTCTTACCTTGGCCAACCACAAGAGATCTTAGGAGAAGGATAAGGACGACCCCCAACCTGTTGGTAAGTTCTTGACCTTCTTTCACCTTGGTTTCATGGTGAAAACCAAAAATCAATGCTTAATTTCTTATTTTCTCCATCCAATCTTCAACTCTAGCCAACTATTTCATCCAAAAGCTTGAGAACGGACCTTGGGCAGTTGTTAAAGCTTCATCCACCATTGGAGTCATGGAGCTTGGAGCTTGGAATCGGATTAGAACGTGGGTTATATAACTTAAACCCTTAAGTATTGAAATTGCATTCAATTCTCCATAATTTGTTGTTCATTTTATTCTATTTTGAACTCCTTTGATTCATTGTTGTAATTTCCATGGAAAACGGTAGTAGATTTTGAAGGAACGAAGGTAGATGATGATGACATCATCTTGGACACATTTCCCAAGGAATTCCTACTCCATTCGGTTGCAACAAGTTGATTCAAACGGTTTCAACAAAACTGTTTGGAAGTAAACGGTTTCATCAAACTGTTTGGGAGTAAATGGTTTCAAACCGTTTGGAAGAGTTGACCACTGTTGACCATTTGGAGAGTTGATGTTAATGATGATGGTTGATGACCCATTAAATATAATTGATTAATTCCAAAGGGTTCATTAGTTGAAGGACCATCAAATTACCAAACCCTAATCGGGTTAAGTGCTGATTTTGCAAGTGATTGATTTAGAATTTTGGGTTAATTAACCCAAACGGTCTCAATACCATTTGGATATCACCCAAATGGTCTCAAGACCGTTTGGAGGTCTAGGGTTGAGTATGGTTGAGTATTTTAAGGCCCAAAGATAGAAAATGGTAATGCAATCAATAGTTCAATTGTTGATCAATCTAATGATCTGAACCCTAATTGAATTTCACAATTTTAAGTGATGGGATGGGAAAATGGACTTAAGACCATTTGGAGGTCATCCAAACAACCTCAAGACCGTTTGAGGTCAGGTCATACCCATTTTGGATGGTGGTCCAATGATTTCAAAGTAAATAGTTTCACAATGACTAACATTAAAGATTCATCGATTTCAAACCCTAATCCAATTGAATTCAAAACCTTAATTGATGATCAATTGAAAGTCAAATCAATTAAAGGATGATTTATTAAACTCTATTGAAGTATGATGCTAGGTTCAATTGGAGATTGGTTACATGAATTCAATTGATGAGGGAGTTAACCTTGAAAACCCTAAATCGATGTGAGAGGTTGAGACCCTTTTTGATCCAATCGGTTTTGAGGAGGTTTGGACCAAACGGTCTCAAAACCGTTTGGGACCAAACGATCCCAAACTGATTGAGACTCAAATGGTTTCAAGCACCTACATTGTCAAACGATTTCAAGAACTAACCTTACCAAATGGTTTCAAACCGTTAGACCAAGACCGTTTGGAGGTCTAAACGGTCTTAGACTGTTTGAAGGTTATCTATGCAAGACCATTTGAGGTCTGGTTGGTCAAGACCATTTGGGGTCTAAGTGGCCAAGATCGTTTGGACAATAATTAACTAAAACCGTATGGACACTTAAAGTGATTAAAGGTCAATTCTTTAATTGATCATTACATGATGTAAACCAAGGATGATTATGGTAATTGTACCCTTAATGAGATAGGGTGATTAGTACCCTTTGAATGATTAATATTTAATGATTATGGAAGCAATAACATAATACATTGTGTCAACCTCCATTCAAGAGGAGTTGACCTAGTCTAATCGAGTTTGAAGTAGGTATCATCTTATAGAAGAATAAGAGAGAGAGAACTTCCTACATGAATGATAATCATGTAGTGGTTAAGTTTAAATACTTTTAACATAAATGAATGTGTAATTAGGGTATGATCCATGATAAGAGATCATGAAACCCTAATTAAGAAGGTTAATAAACCCTAATCCCTAATTGAAGGCAATGATAGGTGAAAACCTAATCCATGATGATGGTATGATCCTAATTTAGGGTAGTGACATGAGAAACCCTAATTTAGGGCATTTTGATGATCAACACTATTTGGGATGAATAGTAAACCCTAATTGTGGGTTATTGAATATAAACCCTAATCTAGGGTGATGTGATGTGAATAGTAAACCCTAATTCTGGGTTATTGAATATAAACCCTAATCTAGGGTGATGTGATGTGAATAGTAAACCCTAATTGTGGGTTATTGAATATAAACCCTAATCTAGAGTGATATGATATGAATACTAAACCGTAATTTTAAATAAGGTGAAGGTGTATATCTGAAACCCTAATTCTGGTTTATACTATATAGCATGAAACTCTAATCTTAGACAATGAAATGATGAATCATTGGTCCTAACTTAGCAAAGGGGATGAGTAACCCTGATTGAAATAAAAAGGAAAACCCTAACCCTAGTAAGGGAATAGTGGTGTTACCCTTGAATAGTGATGCTATACTTTTTTTTGTATAGTGTTGATATGAAATTGATGTAACTGTTATCATTTGTACTAATCATGTAGGTTTTATGAGATGATGAACATAGCCAGGTATGAGCTATGATGCTTTATTTATTGAAAATGTTTTATGAGCCTGGTGAGCCATAACATGTTGTGTTTCCTAGTGAGAGGTAACAAGAGAGATTAATGGGCTTTAAGAGCCATGAGAAATACCTACATTGCAATCATTATGTTTACATTGGTCAGATGACCTGAATGCATTAAGTTACTGTTAAAGCGGTAACGAGTATTTTGATAATTTAAGGATTTGAACACCCATATTCTTGAATCATGATGATGAGATGATAAGGGACTGAGATCCCAATGTTAACAAATATGTGAAAAGAACTTGCTAGAAATAGTACTCATTCTTTATAGCATTTGTTACAATGGTTTATGTTTGAAAACATGTTTGATGCTAAAAGAATATTGTAATGTACTTAAATAATCAAGTGAAATGATATCATGTAGAGCCCTGAACATAGATCCATCATCGTCAGCAGTTTGGTGATGGTGAAACGGGTTTTCCTACGGGAGCTCCCGGAGGGCATACTTTTGAGTATGTGGGGGTTATGGGCGTGAATATCCTTACGCCCTAATGGAGGAATTGATGTGAGATAAACATTAAATCTCTCAATCCTTCATTATAAATATGCCAGGATGGATGTATCACTGATCTCCCGATGATGTTAATGTCGGATCGATGTGAGATAAATATAATATCTCTCGATTGCGAAGAGAGTAAAACATTCCACTATAACTCTAATACCGAAGTTTCTAGTATACCCTGGAAAGCTATTTAGCAGAGACAAGATGTCCTACAGTTGGTCCTCACGCTAACTGAGGAAGATGAGGTCATGGGAATCCGGCTCTTCTATTGACCTATGTATGCTACCAATTTCAATTTCACAAATGTCAGTTGGAGTATGAGCAGTATACCTCGTCTCCTCAGGGCTTAAGCTATGACTGTAAAATGTAATCAGTCATGTAGCGTATTTTCTTAGAGTTGAAATATGAGAATCAATGGTTAATGATACATTGTTTAATATGTCTTAATTGGATAAATGCTATACATGTTTTTCATATTCCTTATTGAATAAATGACATGCTGCTTTATCAAGATATAGCTAAAATGACTTGAATAGAGAATACTGCTCTAAATGGTTTAGTTAATGAGTTAACTGTTGTTGAATACTTATGATTCTTCTGCCCAGTTTTATTATTCTATCTGCAATAATAATGTTTCTGACAGAGAGTTATATCTCTCGCTGGGACAATTTTTTTCAATTGTCTCACCCCCGTGGGATTCAACTTTTTAGGCAGACGTTGAGGAAGAGGCAGAATCCCTATAGTAGGTGAACAGTAGTAGCAGCATCAATAAGGACAGCAGTGATCCTCAGGTGGAGACACTGTCTGTCATGTCTTGTAAATAGAGAGTCATATGTGTCGTCTCTGTACTCTCAGGTCCAAGGAGTCAGTAGTTAGTTTAATATTGATCTAGGATTTTGGCTTGATGCCTCGAGATTTTTATACTGCCTATGTATAGCTTAACAGGGAAGTTGATGCTTGTAACTTTTGAGGAAAGGATGATACAAAGATGTACTGATGAACCGGAATGTAAATAACTTATTTTGGTTCTTTATGAAAGAGTTTTTCAGTTTATGGATCACTTTGTAAAAAGTTTTAAATTTTTAGTGATTTTCAGTAAATCTATTGTTAACGACCGCTTCCGCATTTATCTTTATTGATGTTTGGTAACAGATGTCACAGTTTAGTTGGTATCAGAGCTCTAGGTTCGCTGAGTCTATAGAGACATAGGATTAAGGTTGTTGCGTCTATTCTAGTGTCTTCCAGTTTATCTGATAGTGTCTTCTGCTCATATAGGAGGAGAAGAAGAACTAAAGATGTCTGGATCACACGATGAACATGTTGTCAAGAGTAGCATTGCTGCACCAGGAGGAGGTGCAAGAGACCATGATAGGGAGGAGCTTGTACCTGAACAACCCCAGTTCAATCAAGCAGATATGGGGAACCCAACTTTCCAAGCCATGTTTGGGTAGTTTATGGCCGCCATGACTCACATGACTGATAGGATGCCATTACCTGCACCTAGGGCACCTACCCACCATGAAGGACAGGGATCCAGCAAGACATTTGAACGACTTCGCTGGGTTGGAGCCACATAATATGTTGGTACAGCTGACCCAACAGATGCTGACATGTGGCTAACTGAGATGGAGTAGGCCTTTAGAATCCTTAACATCCTAAAAGTTGAGAAGGTTAGACATGCTGTGTACCTTCTTAAGGGGAGTGCTGGTCACTGGTGGACCATAGAGGAGGGAAAAAGGCCTGGTGTAGAGATCGAATGGGAAGTATTTCGACGAGAATTTGTCAATAGATACTTTCCTAAGACGTTCCTAGAAGAGAAGATCTCTCAGTTTGACAGATTAAGACAAGGACCAACGAACATTAGAGAGTATGAGGCTAAGTTCATGGAGCTTTTGCGGTTCTGTCCACATATGGCAGCTACCGATGAAGAGAGGATTCGACATTTTGAGAAAGGGTTGAACGCCGATTTGACCACTCCTGTGTCTGCTCTGGAGAACAGGGAGAGGTTTGCTACTTTTGTGGAGTTGGTTAGATAGATAGAGAGGTATGTGACTGAGAAGAGGCAAACTAAGAATAAGAAATTCTATCCCCAGTTTCGAGGACCCTTGTCCAAAGGTTTCAAGAAACCAAGATTTTTCGCACCAATAGCACCACCAAGGTTCAATACCTAGACGCAATGGACGCCAAATAGGGGTAGAGGACGTAGTTTACCACTAGAAGGAGCCCATAGCTCAACATCTGTGTCGGTTACAGGACCATCCAGACCGCAGCCAGGGAGCAGAGGTTGTTTTATATGTGGAAAGATGGGGCATTTTATGAAGGATTGTTGAGCCAGAGAAGCAAGTGTGACTCAACCTCAGAGGCAGAGTCAGCAAGGTTCTCAGAGGTGACCATTTCCAAGTGGCACTAGAGGACGTGGACAAGCGTCCCAAGCTGGATCATCGGCACCCAGTAATCGAGCACTGAATCAACCACAGGCGACAACAAGATTCTATGCGATGAATCAGCCTGATGCAGTAGTCAACCCTTGGGTTGTGACAGGTCAGATGGAACTATTTTATTCTGATATGTCTACATCATGTGTCATAACTGTTTTAATTTATTTGGGTGCTACACATTCCTTTATCACTCGAAGAGTGATTCTTGACTGCAATATGACAGTTGGTCATAGGGCAGAAAGTTTGAAGTTAGAAACTCCTTTGATGAGATCTACTATGTTGCGGGAGGTGTGTTCTCCCTATGCTCTTATCTTTTCTGAGCATCACATTCAAGTGGATCTTATACCCCTTGAGATGAACGGGTTTGATATAATTCTTGGAATGGATACCCTAGAAAAGTACAAGGTTGTCTTGGATTGTGAGTCTAAGCAAGTTGTGTTCACAGATGATAGTGAAAACTGGATCTTTCAGGGAGATAGAAAGATCCTTCCAACCTATCTTGTGTCAGCTATGGTAGCTGAGAAGTTGATAAGGCAAGGATGTTTTCATTCTTGGCACATGTGGTAGATACCACCATGGAGAGCCCTCATCCTTTTGAAGTTCCAGTAGTTAGGGAATTTGAAGATGTATTTCCTGAAGAACTTCTAGGTGTACCTCTTCCCTGAGAGATTGATTTTGAGATTAATCTAGTCTGGGGCACGCAACCAATAGCAAAAACACCATACAGGATGGCGCCTACTGAGATGGCAGAACTCAAGAAACAACTTCAGGACTTGCTTGAGAAAGGTTTTATTCGACCGAGTACTTCACCATGGGGTGCTCCGGTCCTCTTTGTTAAGAAGAAGGACTAATCGATGCGGTTATGCATTGATTACAGATAGTTAAATAAAGTAACTATAAACAATAAGTATCCTTTGCCAAGGATTGATGACTTGTTTGACCAGTTGTGTGGTGCAACTATCTTTTCTAAGATAGATCTGAGGTCAGGATACCATCAGTTGTGTATTAAGGAGAGTGACATACCTAAGTCTGCCTTTAGGACAAGGTATGGTCACTATGAGTTCATAGTTATTTCGTTTGGACTAACTAATGCACCAGTTGCATTTATGGAACTCATGAATAGAATCTATCGACCTTTTCTTGATCAGTGTGTAGTCGTCTTTATAGATGACATCCTAATATATAGTAGAGATGCTCAACAACATGAGCAGCATCTTCGTCAGGCTTTGACTTTGCTAAGAAAGCATAAGTTATATGCTAAGTTTAGCAAATGTGAGTTCTGGTTACCATAAGTTTCTTTTCTTGGACACGTAATATCTGCTTCAGGTATTCGTGTTGATCCTAAGAAAGTAGAATCTGTCCTGCAATGGGAACAGCCTAAGACATCGATGGAGATATGCAGTTTCCTAGGACTGGCCGGCTATTACAGGAGGTTCATTAAGAACTTCAGTTCTATAGCTTTACCCATGACTAAGTTGACCAGGAAGGAGGTTCCTTTTTCCTGGAATGACAAGTGTCAACAATCTTTCCAGTTGCTGAAGGAAAGGCTAACTAGAGCACCTGTGTTAGTGCTACCTGAGCAAGGGAAGGGGTACATAGTTTTCTGTGATGCATCTAAGAATGGCTTAGGATGTGTGTTGATGCAGGATAAGCAAGTGATTTCTTTTACTTCTCGACAGCTTAAGAAACACGAGGAGAATTATCTGACACACGATCTAGAGTTGGCTGATGTGGTTCATGCTTTGAAGATCGGGAGACATTATCTCTATGGAGAAACATTCCAGATTTTCACAGACCATAATAACCTAAAGTATATCTTCTCACATCATGAGCAGAACATGAGGCAACTGTTGGTATGTATTCCCATAGAGAAAGTCATATGATGATTTTAATGGGATACTTTGTAATTGATTTGAATAATAATAATAAAGGCAATTTCCAATCTATATGTTTAAACTGTTTCTGAGATGATGGTGTAACATGATAGATGTCTAAAGATTGTTTTTACTCAATGACGTATGCTTTTAGGTTAAGGACCTAAACGATGAGATCATACGGATGTTAAGAGTATACATTCTTGTTTTGTCCCTAGTCGGTTGTTATTGTGGAAATAACCATAGACATCAATAACACTAAAGACTAGATTGTGTGTTGGTTGATGACAAAATCTCATTAGTCATGATATGATGATATCAAACCAAGCACATAGGTACTTGTTAGAGAACAAGGTACCGGACAGACCCACCATGAGAGTGACACATGGAACCATGACTTGGTAGTCACAATCAGCTCTCACAGTGATGGTGGTGAGTGTGATTCTTAGACCTGAAATCACTGCACTCAACACATGTCGTTGGGTACACTTTGACATCATCAAACGCAATCCTGAAACATGGGTTGTTATAAAGGTGATGATTGGGTGGCTTTGACACATGGGGCTTTTGAGGGGTGAGTGATAGATATGGGATTTGTCCCTCCTGAGGGAGTTTGATATCCTTGGCCACTTGATGAGTAGGATTGAGAAAGGCATGCGCATGCACGTGTGAATCAATATGTGATATTGATATCATACACATCTCACTCGATCTACTCTGAGATCAAGGAAATGAATGAACATTGATAGGATGACTGTTCCATGCCTCAAGTTCATTCTGGATATCAGTGAAAAAGGAATTATACATTCACTGTAACACCATTCACGGATTGTAGGATGAAAGTTGTTCTCCAACTTTCTACTTTCACTTGGGTAGCAATGATGTGTGACTAGGCACCGCTCATTGCTTGTGAAGTCATAAGTGTTATGGACTTTCACTGCCAACGTGAAATGGACCTGCAGGGTCACACACATAGGATTCAACCTGGAAGAGGAGTTTTATCCACAAGCAATGTTTAGATTGATTACTAAAGGAGTTTAGTAGTTCAATTAAACACTCAATTAATCGATAGCTCAATATCATAGTGTTCAAAGGTGTTGGACGAGTTGATTGGAGTATCGGATTGATTGAAATCACATTTGACTGATTCTGCACAATCTGCATTCCCAACCGATCGGTTCATGTGATGAACCGGTCGGCTGAGGTTGCTGAACCGGTCGGCTCAATTGTTGAACCGATCGGCTCATGCACAAAGTGAAACGACCAGTTCAAGTGTTGAACCGAGCGGTTCAACTGGTGCAATCGAGCAACTTGGGAAAGTAGGATTGGTGAGAATTTTCCTTTCGTTTCAGTTGCCCAATTCGATTGGGAATAACATTGGTATTCGATACCAATTAGGAAAGAAACAAGGAAAGTCAATCGGGAACCAACCTAGAACCCCAACCGACCGGTTCATGAGTGAACCGATCGGTTCAAGGGTCCCAAACGATCGGTTCAGTGGTGAACCGATCGGTTCAGGTCCCCAACCGACCGGTTCACTTGTGAACCGATCGGTTCAGGTTGCGAGATGGTTGCTTTTTGTGGAAAATCCCGAACCCTTCTACTCCTGCTTTAGTCCCGTATTGCCGGGCACAGAGAACCCTGTCCCATGACCCACCTATATATATAGGGGTATTGGGGGCTTCTCAAGATACAACTAAGTGCAAGTTGATTGCTCTGCAAAGTTGTCATTCTCTCTGGTTTTGGTAACCAAGAGAGAGCCCGAGCAAGTGCTTCCCGCAAAGGGAGGTGCAGCAAGGGAAGGACAACTGCAGTTGCAGTCGACCGCAGGAGAGTGTGTTGGCGACTAGTACGTCAACAGGAGGGTGCGACTCCTTCCACTTCCTTGTGGGACAAGGAGAGTGGAGTTTCGGGTGGTCCGTGTGGACTACTTCAGAGGCGGGAGGTCACTGCCGCTCAGGAGGACAACTGTCGTCCGACAGTCCGGTAGGAGGAGGAGTCTTCAGTCCCGGTGCGACCAGGAGCTGCACAGACACCGTCCAAGACCGGAGGTGAAGACCGCGCAAGGCGCGTGGCATTGTCGCCGAGCAAGCCTCGGGACAAGATATGATTCACAAACCTTATTTCCTATCATATAGATGTCGACGCGATTCCTTTTGTTTCGGGTTTGGGGAGAAATTTTTTTGTTTCCGCTACTTCTCTGCCTCCTCCAAAACCCAACAGCAACACCTCTAGATGGAGTTAATCAAGGACTATGATTGTAAAATTGATTATCATCTAGGGAAGACTAATGTAGTTGTTGATGCACTAAGAAGAAAATCGGAAACACCAGCCTTAGATAAAGCACAGTTAAACTCCTTAGTGTGCTCTAAGAGAGATATTCTTATCTCATTAAGACAAGATAATATACAACTTAAGGTATCATTTTTATCCAGGTTCATATTGGAGATGCAAGTGAAACCTACTCTGAGACAACAGATTAAAGAAGCACAACAAGTTGATGTTGTAGTTCAGCAGATTAGATCAGAGTATGGTAGTGAGAAACGGGATGTCTTTCATGAGTCAGAGGATCGGGTAGTCTGTTACCATGGTAGGATGGTAGTACCTGATACCAATGACTTGAGAAAGTTAGTCCTGGAAGAAGCTCATTCCTCTATGTATTCTATGCACCCAGGGAGCACTAAGATGTATCGTAACTTAAAAGAGATGTATTGGTGGTCTGGATTGAAGAAAGATGTAGTTGAGTTTGTTATGCAGTGTCCGGTGTGTCAGCAGGTTAAAGCTGAGCATCAAAAGCCCACAGGAACAATGCAACCTCTGCCTATACAACAGTGGAAATGGGATCATGTGACCATGGACTTTGTAGTTGGTTTACCTAGAAAAACCAAAGGTCATGATTCCATTTGGGTGATAGTTGATAGGTTGACAAAGACAACACATTTCTTACCTGTCAAAACAACCTACACTGCTGAGAAGCTGGCACAGTTATATGTAGATGAGATAGTGCGTTTGCACGGGGTTCCAGCTACTATCGTTTCTGATAGAGGTCCCCAGTTTACGAGTCATTTTTGGGAACGACTTCACAAAGCTTTGGGTACACAGTTAAGGTTTAGTACAGCCTCTCACCCACATATGGATGGACAATTCGAAAGGACTATACAGACATTGGAGGACTTGTTTAGGGAATGTGTCCTTCAGTTTGCAGGAAGTTGGGATCTACACCTGAGCTTGGTAGAATTTTCTCATAATAATAGTTATCAGCACAGTATTGACATGGCACCATATGAAGCCTTATATGGTAGACGTTGTAGATCTCCCTTATGTTGGTATGAAACTGGTGAATATCAACTTTTGGGTCCTGAGTTAGTACAGCAAACAACTGAGAAGATTAAAGTAATACAACAACAGTTGAAAGCTTCTCAGGATAGACAAAAATCTTATGCTCATAAGCGTCGTAGACCCTTAGAACTCCAAGTTGGAGACAAATTATATCTTAAAGTCTCACCTTGGAAAGGAGTTCTTACATTTGGGAGGAAAGGAAAGTTAGCTCCTAGATTTATGGGGCCTTATCCAATCATTGAACAGATTGGAAAGGTAGCTTATAAGCTGGAGTTACCACCTGAGTTGCACAAGTTGCATCCAGTATTCCACATCTCTATGTTGAGAAAGTGTCATCCTGACACAGAGTTAGTTCTGCAACCTTTGGAGGTAGAACTAAATGATGATATATCTTTATGTTGAAGGACCTGTATTGATCCTTGATAAAAGAATTAAAATCTGAAAAAGAAAGACATTTGTCTTGTAAAAGTCCTCTGGACCACCGTGGCATTGAAGAAGCTACATGGGAACTAGATGAAGAGATGAGAAGAAAATATCCTACTCTTTTCTCTTAAATGTTTTTGTTGATGATTTTGGGGACGAAATCCTTGTAAGGGGTGTATAATTTGTAACATCCCTGACCTGGGTTATGTTCTAACCCTAGGTGTTTTGCCTAATAAAGTTGATTAGATGCTTGCTCTTAATTCTTGAAAAGTAATTAAGTCTCAATAGGAACTTATATTTCAATTTTAGTCCTTTTTGAATAATGTTGAAACATTGTTTTATTAATTTTGGACCAAAGTGCAAATTACCCAAGTTGAGGGGTTAACTTGCAAATTGTACTTGATAAAATGTTCCTCAGATGTTGAAGCATCATAGGCATGAGAATGATGTATTGGTATGGTTTCCACAAGCTTAAGCATCAAGATAGAGCTTGTTGAGCAATCTTTGTGCATTAAAACCTAGTTTTGGTGTAATGTGCAATTTACCAAAAACTTAGGGTTCAATATGAAAATTACCACTTCTAGAGGGTCCCCCATGTTTCTTGGCATCATGTAGAGAAAATAAAATGAGAGGGGCACCTCATTTGAATTATTTTGGAGGAGAGAGAATCTTGGTATTAAAATAATCAAGATTTAAGCGTAAATAGAACTTTAATTCAATTTAATGCAAAAAAGAAATATGTTAATTGAAGAGCCCTTCAACCAAAAGTTGAGGGATGAATTTGCAAAGTGTTGGACGAGCTTGTGACTTGCAAAGGCACGAAAATATCTTGTTTGAGTGGAAGGCCCACTCATAATAAGTTAATAAAAAGTATTACTCACTAAAAATTGGGTATTAGTATAATATGATTAAGGTGCTTAATTTCTTTTCCTTTAATTTGTGGATAATGAAGAGGTTTTGCAATAGGATTAATATGTCTTCGTGGACAAGGAATTGAGGGGGAAGTTGTGGAAATAATTTTGGAAATTAAAGGAATTAATTCCATTTTCTCTTTCCTTGAATTTTCTTATACATATCTCATTTCCTACCCACAAAAGAATCTTTTTTGGAATTCCTTTTCTCTTCTTACATTGGCCGACCACAAGAGAGCTTATGATCATGATAAGGATGACCCCCAACCTGTTGGTAAGTTCTTGACCTTCTTTCACCTTGGTTTCATGGTGAAAACCGAAAATCAATGCTTGATTTCTTGTTTTCTCCATCCAATCTTCAACTCTAGCCAACTATTTCATCCAAAAGCTTGAGAACGGACCTTGGGCAGTTGTTAAATCTTCATCCACCATTGGAGTCGTGGAGCTTGGAGCTTGGAATCAGATTAGAAGGCGGGTTATATAACTTAAACCCTTAAGCATTGATATTGCATTCAATTCTCCATAATTTGTTGTTCATTTTGTTCTATTTTGAACTCCTTTGATTCATTGTTGTAATTTCTATGGAAAATGGCAGTAGATTTATAAGGAACGAAGGTAGATTATGATGACATCATATTGGACACATTTCCCAAGGAATTCCTACTCCATTCGGTTTCAACAAGTTGATTCAAACGGTTTCAACAAAACCGTTTGGAAGTAAACAGTTTCATCAAACCGTTTGGGAGTAAACGGTTTCAAACCGTTTGGAAGAGTTGACCACTATTGACCATTTGGAGAGTTTATGTTAATGATTATGTTTGATGACCCATTAAATATAATTGATTAATTCCAAAGGGTTCATTAGTTGAAGGACCATCAAATTACCAAACCCTAATCGGTTTAAGTGCTGATTTTGCAAGTGATTGATTTAGAATTTTGGGTTGATTAACCCAAACGGTCTCAAGACCATTTGGGGATCACCCAAACGGTCTCAAGACTGTTTGGAGGTCAACCAAGACCGTTTGGAGGTCTAGGGTTGATTATGGTTGAGTATTTGAAGGCACAAAGATAGCAAATGGTAATGCAATCAATAGTTCAATTGTTGATAATTCTAATGATCCAAACCCTAATTGAATTTCACAATTTTAAGTGATGGGATGGGAAAATGGACTCAATACCATTTGGAGGTCATCCAAATGACCTCAAGACCATTTGAGGTCAGGTAATACCCAATTTGGATGGTGGTCCAATGATTTCAAAGTAAATAGTTTCACAATGACTAACATTGAAGATTCATCGATTTCAAACCCTAATCCAATAGAATTTAAAACCTTAATTGATGATCAACTGAAAGTCAAATCAATTGAAGGATGATTTATAAAACTCTATTGAAGTATGATGCTAGGTTCAATTGGAGAGTGGTTACATGAATTCAATTGATGAGGGAATTAACCTTGCAAACCCTAAATCAATGTGAGAGGTTGAGACCCTTTTTGATCCAATCGGTTTTGAGGAGGTTTGGACCAAACGGTCTCAAGTTCGTTTGAGTCCAAACGGTCTCAAGACCATTTGGGACCAAATGATTCCAAACCGATTGAGACTCAAACGGTTTCAAGCACCTACTTTGTCAAAATATTTCAAGAACTAACTTTACCAAACAGTTTCAAACCGTTAGACCTAGACCGTTTGGAGGTCTAAATGGTCTTAGACCATTTGAAGGTTATCTATGCAAGACTGTTTGAGGTCTGGTTGGTCAAGACCGTTTGGGGTCTAAGTGACCAATATCGTTTGGACAGTAATTAACTAAAACCGTATGGACACTTAAAGTGATTAAAGGTCAATTGTTTAATTGTTCATTACATGATGTAAACCAAGGATGATTATGGTAATTGTACCCTTAATGAGATAAGGTGATTAGTACCCTTTGAATGATTAATCTATAATGATTATGGAAGCAATAACATAATACATTGTGTCAACCTCCATTCAAGAGGAGTTGACCTAGTCTAATCGAGTTTGAAGTAGGTATCATCTTATAGAAGAATAAGAGAGAGAGAACTTCCTACATGAATGATAATCATGTAGTGGTTAAGTTTAAATACTTTTAACATAAATGAATGTGTAATTAGGGTATGATCCATGATAAGAGATCAATAAACCCTAATTAAGAAGGTTAATAAACCCTAATCCCTAATTGAGGGCAATGATAGGTGAAAACCTAATCCATGATGATGGTATGATCCTAATTTAGGGTAGTGACATGAGAAACCCTAATTCAGGGCATTTTGATGATCAACACTATTTGGGGTGAATAGTAAACCCTAATTGTGGGTTATTGAATATAAACCCTAATCTAGGGTGATGTGATGTGAATAGTAAACCCTAATTGTGGGTTATTGAATATAAACCCTAATCTAGGGTGATGTGATGTGAATAGTAAACCCTAATTGAGGGTTATTGAATATAAACCCTAATCTAGAGTGATGTGATGTGAATAGTAAACCCTAATTTAAAATAAGGTGAAGGTGTATATGTGAAACCCTAATTCTGGGTTATACTATATAGCATGAAACTCTAATCTTGGACAATGAAATGATGAATCATTGGTCCTAACTTAGCAAAGGGGATGAGTAACCCTGATTGAAATAAAAACGGAAACCCTAACCCTAGTAAGGGAATAGTGGTGTTACCCTTGACTAGTGATTCTATAATTGTTTTTCTATAGTGCTGATATGAAATTGATGTAACTGTTATCATTTGTACTAATCATGTAGGTTTTATGAGATGATGAACATAGCCAGGTATGAGCTATGTTGCTTTATTTATTGAAAATGCTTTATGAGCCTGGTGATCCATAATATGTTGTGTTGCCTAGTGAGAGGTAACAAGAGAGATTAATGGGCTTTAAGAGCCATGTGAAATACCTACATTGCAATCATTATGTTTACATTGGTCAGATGACCTGAATGCATTACATTACCTGTTAAAGTGGTAACAAGTGTTTTGATAATTTAAGGGTTTGAACACCCATATTCTTGAATCATGATGATGACATGATAAGGGACTGAGATCCCAATGTTGACAAAGATGTGAAAAGAACTTGCTAGAAATCGTACTCATTCTTTATAGCATTTGTTATAATGGTTTATGTTTTAAAACATGTTTGATGCTAAAATAATATTGTAATGTACTTAAAAAATTAAGTGAAATGATATCATGTAGAGCCCTGACCATAGATCCATCATCGTTAGCAGTTTGGTGATGGTGAAACGGGTTTTCCTACGGGAACTCCTGGAGGGCATACTTTTGAGTATGTGGGGGTTATGGGCGTGAATATCCTTACACTCTAATGGAGGAATTGTTGTGAGATAAATATTAAATCTCTCAATCCTTCATTATAAATATGCCGGGATGGATGTATCACTAATATCCCGATGATGTTAATGTCGGATCGATGTGAGATAAATATAATATCTCTCAATTGTGAAGAGAGTACAACATGCCACTATAACTCTAATAGAAAAGTTTCCAGTATACCCTGGAAAGCTATTTAGCAGAGACAAGATGTCCTATAGTTGGTCCTCACACTGACTGAGGAAGACGAGGTCATGGGAATCTAGCTCTTCTATTGACCTATGTATGGTACCGATTTTGATTTCGCAATGGTTGGTTAGAGTATGAGCAGTATACCTCAGGGCTTAAGCTATGATTGTAAAATGTAATCAGCCGTGTAGCGTATTTGCTTAGAGTTGGAATACGAGAATTAATGGTTGATGATACATTGTTTAATATGTCTTAATTGGATAAATGCTATACATGTTTTTCATATTCCTTATTGAATAAATGACATGCTACTTTATCGAGATATATCTGAGATGACTTGAATAGAGAATACTGCTCTAAATAATTTAGTTAATGAGTTAACTGTTGTTGAATACTTATGATTATTCTGCCCAGTTTTATTATTCTATCTACAATAATAATGTTTTTGGTGGAGAGTTATATCTCTCGCTGGGATAATTTTTTTCAATTGTCTCACCCCCGTGGGATTCAACTTTTTAGGTAGACGTCGAGGAAGAGGTAGAAACCCTACAATAGGTGAACAACAGTAGTAGCATCAACAAGGACAACAGTGATCCTCAGGTGGAGACATTGTCTATCATGTCCTGTAAATAGAGAGTCCTATGTGTCATCTCTGTACTCTCAGGTCCTAGGAGTCAGTAGTTAGTTTAATATTAATCTGAGATTTTGGCTTGATGCCCCGAGATTTTTATACTGCCCATGTATAGTTTAATAGGTCATTTGATGCATGTAACTTTTGAGGAAAGGATGATACAGAGATGTACTAATGAACCAGAATGTAAATAACTTATTTTGGTTCTTTATGAAAGAGTTTTTCAGTTTATGGATCTCTTTGTAAAAAGTTTTTAATTTTTAGTGATTTTCAGTAAATCTGTTGTTAACGACCACTTCCGCATTTATCTTTATCGATGTTTGGTAACAAACGTCACACCCCGCTTCAACTCATGACTCTATCGAGAGGACCTTGTTCCCCTTTTCACTGAAGGAAAAGGGGGAAGAATGGTACATGTCGAATCTGGAATTGTTTACATGGGTAGTTGTCAAGAATGAGTTTCTAAAAAAGTTCTATCCTATTTCCAAGTTGACACAAATGAGGAGATACATCACTTCTTTTATCCAGATTGAGAATGATCCATTCTATGAGAAGTGTAAGAGGTTTCAAAGCTTCTTAGAGACTACCCTCACCATGAACTACCCATCTGGCAGCTTGTGCAATCCTTCTACACTGATCTATCTGAATTGGGTCAGAAGGTTGTGGACTCCTCTTATTGTGGAACCTTCATGGCCAAGCCCATCGAAGAGTCATTGCCTCTTTTACAGTCTCTAACTAAAAATTCCCATTAGTAGGCTTCTAGCGTGGGTTTACATTGTGATACGAACTAGACTCCTCCTCCTCCTTCTCCTCCTCGAGCTAGGGAAGATCAAAATCCCTAAATGATTAAGATTCTCACTGATATGATGAACTTCATGAAAATCAAATTGGAGGTTCTTCTAGTCACTCAACCAACTCTGTTGAAGCTATCCATGAGGAGGTTCAAGCTCTTCAATATTATGACAATTGAAACAACTAAGGGCTCATGTCCACCAGCTATACTCTAGAATCGAGAAACCACCCAAACTTCTCTTGGAAGCAACATGATGAAGGACAAGGATAGACAAGAAAGCACCAAGGGCTAAAGAACAGCTCCAAGTTTGAAGAAGAGGTTCTTAGGAGGTTAGTAAGCCTTGATCAAGTGAAGATAGATGTGTCCTCTCATGGACAAACCATTGATTGTTTTGAGAATAGTCTAAACCATATTTCCATGTCACTTTCCCACCATAAGGAGGGAAGACTCTATTGCAAAACCATGGCCAACCCAAACGGTGATAGTGGTTCTATGAGCAATCCTCAAGGTGCCTACATTCTGCCACAAGGGCAAGCCAAAACCTTGAAACAATATCAAGTACCTCCTCATCCATATGCTCCCCCACCCCCACAACCCAACTACAACTACCTATATCCTCCACCTCCACCTAATTCCTACAAACAACCCCCTCCCCAATATCAACACCCTCCAGAATAGCTACAACAACCGCCTCCACAACAACCAACATACATCCTCCAAAACTCAAACCCACCACTCCAAAGACCATCACCATCACCATCATCACGAGCTTCCCCTCCTCTCATGAGCAAGTGAGCATGGTGTCTATAATATGAGGGAAGAAGGTTGTTGAGGGATTCATGGAGAGGGAGGAGTAAGTGATCGAGGAGAAGGATGGAAAGACACTGTCAGAAAAGTCTTGTGGAGATGCTAAGAGCATCAAAATTTCCATTGATCCATTTTTGCTTGAGAGTGCCAAATCACCAAGGTACTTTCTACACCATCTTCCTATAAGAAAATGCCACCAAGGCCCCCACCATTAATTGAGAAGATGGTGTTAGGTGTCCTAATTTGTGTTGAGAGGATGATTTCCACTATCCCACCTTTTCATGGTGACACATCCCTATGTATTCCATCTATGTTTGAAAAGGAAGAATTTGTTGTCCCACCTTTCTGTGGAGGTGCCAAGGCCACCAAAAGATTTGATGTCCCACCTTTTTTGATGGAGATAACACATGATGTCTCACCCCTCTTAGAGTTAGCAACAATACGAGATCCACTATAACATACCTGATCTAGAACCCTACCCTAGAGCTTTGACCTTTTGGGTTTAGCCAAACAAGGTTGAGGTTAGGATGATCCTAATAATATAATGCATGAATAATGTAATATAACATGTCATATAATTCATTTGGTGATAATAAGATGATAAATAACTTAATTGGTTGCATAATATGGTTAATGGGCCTCTTATGGGCTAGATGATATAACCCATGTAAGAAAGCCTCGAATTAAATAATAGACTTCAAATTCGTAATCTACACATCAAAATAAGCCTACATGTCAATTTTCATTTAATTTGGACTCCTCAAAATAATATGGTAAGTTAGGAGAGAGAAATTTCCTAAAAGGTGTAATTAATAAATAAATATAATAAATGACCCTAAAAGAGGAAAATAATCTTAGATTCGTAATCTACATAATAAATATAGCCTTTGGGTGAATTTCCATCCAATTTGGAGAAAGTTTGCTTAAAAGGTAAAATTAGGAGAGAGAAAGTGTGTAGAACCTTCAAATTATTAATTAAATACTCAAACAACTCCAATATGTAAAATTGATGGCAAATTCGTATTCAACACACTTAAGTTAACTTGTGGATGAAGTTTTACCAAATTTGGATAATCCATGTGCCATTAATGCATTAGGAAAGAGAAACAAAGAATATGTTAAATAATACATCTAAAGTTTCCAAAAGTGAAATCTAATTATAGTTTCGGAATCTACGTGTTTAATTTAACTTGTGTGTCAAGTTTGGTCTAATTTGGATAATAATAGGACCCCTAATTGAGGAAAGAGAATTATGTGCATTAATTGGTTTTAACTTCACTCCTAAATCGATTAAGTTATAGTTTCCTAATCTAATGTTGTCACGCTGTCCTTGTTTTCCTTTTTCCATTTTGGCTTGGATCTAGACCGTCCGATATTGATCTTGCGGTGCAGAACCCATCTCCTACCTCGCGTAGGATGGGCGCGCGGCAACAGTACCAGCGGGGCTGGTTTTTCGAGGATTGCTTTCCCGATTCTTAACCTTTCTGCAAGATTTCTTCGACATTGTGTTCCCCTTCTGATTCCGCTCAACCCGACCCCTAGAACCACCTCTAAAGTGGCCTATAAAAGGAACCCCCAATTTCCTTCTTCTCAATGGTTTTCGATATGCTTCCTTACCGCACCCCGCTAATGTTTTTGGGTTCCCTCAGCTCCGTCCGAACTCTACGATCCCTCCTAACACCTCAATTAGCCTTGTTGGAGAGATATGGACCCTCACCGATCAGGTTTACCCTCTTGTCTTACGGCGGACCGTGCGAGCTCCTTGCATCACCGAACTTCAATCAGATGCAGAGGTAGGTTCGGTTTCTTCTCTTCTACCTTTCTGTTTTGTTAGTTTTTGGTTTCATCGCAAAACCACCTTTTCCCCAAACCGATGCAAGCTCCTGCTCACGAGGTGCTAGCCATGGCGTGTGCTAGGCAGCAGGGATGAATTCCCTATGCGATTTTCCTTTCCTGCCCTCACCTTGTTTGGTTTCTTTCTTTCTCTCTTGGGGGTATTTTGGTCTTCTCCGCCTTATGTTCTTTTGCTTTGAGCAAAGTCTAGTCGTTCGCTGACTCGTGACTTGCCCACTCATGATTGGGCCAAGTCACCAGGTCCGCGGGGCCCTCTCTCTCTCTCTCTCTCTTATCTTTTGCAACTCGTTTGCTGACGTGTTATTTTCTCATTGGCCGAATTTCAAAAATCCATAACTAATTAATTATTGATCAGAAAATAACAAATAAATATTTGTTGGATTCAGAAAAATGCAAGCTTTCTAATGGTGGTTGTTTTGTCGCCTGAATCTGATGTTTTAAAGGGGTGATTTAATGGATCTAATTAAATAAGATAATAACTTGTATGATTCATAACTAATAATTTATAGGTCAGAAAAATATAATAAAATATGTTTTGAACTCAGGAAAATATAACCTAAAATATGGCAAGGTTTTGATAACCTAATACACTAATGATAAAAAGGTGGTTTTTAGGGTTTTGAATAATCAATATAAATCTAACCCTAATTCCGTATGTATATGCTAATATGTGCTTTGGAAGCCTAGGCTTGGACCTAGAAGTGTATTTGGACGTTTGGCTATGAAGTTGAGGTATGATTGCATCCCACATTAATTCTATATTGAGCAATTTCTTATTCATATCTCTTGATGTATGTTTGCATCCCCGATTATTCTTCTTGAGCAATTAGCCTATTTTTGTCTTACTCTTGGTCCTATGGACAATAGCCTACACATTATCTTGTTCTTTTGAAACCATGCTTCAGGTGAAGTATCTTATTTTGTTATTGATCTTGTGATCACATATATTCTCTTGGAATCTTATCTTGTTGCCTTGGTGCAAGTTGAACTTTTGATATTATATGCCCACTGTGATGTGGAAGTTTACTTGTTGATATATGCCCACTTTGAAGTGGAAGTTATATGTTGTGTTGTCCACTGTGTGATGGCAACATTGTTTATTTTGACTATACTTTTCTACTTGCCTCTAAATTATACATGCTATGTGATTCAGTAGCACTAGAGTAGTGTAATTACATCGGGTTTGGGGCAGTAATCCCCTATTGTTTATTAAGGAGGGTGGCAGTATACCACTTCTCTATACTCGAGTGTGGCAGTAACCCATACTCAACTTTATATATTTGGGAGATTGGCAATATTCCTTTCTCTATCAGGTTCAAGTTTGTGCTTGGCCGCCAATTGTGTTTATATTGTTCTAGGGCTATTCTTATCTCACATGCATGAAGGTTATTGATGTTGATTGTGGGGTGTGTGCCCTACTCTCTCTATGTGCCAGTATTGCACAAACTTTATTGTTGTTTTGATTATGGCAAGTATCTTCTTTTTATATGTTTTGATGATTCTTATCTTTGATACCCATTTGGGTGGTACTTATCTCTTGCATGGGAAGCCTTTTATTTTGATGTCCCTAATTCCTTATATTGCTCAATTTGCTTTTTAGTATGCACATACCAGCCTTTGTTGATGTATCCTGTTGTTTCTCTTTTGCTGGGGTATGCTTGCAACCCTAGGTGGAGGACTTGGATGACAAGGTTTGATGACCTGGACTTAGATTGAGAAGTTAAAGCTTGGAGACAATCTTGAGGTGGTTTAGATTTCCTCTACTTGTATCCTTATGATGTAAGTTGTAACCCTTTTGTTTTATAATTGAATATAGTCATGTTTTTCTTCTGCTACTATACATTGGTCTTTTGATTACCATTATATAAAGATTTGAAAATTTTACACCCACTCCATCATACCTTCTGAGTGTGTTTGGACTGGAGGTTTTATTGTTCAAATTTTTAGTAAGGAGGTGATTTTACTTCTTTACAGCATGGTATCAGATCCCATGGTAGTCGGAATCTGACTATTTCAATTTTGTCTCCCTATAGAACCCTTGACTTAGTTAGTTACCTCTAAGAGATATGTTAACCCTAGATTTGATCAATGATGATCTTTTTTGAAATAAGGTTTTGTTTGAGGATAAGATTAGGTTATGAGGAAGTATTCATATGGAAATATTGTGAATTGGTTTCCATAATTGATTTTGGATCCACATTTCGTTTCATCTCAAAAAGGTTTTCATCGCCAAAAATTATTTTCATTATACTACTATACGTACAAAATTTTTCTCAGATTTATCGATATTTCTTGAACTAAGTCACAATCAAGAGAAACTCTAGTTTGAGTAGAATCTAACCCTAGTTTTGTGACTAGGATTGAAATAAAGGTATAGTTGACCTAACCTATGACTTTTGGATGTTCAAGTAGGGTTGATAGGTTAGAGACACAAGGACCTAAAACTCAACCCTAGATGGTGACTTGATAGTTGGATACATGAGAAACATAAATCTCTAAAACTTTCACAATTAAGAGATGTGGGTAGCTCTAAAAGTTGTTTAGTTTGACTGGTTAAGTTGAACCCTTTAAGGGGTGGAGAATAGTTGATAGTTGATGTTTGGATCTATTGATTTCGAGGACGAAATCCATTTAAGGGGTGGAGTGTTGTAACATACCTTATCTAGAACCCTACCCTATAGCTTCGACCTTTTGGGTTTAGCCAAACAAGGTTGAGGTTAGGATTATCCTAATAATATAATACATGAATAATGTGATATAATATGTCATATAATTCATTTGGTGACAATAAGATGATAAATAACTTAATTGGTTGCATAATATGGTTATTGGGCCTCTAATGGGCTAGATGATATAACCCATGTAAGAAAGCCTCAAATTAAATAATTGACTTCAAATTCGTAATCTACACATCAAAATAAGCCTACATGTCAATTTTCATTTAATTTGGACTACCTCAAAATAATATGGTAAGTTAGGAGAGAGAAATTGCCTAAAAGGTGTAATTAATAAATAAATATAATAAATGACCTTAAAAGAGGAAAATAATCTTAGATTCATAATCTACATAATAAATATAGCCTTTGGGTGAATTTCCATCCAATTTGGAGAAAGTTTGCTTAAAAGGTAAAATCAGGAGAGAGAAAGTGTGTAGAACCTTCAAATTATTAATTAAATACTCAAACAACTCCAATATATAAAATTGATGGCAAATTGGTATTCAAAACACTTAAGTTAACTTGTGGATGAAGTTTTACCTAATTTGGATAATCCATGTGCCATTAATGCATTAGGAAAGAGAAACAAAGAATATGCTAAATAATACATCTAAAGTTTCCAAAAGTGAAATCTAATTATAGATTCAGAATCTACATGTTTAATTTAACTTGTGTGTCAATTTTGGTCTAATTTGGATAAGAATAGGACCCCTAATTGAGGAAAGAGAAATATGTGCATTAATTGGTTTTAACTTTACTCCTAAATCGATTAAGCTATAGTTTCCTAATCTAATGCTGTCACACTGGCCTTGTTTTCCTTTTCCCATTTCGGCTTGGATCTGGACCGTCCGATCTTGATCTTGCGGTGCAGAACCCATCTCCTACCTCGAGTTGGATGGGCGCGCGGCAACAGTACCAGCGAGGCTGGTTTTTTGAGGATTGTTTTCCCGATTCTTAACCTTTCTACGAGATTTCTTCGGCATTGTGTTCCCCTTATGATTATGCTCAACCCGACCCCTAGAACCACCTCTATAGTGGCCTATAGAAGGAACCCCCCAATTTCCTTCTTCTCCATGGTTTTCTAGATGCTTCCTTACCGCACCCCGCCAATGTTTTTGGGTTCCCTCGGCTACGTCTGAACTCTACGATCCCTCCTCACACCTCAATTAGCCTTGTTGGTGAGATATGGACCCTCTCCGATCAGGTTTACCCTCCTGTCTTGCGGCGGACCATGCGAGCTCCCTGCTTCACTGAACTTCAATCAGATGCAGAGGTAGGTTCAGTTTCTTCTCTTCTACCTTTCCGTTTTGTAAGTTTTTGGTTTCGTCGCAAAACCGCCTTTTCCCCAAACCGATGCAAGCTCCTGCTCGCGAGGTACTGGCCATGGCATGTGCTAGGCAGCAGGGATGAATCCCCTACGTGATTTTCCTTTCTTGCCCTCACCTCGTTTGGTTTCTTTCTTTCTCTCTTGGGGGTATTTTGGTCTTCTCCGCCTTATGTTCTTTTGCTTTGAGCAAAGTCTGGTCGTCCGCTGACTCGTGACTTGCCCACTCGTGATTGGGCCAAGTCACCAGGTCCCCGGGGCCCTCTCGCTCTCTCTCTTCTCTTTTGCAACTCGTTTGCTGACGTGTTATTTTCTCATTGGCCGAATTTCAAAAATCCATAACTAATTAATTACTTATCAGAAAATAACAAATAAATATTCATTAGATTCAGAAAAATGCAAGCTTTCTAATGGTGTTGGTTTTGTCACCTGAATCTGATGTTTTAAAGGGGTGATTTAATGGATCTAATTAAATAAGATAATAACTTGTATAATTCATAACTAATAATTTATAGGTCAGAAAAGTATAATAAAATATGTTTTGAACTCAGGAAAATATAACCTAAAATATGGCAAGGTTTTGATAACCTAATCCACTAATAATAAAAAGGTGGTTTTTAGGGTTTTGAATAATCAATATAAATCTAATCCTAATTCCATATATATATGCTAACAGGTGCTTTCGAAGCCTAGGCTTGGACCTAGAAGTGTCTTTGGACGTTTGGCTCTGAAGTTGAGGTATGATTGCATCCCACATTAATTCTATATTGAGAAATTTCTTATTCATATCTCTTGATGTATGTTTGCATCCTCGATTATTCTTCTTGAGCAATTAGCCTATTTTTGTCTTACTCCTGGTCCTATGGACAATAGCCTACACATTATCTTGTTCTTTTGAAATCATGATTCACGTGAAGTATCTTATTTTGTTATTGATCTTGTGATCACATATATTCTCTTGGAATCTTATCTTGTTTCCTTGGTGCAAGTTGGACTTTTGATATTATATGCCCACTGTGATGTGGACGTTTACTTGTTGATATATGCCCACTTTGAAGTGGATGTTATATGTTGTGTTGTCCATTGCGTGATGGCAACATTGTTTATTTTGACTATACTTTTCTACTTGCCTCTACATTATACATGCTATGTGATTCAGTAGCACTAGAGTAGTGTAATTACATCGGTTTTGAGGCAGTAATCCCCTATTGTTTATTAAGGAGGGTGGCAGTATACCACTTCTCTATACTCGAGTGTGGCAGTAATCCATACTCAACTTTATATATTTGGGAGATTGGCAGTATTCCTTTCTCTATCAGGTTAAAGTTTGTGTTTGGCCACCAATTGTGTTTATATTGTTCTAGGGCTATGCTTATCTCACATGCATGTAGGTTATTGATGTTGATTGTGTGGTGTGTGCCCTACTCTCTCTATGTGCCAGTATTGCACAAACTTTATTGTTGTTTTGATTATGGCAAGTATCTTCTTTTTATATGTTTTGATGATTCTTATCTTTGATACCTATTTGGGTGGTACTTATCTCTTGCATGGGAAGCCTTTTATTTTGATGTCCCTAATTCCTTATATTGCTCAATTTTCTTTTTAGTATGCACATACCAGCCTTTGCTGATGTCTCATGTTGTTTCTCTTTTGCTGGGGTCTGCTTCCAACCCTAGGTGGAGGACTTGGATGACAAGGTTTGATGACCTGGACTTAGATTGAGAAGTTAAAGCTTGGAGACAATCTTGAGGTGGTTTAGATTTCCTCTACTTGGATCCTTATGATGTAAGTTGTAACCCTTTTGTTTTATAATTGAATATAGTCATGTTTTTCTTCCGCTGCTATACATTGTTCTTTTGATTACCAATATATAAAGATTTGAAAATTTTACACCCACTCCATCATACCTTCTGAGTGTGTTTGGACTGGAGGTTTTATTGTTCAAATTTTTAGTAAGGAGGTGATTTCACTTCTTTACATCCACCCTATGAGTTAAAAACTATTTCCATGCTACCAAAGGTCTACAACTTGTTGTAGAAGACATTGATGCAAGTGGGTGAGTCTTCTTTTATACGTTAGATGATCCTTTCCCCCAAGAGGAATTTGATCATATTATGAAGTTTCTGAATTCTTTAAAGAAAGGAAAGGCAAGCGTCACATCCCTCATGTCTTAGTTTCAATTAGGATTAGGGAAGGACAAAATAATCAATCGTCAAAGGGGAAGGGATAGATTTCATCAGAATGAGAACTCAGACGTTGACTGACTTTCTTTTCATAGGTGATCTTTTTGCTTTCCAATACGAGTGGTGAATGCCTCTTTGATTGCTTGATCCCGAAATATCTCACATGTCATCGCTCTTACAGAGTTTTCCCTATTCTCCTTATTCTCTTCAGCGATACGATTTAATGCTACTTGCACCAGAAAGGCAAAGATGAAGATCATGCCACCCAAAAGGATTGTAGTAATGGAGAAAGTCAACTTCATTCTTGACTACCCCTTCCCAAGAAAAAGGGAAAATCTTGGTGTCCCTCTCATTTCTTGTTACATCAATTATCAATTTGTAGAGCACACACTACTTGATTTGGGCTCCAGTGTGAGCATCATTCCATATAGCTTGTCTGTCAAGCTCTGTCTAGAAGGAATGAAACATGTCAATCGTGTTTTATTGTTAGCCAATGGATTCAACAAGATACTTATAGGCACAATAGCAAATCAAAGGGTGGATGTGGATAGGAAATGGAGTTTCAGATACCCAAAATTTTTTCCTATAATGGACATAAAGACAAAGGATAGGAAGAACTGCATCATTCTAGGAGGCCCTTTGTAACATACTGAAATTGGGGAACTAAATCTACTCTGAGCTATAATTCCAAAATTCCCCCCTAAACTTGAGCCCTTTACAAAACGGTCCTTCAATCTAAAGTCTCATTTAACTATTTGGATCAATCATCATATTCCTTGATATTTAGTCGTCAATCGCGTTCTTTTGTTGAAATGAGTGGAATCTTGTCAGTTGAAAAGTATTTATAAAGTAGCCCCTCAACTTTGCTTCATTAATCAATGTGATGTCAGTTTGCATTTCTAAGCCTGAGATATTATGATTTTCCCTCTTTTTTTTGGAGTCCTCTTGATTTTCACACCAATGGTGTGAAATTGATGGAAAATATTAATCATATTAAAATAAATTTATTTTAGAAATAATGAAGAGAATAATAAAGCTAGAGTTGTCATTTTTATAAATAATTGATCTAGCATTTTCTATGTGTAGTTTTATGGAAAGTGGTTTGATGGTTAAAACCATAATGGAATTGAGTTTCCTGTTTAGAAGATATGGATTGTCCATTTAATATGGGCTTTAGGATAAATAAAAGACCTAGCTATAACTTATTAACCAAAACATATCTGAGAACAATGCGACCTATGATCCAAGTAACGCGCTCACCATCTTCACTACGAATAGCGCCGTTACAGGAGAAACGGCGAGGGACAGTTCCGTCTCGCCTGTGCCCCTTCCCTGTGTTTCAACATCATTACATCCGAGAGCCCCTCCTCTTCCCAAACGGCCACAACGTTCGCTCTTAAATCCTAGAGGGCACCGCCAGAGCTCTTTCCCCCAAGCCAAAGAAAACGGCAGTGTGCTATCGTTACTATCACGACCGGCATCTCATTGGATCTCCACACCTCACCGACTCACCTTAATAATATCGTAATCCCTAACAATAGGGAGTCGTCATGGGAAACAGAAATACAGCCGTCAAACAACCCTGGAACTCCCCTCTATGTAATGCCGCTAATGCAGTTAGTTACAAAGCTACCAATGACTCCAGTAAATGAATGCCTCCTCTCCAGTTTCTTATACCCATTCTCCTCCCCAATGATCACAAGGATCGACCATATATATAAACCATGAGTAGTGATATAGAGCACAATAGTTACACCATCATATACACCCTAGCCTCGGGAACCGTAACACTCATACAACTTTTAAATTTTACGTATTCCCGATGTACTGTCCGCACTGTGCCCATTTTTTCCCATAACAGTGCTAGAAGTTGAAGAGTTGCTAGTTCAAAAAAATTGAACTTGGGGCTATAAAACCACCCTACCCCAGCCCTCTTCTTCTTTTTGACGTGACCCTCTCTACCTCATGTTGTCCGCATATCGCCACCGCTGCGCCAAACCGCCGCCTCCGCCGCCGTGTCTCGTGGTGCCACTCGTTGTTCTGCACGACCGCCACCACTTCGTCCCAAGCCGCCGCCGTCGTCGCGTCCCGTCGTGCCCCCCGCCGTTCCGCCCACCCTCCACCGCCGCCGCCCGTCGTTCCATCCGTCGATGCACCCCAAGCCGCCCCCAGCCGTCGCCGCCCGCCCCGCCGCTGTAGCCGCCCGCCATCGTCCTCGTCGTCGCGTCCCCCATCATTGACACGTCCAGCCGTCGTCGTTGTAGTCGTCCGCCCACCCGACGTCGTTGCGTCTCCCACCGTTTCGCCCACCCATCGCCGTTGCGCCCCCCGCTGCCGCCACTGCACCCTGCCTCCAGCCATCATTGTCCCAGCCATCATCATCACACCAGTGCTGCTGTTGCCGCCACTTTCGCACTGCCGCCACATCCGTGACCGTGGCTATCCAGTCATTCATTCGTGTTGTGATTTTTATTCATTTTGGCATTGTAATGTACAAGAATTAGACGTTTATTGAAGAAATTGTGGTACTATGACATTTGTAGTGAAGTTTTTATTTCGTTATAAATGGAAAAGATCATTATTTTTGTATCATATGCAATACTATAGATTTATATATATACAATATTTATAAATGTCTATCGTGCTTCCTATTATATTTTTCTAATCACAAAAATATTGTGATAGTAAGTACTCTTTTAATTTTTATTTGGTATTGTTTAGGATATTTTTTGGTATTGCAACGATGATTAATGCATAGTGTAATTATATTTGCAGCAAAATATGACAATGTCAACTACAAGTTGAGGAAAATTGAAAAAAAATTGAATTTAAATGCAAGTGGAGGGAAAATAAAAAAATAATTAGTTGTGGCAATGAGTGGTTGGATTGTGGGTATTTGAATGAAACCATGCAACATACAACTATGCGACCATGCAACCATAATTGTAGAATTTTCATGCAAACATGCATGCAACCATGCAACATGCAACCATGCAACCATGAATGCATGCAACCATGCAATATACAACCATGCAACCATGCAACCATAATTGTAGAAATTTCGCCTTGACGAATGTGTCGCATTGTGTTATATATTTTTTAGTATGTTAACTTTGTATATTTAGTACTGTATTGGATACATTTAAGTATTATTTTTCTGAATTAACTAAAAAATATGATTATCTATGCATCATATGCAATAGCATAATTTATAAAACTTGAATTTATTGAAATTAAAATTACTATCGTTCTATTTGGTATTGTTTAGGATATTTTTTGATATTGCAACGACGATTAATGCATAGTGTAATTATATTTGCAGAAAAATATGACAATGTCAACTACAAGTTGAGGAAAATTGTAAAAAAATTGAATTTAAATGCAAGTGGAGGGAAAACAAAAAAATAATTGGTTGTGGCAATGAGTGGTTGGATGGTGGGTGTTTGAATGAAACCATACAACATACAACTATGCAACCATGCAACCATAATTGTAGAATTTGCATGCATGCATGCATGCAACCATGCAACATGCAACTATACAACCATGAATGTATGCAACCATACAACATACAACTATGCAACCATGCAATCATAATTGTAGAAGTTTTGCCTTGACGAATGTGTCACATTGTGTTATATATTTTTTAGTATGTTAACTTTGTATATTTAGTACTGTATTAGATACATTTAAGTATTATTTTCTGAATTAACTAAAAAATATGATTATCTATGCATCATATGCAATAGCATAATTTATAAAACTTGAATTTATTGAAATAAAAATTAATATCGTTCTTTGTGTCGCACTGTGTGAGAAAAATATGTAAAGGTGCTAATTATGGCTTTTTGTATGATGTCATTGTATAATTCGTACTGAGCTCTTTTATTTTAAGTTTAGTTCCTGAAACATTTTGGTACTACTTTGAATATGATTAATTATTTAGTATTGTCTTGAATATATTTATGTATTAATTTAAATTGTGAAATGTTATAATGTGACCTCACATAAAATGATTTTTAACATGAAAATATTTTTTTGTTAATTATCTTTCTTAGATAAAATCAAATAATAATTTCACATATGTACAGTAAATAAAAATACATAAATATATGAAACAAACAATTTTATATTTTATTTTGCTAGTAGAATAAAAAATCTGACTTTACACACTGTTTTAGTTTCTATCTGGTATATTTGTTAATGATTTTTGACACTGTGTAGAATATATTTAAGTACTGATTCTAGACTTAGCCGTGAAACGTGTACAAAAACGTATATAATCGGATCAATCATTTATTCCGCCAAAAAGTAGAGGGAGTTTGAAAATAGTAATAGTATGATTTAAATATTCAAATCTAGGTTGTGGTTGATGTATTGGAGTGGCTGCTTTAATGCAGCGGTTGCATGCATACAATAATGACACATGCATTACTTAATTGGTCAAAATACAGATTTGCAACAATGTTGCATGAGCAGCAGACACACTAATGATTTTACATTCTCGATGGTCGTCTCACACAGTGCGGATAGTTGATGGGCGCATATTCTCGAGGTGGGGGTGTGACCTTTGGTGGAAGAGGTGTGTTGGGAATAATTTCCCATAAACTATAGAAGAGGGGTTGTTACCAACAACACACGATGTTGTCCAAAGTACATGACCTATAATGACTCGGCCAATAACTCATCAGGTTATGTCATCTCCTTCCCTGCCAACACGTCGATCTTTTAGATCTGCAACCATCGACTATGATGACTATAACCCTGATCGTCATCAATCCTCTCTCTACACCATAGATTCTCGACTTGATCCCTACTCCGCTTGCCTGCAACACCAGGTCGTAGACACACCCCTCTTTTCTCTGTGTGATGCTCAACATGCAAACATGTAAGTCTGCCGCCCTTCTTGCCACCTTTGTGCACCGATCTGGCGTGAAAGGAGGAAGTCGTCGCCACATTGCACTGAGCCGTCGTGTGGTCAGCGACAGTGTTCAGGAAATCGGCCGATTAAGCCGAATAATCCGTTTTGGGGGGTGTACCGCTCTGAATATTAATAATCAGCCTATAATCGGTCCAGGACCGATAATCGGCCGATCGAGGGAATAATCGGTCGATTAATCGGTGATTTTCAAAATCAAATGCTAGTAATATTTTTTTTACATTAATTTTTTCTAATACTACTATTGGTCATTATAATTACACTCTCTTCTTCCAATTTACATATTTGGTCTTCTCCTCATGTTTTCTCAATAAGTTTATAGTTAGTGTTTATTGAACTGATCCTTACTGTTGATGTCTTCTTCTCTAATTTCATCAATGTTTCTAATTACTTCTTAATGCAATATTAGTCTATGACTTATCAATGTTTCTAATTACTTATCAATGTTTTTTCTCTAATTTCATCAATGTTTCAAGTTACTTATTAATGCAATATTAGTCTTATCACTTATCAATGTTTCTAATTAATTATTAATGCAATATTAGTCTATGACTTATTAATGTTTCTAATTACTTATTAATGCAATATTAGTCTATTACTTATCAATGTTTCTAATTATTTATTAATGTGATATTAGTCTATGACTTATCAATGTTTGTAATTACTTATCAAAGTTTTCTTTTCTAATTTCATCAATGTTTCTAACTACTTATGAATGCAATATTAGTCTATTACTTATAAATGTTTCTAATTACTTATCATTGTCATTATTATATGGTCAATATATAATTTACATATCTTTATGGTTAATATAAAAAAAAATCAAAACCAATTAAAACTGAATATTCTGCCGCTTATACTCCCGCATACCGTATATACTCTATTCAGTACCCTCTTCGCCCGTACACCGATTACCGCTTTTCAAAATATTGGTTGGAGGGCAGAATTTTCACCCACGTGCAACATTAACATACCTTCAACCTCATCTACAGGTTGTCATCTTACAGCCCGTCATCATTGCATGCCCTCTGAAGTTGACGCCAGCAAAACTCCACAATGGAAAAGGATCTGTAGGTCTTCCGTCATCCAATCTAGACGGCTAGAACCCACCCTGACGTACGGCCACATTCAAAACTCCAGCCACCCACAATTCTCCACCGTGTTTGAGTCCTCAGGCCTCAACTCGCCATAATTTGTAGATCTGACTCCAGCACCCTACAACCTCCACCTTATGAAAGTAGGGAACCATGGAAGACAGTAGGTCTGCAATCATCCTTGTTGTCCTGACCTTACTGCCCCGTAGGTTCCACGATGGGTACTCTTGTGCTACCACCACCTCATCCCCCTTGCAACCATTGTGATAGACATACACAATAGTCTTGTGAATAAGTTCAACGTACATATCTTGTTTCTCAATGCTTGACCATCACAATGTAATTAATTGTCTTCTACTACCATCCCAGTGTCTACTAACGTGCTTGGTTAATCCTGGATAATCAGTCATCCTGTCATAGCTTCAAGAGGACTATGATCCCTCCTCCCGACACAACCTCCTTCATCTACAATCTAGGTCACGACTCCATCAAGTGTTGAAGATGACAAGGATTGATATAATGACCTGAGCATACTTACTATCCCCTTCGAGCCCCTGTCGATATCTTTGGACCAGACTCTACTAATCAACACAAAGTGAAGTTTAGATAATGGATGAGTTATGGAGGTTGACCTAATAGGATCAAAAGACATAAGTCATTAGATTGATTAGTTTATCATATCTAGTTGTATCATGTTAGCACGTAAATGAATATACATATATGTACCACATAAGCATGTATACTAGTGTATTCATAACACAATTAGGTATAGTAGAACATACATCTCCTATATATTTAATATATCTCAATAAGACCAAGTATGACACAAATTCAGCTCTATATCTTGATTCATTTAAATAATTGTAGGTCTCATAAGCATGTATACCTTAACTCTATAATTCACATATATATAAACATATATATATATATATATATATATATATATATATATATATATATATATATATATATATATATATATATATATTGGAGTGCCAATATAAATACATTGTAAGTCAGTGCGGTGCTTTCTTCATGTATTCCAAGTAGTAAGATTCATATTATAAGCTAATTTCATATTCAATAAGATATTGATAATGGGAAGAACATCCTAAGTACAAGCTTAGTGCATAGCAATCGAACATAAAGATTCCTACTAAAAAAAACTACACCCTATTTCTTTGATCAATGAATGACCGTGAAATCGGTAAATGTAACTCCAACAAAGAGAATGTGGAACATAAGATCAAAGTCTAAAATATGAATTAAATATGTAATTTTGAGGATAAAATACAAACCTAATCTTATAATCTCTAACTAAATACTGATATGTATATGATCATGACCCTACCTTAAAAAGAACAAGAAAAATTCTAATATTCATATGTTTGCCTAATAACATGACAAACCTAGAGAAAGAATAGAATGGGGTTATTAATAATGCAATGTGGTGGTTATTTAATGCATAAGGTAAAAGGACTAGTTAATTGATTATATACACCACTTAACTAGAAACCCTAGAAAGAGAGAAAATGGAAGGACCGTGAAATAGTAACAACTCTAAATGGGAAATAAAGACCCTAAATAGAAAAAGATTGAAGGACATCGATTCCAAGCCAAATGATAACCAAGTTGTACCATACTTTGTAAAAAAAATTTCTCTTGGAGCCATTCTTGGTCATTGTGCAATCTGTGGAGTCTTGGATAAATCAAAGTACTAGATTCTCGATTTACTTATTGAGTTATTTTGTTTCCCCTTAGAATTCTATATATGTTTTTGGTGGTGAACCCTAAACTTTTTATAAGCCTTTCCAGCATTTTGAAAAATTTCCACCCCTAAATTCATTATTTTTGGATTTTGAAGAATATTAAGATAAGGACTGGAATTGAATTCTTGGAGTTTTAACTCCCTAAAATTTGGTCCTTTTGGGCTTTGGCCCTTTTAGATCTTTGGCTCGTAGAGGTTGGGTACGTCCCGCCGCCCTGTGCATAAGTTGTAATGGATTAGTGGTCCCCCAGTATACTAGTTGCAATAGTAGGCTATCGTGTTGTTCTCTCATAGATGATTGAATACATGTCATTGTAGTCATTGATAAAGAAATGATATGAGAGTGCTTAATCTTGATATTTAAGTTGATTATTGGAAATATTATTGATATTTTGATATCTTGAACTTGGATAATTTTGCATAATTGTTAGCCTTGTGGAATTTCTATGTTGAATATTGAATAGTGAAACATCAATACTTGTTATTCTCATTTTGTTGAACCAACTCCAACAAATAGTCCCCTCCTAAACTTGATTTCATACCTGAATCATATTTTGTACCTATTTTTTAATAGCTCAATAATTGGATTTAGTACCAGCCTAGCTGGCCTTTATTTTCCCTTCAATGGGGTCCATGTGTGGTTTTGTTCTTTCAGGAACTCAGGGACAAGTGATTCAAGTATGGACTATAAGAGATATATAGGAGATGCCCTCTGTTTAAGACTAGATAGGCATAAAGTTTATTCTAAAATTTGTAACCTTGTGTAAAGCTTCCCCGACTCTGATGTAAAAGCATGATTGTGATAAAGACTGTTTATTATTTTGATATTATTTTGTAAATATTTTACCATAAAGATTGAGTCTTTACAATATGGTATCAGAGCCATAAATAGTTGACACTCATGTATGTCTCATGGAAGTTAGGGTTAGATAACTAGTACACCTAGAACTTAGACAAATAGTTTACAACCAACCCTAGTTGTAGTAGCCTTATCTAGATAAATGAAAATACTACCTTAGGTGGAATTCAGTTCTATAAAATCATATGATCCACCAATTAGTGAAGAGGAACATCACCATATTAGTAGATATGGGTTGAGGTGTCAGAACACATGAATGATTTAATAGTTGAAAAAGGAAACAATGTGATTAGAAACCCTAAGTTTGAATTTGTGAATCCCTTTTTGGTAGAAATCATCATCCTTGTTCCCTTTCCCATAAGTGCACAATCGAGTCAAGTAGGTAGTATGGTGAATGTTAGACAGAGGTGATTGTGACTTAGTCATCGCATCAATTTTTCCCATATTTTAGTTTTGCATCAAAATGTTTTCCATTGAAAAAGTTATTTTCATTATAATAATAAATGTACAAAAAAATATGATTTTACATAATTTTACCAATGATTTCTTGATCTAAGTCACAGTCAAGGAGGTATGAGAAAACCCAAGAGGTGTAAACCTAAAAATAGTGAAGGACACTACATTATAGTTGACATGCATATTTAGATTCCTAGTTGAATCCTTTTAAGGGATAGAGAATAATATCGTACAATACCATGGTCATGTAGATTTTGTGGAAGAAATCATTTTAAGGGGGGGAGAGTTGTGACATACTGAAATTTGGGAACTAAATCTACTATGAGCTATAATTCCAAAATCCCCCGCTAAACTTGAGCCCTTTACAAATCGGTCCTTCAATCTAAAGTCTCATTTGTCTATTTGGATCAATCATCATATTCCAAGATATTTAGTCTTCAATCATGTTCTTTTGATTAAGTGAGTGGAATATTCACTAGTAAAAATTGGGCCATTATTCACGAGTGAGTCCTGTCACAAACCCCTCTCTACAGGCCCTCACAAATAGGGATGGTTGTGAGTTTGGCCCTCAAAAATGGTCCGTGAAGAGAACTCACGTGACAAATACCAGTGGCCCTCACGAATACAATTGTCACGGACCAACTGACCCTCAAGAATGTTATATTGAGGGACTATTTAGCCTTCATAAATACATTTTTGAGGGACTATTTAGACTTCATGAATACATTTTTGAGGTCATGTTTAGTTCTCATAAATACATTTTTGAGGGACTTGATGGTCGTGGAGAATATATTTTTGAAGGGTTAATGCCTTCATTAATATTATTTTGGAGGGGCTATGTGGTCGTCATCAATGCAATTGTGATGGCCAATCTAGATCTCATTTTTGAGGGACTAAAGACCTTCATTAATACATTTTTGAGGGATTACTATAAATGATTTGGTTATTGATTTATTGAATGATTTGTTGAATGTTAATAATTTTAAATGAAAACTTTGTATATATAACCTTAAGCAATATTTTTATAATATTCACATGACATTATAAGAAGATTCAACACCAAAATGACACATAAAAATGTTAAATCACCTCAAACTAATTTTTGTTATTGAAGCAAAATATTATCCATACATTGCGTGCTCAACGTTGATATAAATAAAGATTACATATGGTTCTAAAATTTGAGATTGATGACAATCAACATATCATGCTAGAAACTCTTAAGATCTATAATGTCTCCATGTTCCTTCAAATGGTGTGGTTCTCTTCATCAATGTCAGGCCTCATACAGTTGGGTACTTGAGTATTCTTCTCCTAAAAATGACAAATCATTATATTAATAGAATTTAAAGTTTATACATAAATCATAGTACAACAAACAACTTACCCTTATATTTCGGTTCTGGTTTACTACAAGGTGCATTGTCGGTCGAAATCCATCATTAAAAGCAATTCTACCCTATCAATATAAATACAAAAAGGGATCAGAGTGAGTGTGAAGTCGAGATAAATGTAAGTGAACCAACATAGCAGCCACCACCAACACCTACACATCAACACTCCCGCCCACTAGCCAACATCCACCACCACCAACCAACATGCCACCATCCACAAAATAGCACCAACCCTAGCAAATTGCTGCTCCATACATCCTTCACACACCAACACACCATACATCAACCACCATCAACCAACAACACCAACAGCTACCACCAACCAACACCCAACATCTACCACCTCACTCCTCCACTAAACAACTATCCAACATGACAGCCACAGAACCACCAGCACTCACAACACCACCACAAACCTCCACCATTCAACACCAAGAACAGCAGCAAGTTGCTGCTTCCACCACATGCACATAACAAAATCCTCCACTAAACTATCCATCACGACAGCCACAACACCACCATCAACTACAGCACCACCACAACACCACAAAACCACCACAACACCACCAGCAACACCTCACTCCTCCACAGTAGCACCTCACTCCTCCACAACAGTAGCTGCGAGCAGCAGTAGCTGCCAGCAACAACTGCCAGCAAATAGCACTAGGCTTGTACATAGTGGAAATAGCAGCACAAATAGCAGCAAAGAGCAGTATCAAATAGATAAGGGGTGAGGTAGAGCAAAGAAATATATATAACACTAAAGAAACATGGTGGCAACCTTGAGGAAAAATCCAGAGTGGAGGGGAACACCAAACTAAACAGCCACCACCAACACCTACACATCAGCACTCCCACCCACCAGCCAACACCACCACCACCGGCCAACATCCACCACCACCAACCAGCATGCCACCATCCAAAAAATAGCACCAACAGTAGCAAATTGTTTCTCCATACATCCTCCACACACCAACACACCATACATCAACCACCATCAACCAACAACACCAACAACTACCACCAACCAACACCGAACAACTACCACCTCACTCCTCCACCAAACAACTATCCAACACGACAGCCACAGAACTACCAGCACTCACAGCACCACCACAAACCTCCACCATTCAACACCAAGCACAGCAGCAAGTTGCTTCTTCCACCACCTGCACATAACAAAATCCTCCACCAAACTATCCATCACGACAGCCACAGCACCACCATCAACTACAACACCACCACAACACCACAAAACGACCACAACACCACCAGAAGCACCTCACTCCTCCACAGCAGCATCTCACTCCTCCACAGTAGTAGCTGCGAGCAACAACTACTAGCAAATAGTACTAGGCTTGTACACAGTGGAAATAGCAGCAAAGAGCAGCAACAAATAGATAAGGGGTGAGGCAGAGAAAATAAATATATATAACACTAAAGAAACATGGTGGCAACCTTGAGGAAAAATCTAGAGTGGAGGGGAACACTGAACTAAACAGCCACCACCAACACCTACACATCATCACTCCCACCCACCAGCCAACACCACCACCACCGGCCAACATCCACCACCACCAACCAGCATGACACCATCCAAAAAATAGCACCAACAGTAGCAAATTGCTTCTCCATACATCCTCCACACACCAAAACACCATACATCAACCACCATCAACCAACAACACCAACAACTACCACCAACCAACACCCAACATCTACCACCTCAGTCCTCCACCAAACAACTATCCAACACGACAGCCACAGAACCACCAGCACTCACAGCACCACAACAAACCTCCACCATTCAACACCAAGCACAACAGCAAGTTGCTGCTTCCACCACCTGCACATAACAAAATCCTCCACCAAACTATCCATCACGACAGCCACAACACCACCATCAACCACAACACCACCACAACACCACAAAACCACCACAACACCACCAGCAGCACCTCACTCCTCCACAGCAGCAGTTGTGAGCAGCAGCTGCCAGCAAATAGCAACAAAAATAGAAAGCTAAGGAAACTAACGTTGTTGATGTTGTGCCCCCTGCAGAACAATCAAATAAAGATACCCCAAAGCAAAATAGAAAGTTGGCCTAACCAATCAGACTAATAGAGATAACAATAGATAAGTAGACTGAGTTGAAAGAGGATACCAATAACTACATACATAACCATGATACCCAAAGTGTCTGGAAATATAGAACCACACGGATATTAAACATTAAGTAGATTCGTGCCTTATATATTTGATTTGGCCTTATATATCAGATTTGGTATAAGCACAAGATATATGGATGGATACCCTAGAAGTTTAATCAAGCACGTATTGAATACCTCATTTAAACGTTGAGTTCTTGGTGTGAAAGACACCGATGGAGATGTGCTTGGTGTGCTCTGCATTTGAGGATGACTTTGTCGATTATTACTAGAAGTAGGGCACCAACTTTCAACTGCAGCCTTTAATAAAGTGTACATGTTAATATTCTTATGTGTATGAATATTCAAAATAATCTATAGCTATTATGAGGTACATGTGGCTGAAAGATTAGTGGATGTCCATTGCCTTGTATGGAAAGCCTTCCTACTCCATTTTCCCTTGAAATGCCTTGTATGGAAAGCATGCCTACTCTAGTCTCCCTTGAATTGCTTTGTTTAGAAAGTCTACCTAAGCCATCCCTGCTTGAATTATTTTGCTTGGGAAACATGCCTACATCTGCACCACCACTTGTATTGTCTTGTATGTGAAAAGAACCCACACCCGACCTATTTGTGCCACTTTGCATGTGTAAGACACTTGCAGTAGTCCGATTGGGGTATTCAGCTGCACAATCAACATTAATACCGCCATCCTATAATAAATAGATCAACAATGTCAAAAAAAGTATATATTACATTGACATAGACAACTGAATCTAAGTTATCTGTGATTGATTATACCAAGTCATTAGTTGGGAGATGGAGTTCTTCAATCCATTTACTGTTTCTTCAAGTTCCTTAAGTTTATCCTGAAATAGAAAACAAATTACAAACATCGATCTAATAGACTAGTTGTAACTAATAGTTCAAGTTTAGTTATAATCCAACATACATCCTTTGCATTGCTTTCCTCAAGAAGCATTTCATATCTTATACGGGCAGCTTTTCCCCTATGTCCTATCTCTTTGTGCCCAATTCCAACACCTCAGATCCTAGCCTTTTTGGAAGGATTTAAAACTTGCAAATAAGCATCACGTGTTAGATTATCAACACTTCTAGGATCTATTTCTTCTTGGTTTGCTACTTGGTTTTCCATAATATCAGACATTTCAAGTTGTAATTAGAAAGCATCATAAAAGGAAAGCTTAAATTGAGATATTTGAGCATATGTAGCTTTGTAGACATCATAGGAAAGAAAATATCCATTTTCTAACCACGTGTGGGCTTTTGTCGTAAACTTTTTCCAAAAATTTGTTAAGAGGCACAACGGGTTGATCTTCACTGACTTACACATGATAGATAACATAATAATTATCCATGTTATATGTTCAACTCCTACTAAGAAAGACAAGTGTCCATTATTAATACCATTTCTGCCTGATAACAACTCCATTGGTTTGATCCTGTGGTATGATCCATCACTTTTTTTCTCTATTTGCCTTGTTGATCTCAGAAATTTTCTAAACCATAAGAAACATATAATTACAAAAAGTAGATAAGTATACATGCAAGTTATATGAAACCATTGTACCTTAGACTTTTTAGTTCCCCATTCTTTAACAAGATTTTTAAACTGGTCCATATCTATGGAAGCATTTTTCTCAACTTTCTTCATCATCAATTCTGGTTCAATCTTGTACTTTTCATAGTAATCTTTCTTTACACGTGCCCTCCACACTGATATCCCTTTGCTAATGTGTTCATCAATGTGATTCCATGCATTAGGGTGACTGCCTAAATCGAAGTATTTCTAAAAACATAGAAAATATTACTTTAGATATAACAATCATACAATTTGTTGGTCTTTTTATGAAAAAGATTACCTCAATAAATGATTTTCTATCTGCAAAAGCTTGTTGTGGTTGTTCGTTCCACTTCAAGTCTTGATGCCATATGTGTGGTTTCCTTGCTAGCATATGACAATAACGATTCAATTTGGCACCATTCTCCCCAATAGCATTTCCTTCATTATTTGTACATACATCTATAGTAGTATTTTCTTTTAAAGTTGTTTCTTTTCAAGTCGTAAATCCTTCACGATCGCATTTGCTTCATAGAACATCTCTGGGAATAGACAATTTTCTTTTGGAAATCTTGAAATAATCAATTGTAACAAGTGAATGAATCGTTGGACCATCCAGATTCCTCCTTTAGATATAGCAAGGCAACCAAATAGGATATCTTAGAATGACTTGTGCAACCTCTATAGAGTGGTTGATCAGCCTCTTTTAGTAGCTTGTAAAATCTTTGTGCGTCTAAATTTGCATGTTCCTCTGTAGCTTATGTAGAATGGTCGTTTGTTGTGTCACCCATACCAAACAAATCCCCCAGCATCTGATGCATATTTTCGGTGCTAGGAACATTTGGTGCCAAAACATGATTGCTCCTACCAATCACCTCCCCATGAAATGTCCAAACATCATAGCTATGCACAAATCCTTTTTGTAATACATGTGAGAATACCTCCTCCTTTATTTTAAGGTATCTGTTTAAACATACCTTGTAGGGACATATTGATTTCCCCTGTCTAGATGGTCTCTGATGGAGAAGAGCAAACTCAATGAACTTTCGTAACCCTGCCTTGAATACATCACTTCGCACTCTATTCCCAATATACATCCAACTCCGATCTATTAGAAAATCCATCTATATGAGGGAAAATATAAAATAAGTTAAGCACACATTACAAGAAACACACACACACACACACACACACATATATATATATATATATATGTTTGGTTCTACAATGATAACCAAGAGGAAAGTATTTGACATGCAAGTTTGGAGAGTACCCATCAATACCATTACAACTTGGCTATTCCTTCTTTATTGTGTTCAATACATTTTTATTTTCTATTGGGAAGGTACCACTGTGGGATGGGATGGGATGATCTATATGACTTTACTCAAATTATGTATATTTGTTTGTCTAGTTGAGAAGTTGTTGATCTTAATGCTAGATGCAACTGATTATTAGTATTATATCTCTATAAATCATTGTACTAGATTCACAATTAGTATATTAGTATAGTGATAGAGTTTTGTATTTGTATATCCACTTATTAGATTCACAACCATGTATATAGATATATGTATGTGCATATCTATATATTTGTATGTTTGTTTGTTAACAACTATGGATATTTGACTACTTTTATCATTATATGTTGCACGTATGTACACATTCCCTTGTGTATGTGTATGTATATGCATATGTGTATAATTATAACTATATTTATATGTATAGATATGTATCTATATATACATGTGTATTTGTAATGGTATATCTATCTAAACATATATATATTTTTGTTTCAGAGATATGTAAATTTGTATAGTTATATATGTAAATTTGTATAGATATATATATGTAAATCTGTATAGCATAAAACAGATATATGTCAATATAGTAATAGTATATTTATATATATCTATTATAAGATGAAGCATTTTTATTAATAAGATGAAGCAAATTCCTTATAGTAATAGTATATATCTGTCTATATAGTAATAGTATATATCTATTAATTCCTTGCAATCAGCCCCACCAAATTCCTATTATTCTTATTTATAAGATGAAGCATTTTTATTAATCCAATGGTACATTTTCACTTGAAATTTGTTAACCCTTATATAAGTTTTCATTTTGTTCCATACCTTGTAATTAGGCACATGGGCACACACATTAACACAAGGACCATGCTCATGAACCACATGCACAAATGTCTTGACACTATCACTCACTAGGATGTGTATTCAGATTGGTACATGAAATGTATTCTAGTAACCATATGAACAACAAAATACATATTACAACCCCCGCCTTCTAACTCCAAATGTTTTTCCACCTGATGTTCTGTTGTTGTTCTTGATGAACTGTTGTCTTCTACTACTCTGGCATTCTACTGGTTGACAGTCTCCTATTGTCACTATATAGGTGTATGTGTTATTAACTGGATAATAAATAATGAAATTGTTCCTGATGTCCTGGTTCTTCATATCATATGTCATAGCTTGGTTGATGTTAAGTTTTATGTGGCTTCCCCATTCTAGAATTTCATACCAACCACTATCAATAACGGTTGCAGATGAATATTGCAGAAAACATATTCATTTGATGACTTCCAAGAAGCAATATAATTTGACATGCGACTTTATCTACCTTAGAAGATCACTATGGTGTTCCTTTGAAGGTTAGTACTATCAATTAATTGATACAAATTATGTATATCTACTTTTCTTCATTATTTGTATCTACTTTTCTTCACTAAGATAGCTTCTTCTACGCTACATTTACAAATACAGCTGGTCTTATTCAACAATAGGAGCTTCCATCAGGTTGCTCTTATTGTGTTACACAACTTGTGGTATGAAGAATTCTACGACTCATGGATTAGTTTAATTTAACTTATTATTGGTGCTAGTTTAGATTGGTTTTTATTTTTTTACACATCGGGTCTGACCTAGTCATTTACCCAATTCAGATTGAAATAAGTTTATACACATTGGGTACGATGGCAGGCCATTGAACCAAAATCTCATGAAAACCTTGGATGTTTCTAACTTGAGCATCAGATAATGCCCAAAGCATTTTAAGACTACTAACCTACTGTTGTAGCTAGGTTTGGTCTTGGTTACAATGCTTGAGTTAAATAATAAGATCAGTTTGTTGACAAAGAGGCCATGCACATGGATTTTTGAGTTGTAGAAACTCTATTTGTGTAATACTTTTTCCCTGTTTATTATATTGGCATTGTGTTATTGCAGAATCTATAGTTACATGATGTGGTAAATCAATAACTATTTAGATTTCACTAGTTAATTGTAACTCATAGTTTTGTTCGTTAGGACTTTGTCAAAGGTATAGATCTGGACAAGGCTGAAAGGTTGTATACTACTATGACCTTTGCTGAAGTTTAGCACTAATCAAGTGTGTAAAAGAGGTAGATGGTTTATTCAAAGTGCTATGACATGCACTTTTCCAATTTCTTAAGATTCTATTGCAACATATGCAGGCACATTCCCGACTTAAAAAGGGAAAAATGAAGAAAATCATTATTTTCTTTCTCATAAAATGTTGATTGATTTCCTTCTTTCATTTCATAGTAGTTACTGATAATGCTTTTGAACAAGACAACAATCAGAACTTATTTGAGAAAATTCTATCCTATGTGTGAAATAAGAGAACATGATTTAAAAAAGAATGAGCATGATTGCCAAAAAATAGTAAACTATGCATTCTAACAGTTTAAGTTCCATACTACCTCTAGCTTGATTTTGATAATTTAGTGCCACTTTCTTGTATGATCCTTCAATCTTCTGTGGTGTTTGATCTAATTCCTTCTATGAGGCCAGGTGATCTTCACTCATCAGACAACATTTTATTAGTCAGTGTTAAAAGTGTCAACTACTACCAGTTTGATATATGTAGAATAATGGATTTATAAGCCATAGTTTCTTTGTATTTTTTGCCACCAAGTTTATGCATTGGTTATTTGAATTATATATTGCAAAGCCAATAGATGCTTTGTATATTGCAAGTATTCTCTTTTTGATAAAACTAACTCGTGCCAATTCCTTGGACTATTTTTAGCTCAATACATTTATTGTTTTCTTATATGATTTCAGTATTCTATTATAGTTTGTAGGTTTGGATTTTTCGGATCAAAATAGTTATCTAGACCTTTGGGTGGGGTTGGTTTTGGTTCGGGTGACAGTGGCTTCTTTTTTTAACAAACATTACTTTGGGCCGAGTAAGGATTTTGTTATCCCAAAATGCTCTGAGTTTATTATAGAACCCACCCATTGATTACCAAATTGCCTTGCTATTGAATATTGGAACATGTTGAGTTGTCATTCGTGTTTGTCTTAATAATTTAGGGAATATGGTCATATCGCACCTACACTTGATGCTACACCACTATATTTATGTATGTGATTAAGTAGTGCAGACTGGACAAATCCTTATCCATCCTCTCATGTGCACATCCTATTTGTAGGTGAATCATTTTCCAGTTAAACTAAGGTCTGCTAGTCCAATGTCAATTAGAACATTATTAACTATCAATGCTTTAGAGTGATTGAAGTGCTTGATAGTTATCTTTTCATTATGAGAAAGTATAACATTCCCATTCCTATTCATTACACAAGGTCTAGTAGTCAATTACACAAGGTCTGTGATTCAGAAACAAATTGGGGAACATATGAATTTGCATGTAAAGAAGAAATATTCTTAGAGGGGCCTAGTTACTACTGTCCTCAATGGACTCAAGCAAAAATAGAGGAAGTTTATAAATGCATATCAAAGTGTGACTACATGGGGTACAACTTAGAGGGGTCCAAGGAAGTCATAAACAATATGGATGCTCTGCAAGTGGGTTGGAAATATGAAAGAGGACCGTATGGGAAAATTTCTGCCATGGGTGATACTTCTAATTGCAAAGCCCTAAAATCCCTTACAACTAAGCTTGACAAGATTGCCACATATGTCTGCCTTTTTAAAAGAAAAGGAGGAATTGACCTGAGGGCGTCGGGCTTGCGAGCAAGGGCGTCGGAGTGCCGGCCGAGGGCTTGTGTGCGGAGCAACAGAGGGTGGAGAGGGGAGGACCGGCCGGACGTGCACGGTGCGAGAGGGAGACACTCATGGCGCGAGAGGGGAAAGCATAGAGCGATGAAACAGTTCTCGCTTCAGCAGCGTTTGGGAGGAATTCACCTGAGGGCGTCGGGCTTGCGAGCAAGGGCGTTGGAGTGCCGGCCTAGGGCTTGCGCATGGAGCAATGGAGGGCGGAGAGGGGAGGACTGGCCGGACGCGCACGGTGCGAGAGGGAGATGCTCACGGCGCGAGAGGGGAAAGCATAGAGCGATGAAACAGTTCTCACCCAGAGGAACGAGGGGGAGGGTTTTTTATTAACAAATGTTGTGTTTTAGAATGGAGGGAAGGGTTATGAGATGGAGGGAAACATTTGGCATGGTATTTTTCACGATGTGATTAGTGAGTAATGCATTTGTGAGGGATTATTGTTCACATAAAAGGTCTAAGGATGTTAAAAACATGGTTGAGGGATTGGATCCCATATTTGAAGGATGAGCCCTCACAAATAGACATCATTATTCACGGTTTTTGGTTCCTCACAAATGTTCTTCGACAAAGGCCAATTTTTTTGTTGTGATTGTCAATTGAAAAATATTTACGAAGCAGCCCCTCAATTTTGGTTCATTACTCATTGTGATGTCAGTTTGCATTTATAAACCTGAGATGTTATGATTTTCCCTCTTTTTCTTCGAGTCCTCTTTATTTTCACACCAATGGCTTGGAATTGATGGAAAATATTAATCATATTAAAATCAATTTATTTTAAAAATAATTAAGAGAATAATAAAATTAGATTTGTCATTTTTATGAAAATTTGATCTAGTATTTTCTATATGTAGTTTTACAGAAAGTGGTTTGATGGTTAAAACCATAATGGAATTGCGTTTCTTGTTTAGAAGATATGAAATTTCCATTTAATATGGACTTTAGGATAAATAAATGACCTAGTTCTTAACTAAAACATATACGAGAACAGCGTGAACTATGATCCAGGTAACACACTCACCATCTTCATCACGAGTAGCGCAGTTACAGGAGAAATGGTGACGGACAATTCCATCTCGTCTATGCTCCCTCCCTATGTTTCAACGTCATTACATCTAAGAGACCCTCCTCTTCCCAAACATCCACAACATTCGCTCCTAAACCCTAGAGGGGCACCATCATAGCTCTTTCCTCCTAGCTGAAGAAAATGACACTGCATATTGTTACTTTCACAACCCGCATCTCATTGGAGATCCACATCTCATCGAATCACCTTAGTAATATCATAATCCCTAACAATAGGGAACCATCATGGGAAATGAAAATGCATCCATTAAATAACCCTGGAACTCCCCTCTGCATAATGCCGCTAATGCACACAATTACAAAGCTATCAATGACTCCAATAAATGAATACCTCCTCTCCCGTTTCTTCTACCCCTCCTCCTCCCCAATGATCACAAGGATCGACCATATAAACCATAGAAGAGGGGGTGTTACCATCAACACAAGCCTCTATACAAACTACTCGACCTGTAATGACTCCGACAAATAAGTCATCGGGTTAAGTCATCTCCTTCCCTGCCAACACATCAATATTTAATATCTGCAACCATCGACAGTGATGACTATAACCCTGATCGTCATCAATCCACTCTCGCCACCATAGATTCTTGACCTGATTCCTACTCTTCCTGCCTGCTACACAAGGTCATAGACGAGCCCCTCTTTCCTCTGTGTGATGCTCAACCTACAAACATGTAAGCTTGTCATCCTTCTTGCCACCTTTGTGCACCGATCTGGCATAAAAGGAGGAATTTGTCACCACATTGCGCCAAGACATCACGGTCGGAAGGCAGAATTGTCGCCCACCTACGACATTAACATACCTTCACCTCATCTTCAGGTTGTCATCTTATAGCCCATCATCATTGCACGCCCTCTGAAGCCGCCACTAGCCAGAGTCCACAATGGAAAAGGATATGTGGGTCTTCCCTCATCCAATTTGGATGCCTAGAACCTACCTTGATGGCTACAGTTGAAACTCCAGCCACCCACGATTCTCCACCGTGGTCAATTCATCAGGCCTCAACTCGCCATAATCTACAGATCTGACTCTTCCACCCTACAACATCCACCTTATGAAAGCAGAGAACCATGGAAGAAACCAGTTCTACAATCATCCTTGTTATCCCCACCCTACTTCCTAGCAGGTTCCATGATGCATACTCCTGCACCACCACCACCTCATCCCCCTTGCAATCATTGTAATAGACTGGCACAATAGTCTTGAGAAGGAGTTGCAACGTACAAATCTTGTTTCTGAATGCTTGACCATCACAATGTAATTAACAGTCTTATGCTACCATCGCAGTGCCTACTAAGGTGCTGGGTTGATCCTAGATAATAAGTCATCCTATAAAAGCTTCAAGAGGAATATGATCCCTCCTCCCGACACAACCTCCTTCATATATAATCTGGGTCACAAATCCATCAAGTGTTGAAGATGACAAGGATCAATGCAATGACTTGAGCATACTTTCTAGCCCCTTTGACCCCCTATCGATATCTTTGGACCATACTCTAGTAATCAACACAAAGTGAAGCATCGAGGATCAGTAATAACTTTCCAACAAGAGGTCAGCTTCCTTCTTTCAAGTTCTAGTTTAGACAATGGATGAGTTATGGAAGTTAAACTAATAGGATCAAAAGACATAATTCATTAGATTGATTAGTTTATCATATCTATGTGTCATGTTATCACGTACACATATATACATATATGTACCACATAAGCATGTATACTAGTGTATTCATAAACACAATCATGTATAGTAGAATATACATCTCCTATATATTTAATATATCTCAATAAGACCAAGTTTGGCACAAATGCAATTGTATATCTCGATTCATTTAAATAACTGTAGGCCTCATAAGCATGTATACCTTAACTCTATATTTCACATATATATATATATATAAATAAATAAATAAATAAATAAATAAATAAATATATATATATATATATATATATATATATATATATATATATATTGGAGTGCCAATATAAATACATTGTAATTCGGTGCTCTCTTCATGTATTCCAAGTAGTAAGAGTCATATTATAATCTAATTTCATATTCAATAAGAGATTGATAATGAGAAGAACATCCTAAGTATAAGATTAGTGCATAGCGATTGAACATAAAGATTCCTATTAAAAAAAACTACACCCTATTTCTTTAATCAATGAATGACCTTGAAATCGATAATTGTAACCCCAAGAAATAGAATGTGGAACATAAGATCAAAGTGTAACATATGAATTAAATATGTAATTTTGAGGATGAAATAAAAACCTAATCTTATAATCTCTAATTAAATATTGATATGTATATGATCACGACCCTACCTTAAAAAGAACAAGAAAAATACTATGATGTAAAAGCATGATTGTTATAAAGATTATTTATAATTTTGATATTATTTTGTAAATATTTGACCGTAAAGATCGAGTCTTTACAACATCATATCAGAGTTATAAATAGTCAAAACTCATGTACGTCTCATGGAAGTTAGGGTTTGATAACTAGTTCACCTAGAACTTAGGCAAATAGTTTACAACCAACCCTAGTCGTGGTAGCCTTATCTAGATAAATGAAAATACTAACTTAGGTGGAATTCACTTCTATAAAATCTTATGATCCACCAATTAGTGAAGAGGAACATCACCATATTTTTAGAGATGGGTTGAGGTGTCAAAACATGTGAATGACTTAATAGTTGAAAAAAGGAATAGTGTGATTAGAAACCCTAAGTTTGAATTTGTGAATCCCTTTTTGGCCGAAACCAACATCCTTATTCCCTATCCCATAAGTACACAATTGAGTCAAGTAGGTAGTATGGTGAATATTGGACATAGGTGATTGTGACTTAGTCATCACATTGATTTTCTCCATATTTCAGTTTTGCATTGAAATGTTTTCCATCGAAAAAGTTATTTTCATTATTATAATAAATGTTCAAAAAATATGATTTTACAGAATTTACCGACATGCCTATTTAGATTTCTAGTTGAATCCTTTTAAGGGATGGAGAATAATATTGTACAATACCATGGTCATGTAGATTTCATGGAAAAAATCATTTTAAGGGGTGGAGAGTTGTAACATACTAAAATTTGGGAACTAAATCCACTCTGAGCTATAATTCCAAAACCCCCCCATAAACTTGAGCCCTTTACAAATAGGTCCTTCAATCTAAAGTCTTGTTTAACTATTTGGATCAATCATCATATTCCTTAATATTTAGTCTTCAATCGTGTTATTTGGTTGAAATGAGTGGAATCTTGTCAATTGAAAAGTATTTACAAAGTAGCCCCTCAATTTTTCTTCATTAATCATTGTGATGTCAGTTTGCATTTCTTAGCATGAGATATAATGATTTTCCCTCTTTTTCTTCGAGTCCTCTCGATTTTCACACCAATGGCTTGGAATTGATGGAAAATATTAATCATATTAAACTAAATTTATTTTAGAAATAATTAAGAGAATAATAAAGTTAGATTTCTCATTTTTCTAAATAATTGATCTAGTATTTTCTATATGTAGTTTTATAGAAAGTGGTTTGATTGTTAAAAGCATAATGGAATTGAGTCTCTTGTTTAGAAGATATAAAATTATCCATTTAATGTGGACTTTAGGATAAATAAATGACCTTGTCATTAAACAAAACATATCTGAGAATAATGTAACCTATGATCTAGGAAACACACCCACCATCTTCACCACAAGTAGCGCCATTATAGGAGAAATGGTGAGGGACAGTTCCATCTCTCATGTGCCCCCTCCCTGTGTTTCAACATCATTACATCTGAGAGCCCCTCCTCTTCCCAAATGGCCACAATGTTCCCTCCTAAACCCTAGAGGGGTGCTGCCAGAACTCTTTCCTCCAAGCCGAAGAAAACGATAGTGTGCTACTATTACTGTTACGACCCACATCTCATTGGATCTCCACATCTCACCGACTCACCTTAGTAATAGTGTAATCACTAAAAATAGGGAGCCATCATGGGAAACAACAATACAGTCATCAAACAACCCTAGAACTCCCCTCTATGTAACACAGCTAATGCAGGCAGTTACAAAATTACCAATGACTCCAGTAAATGAATAGCTCCTCTCTCGTTTCTACTACCCCTTTTCCACCCCAACGATCACAAGGATCGACCATATAAACCATAGAAGAGGAGGTGTTACCATCAACACAAGCCACTATCCAAAGTACATGACCTATAATGACTCCAACCAATAACTCATCAGGTTATGTTGTCTCCTTTCTTGCCAACACGTCAATCTATCATATCTGTAACCATTGAGTGTGATGACTATAACCTTTATTGTCATCAATCCACTCTCGCCACCATATATTCCCGACTTGATCCCTACTACGCCTTCCTTCAACACCAGGTCACATACATGCCCCCTCTTCCCTCTATATCATGCTCAACCTGCAAACATGTAAGCTAGCCACCCTTCTTGCTGCCTGTGTGCACCGATCTGGCGTAGGAAGTCATCGCCATGTTACGCCAAGTGGTCGTGGTTGGAGGGTAGAATTTTCACCCACCTACAGCATTGACATACCTTCACCTCATCTTCGGGTTGTCATCTTACAGCCTGTCATCATTGCATGCCCTCTGAAGGTGCCACCATACATACTCAACAATGGAAAAGGATCTATAGGTCTTCCCTCATCCAATCTGGATGCCTAGAACCCACCCTGATGGCCACAGGTAAAACTCCAGCCACCCATGATTCTCCATCATGTTTGAGTCATCAGGCCTCAACTCTCCATAATCTGCAAATTTGACTCCTCTGCCCTGCAACCTCCACCTTATGAAAGCAGAGAACCAAGGAAGACAACATGTCCGCAATCATCCTTGTTGTTCGGACCCTACTGCCCAGCAAGTTCCACGATGGGTACTCTTGCACCACCACCACCTCATCCCCCTTGGAATCATTGTGATAGACCTACACAATAGTCATTAATGGAGTTTATTTTATTTTCAACATTTTCCACATATTTTGACCTATCTAATATGTGTGTTTTGCCCATTTTCCACAGTCGGATGTTTCCAAACAAAAAACATTCTTCTCTCGACTCAAGTGCCAAACAAAAAACATTCTTCTCTCAACTCAAGTGCAACTTACCCTTTAATTTTCTTTATGTAATACTTTTCCCATAAACTTCCCCATTATTTAGATTTAAATTCTATGGACATTCAATTGGCTTTGCCTTCTTGGAAATTTATATATTTTGGATAATAAGGAGAAATAATCGTGAGTTATCTTCCTTCATTATTTTATTGAGCTTCGTTTCATATATGACTCCATCCTACAATCTCAATTGATCATATTAGATGTTTATCTAGAAAGTTCCAAAAATATCTAAAGAATCTGATAGAAGAAATCAACTTTTTTTCCCTAAGGACACTTGCGGATCACATCCAGTTGGAGTGACCCACATGGTGGATTAACGTGATCCACACATGTATCCACTCCAGTGCTTTTTGGAAATCTAGTGCATCTTCAAAACCTTCCACTTGGAACCCTGAATCCTAATTATATCCTATGAATATCCACCCACCATATTTTGGGTCCCTTTTGATTTTTTTGAAGCTAGAAAATCAACTACACCTCCTCTTTTACTTTTAGTCTTTCCTATGATTAAGTGATCCTTCCTCATAACCATTTTTGTTAATGTTGTTAGGCTATGTAATGGTAATTTTTACCGATCTTAGATGCTTATAATAGATGTTAACTGCTTATAAATGTTGTGATATGTTCATAACTTACCATATCTATATACTTGAACTGGTTTTCTCTGATGTGACCGAATTACTCTACTTTGATTTGGTTGCTTCATATCAAATTGAATCTTGTACCTAATTATAACTCATCCATATCATCTCCTTTTTTTTACACATTGGTCCTAACTACTTGGGAGAATTTCGTTCGTGGGATATCCTAAGACAACAAGACCCACTCCTAAAATTAGGATCTTTAGGGAAATGATGGAAAAGCCATGACCATACTACGACCCCAAATAACTGCAATAACCCTCCCCCCTTTTATTTTGGCAAGCTATTTTTCTTTAATCAAACCTAAAATCATCCTAACTTAAGATCATAAAAAGGTTCATTACTGATTTATCAGGCGAGATAGGGATTCTAACACCTCCCTAATTGTAATAAGATCATCAAATTTGGCTTTGGTTATACATTCCATCCTTTTCCCTATGCACCCTAGGTTGCAGTAAAACATGTTGTTTTTATATTTTGACCATGAATTTAAACATTTATCTTGTTTATCCTCATTTTAAAAATAAAATGTCATGGCAAAACTGAATTTATGTTTTTCATTTTTTTTTTCTTGTGTTTTAGCGTCTATCAAACTAGGTTTCTCAAAAGATTTTTTTTGGGTGGGTAGAACACCATGATATATTGGAACTCTAGATCAACAAGTTTTGGTACTTTTTGCACCAAGTTTCGACCTTAAACCCATATGAATGCCTAATATGACTAACTAACGTGAAATGTGACCTAATACAGACTTTTAATGCTATATCTTAAATGGAATGCAAATCTTTCCCTAATAATGCTCCAAACTATCTTCCTAACCCAAAATAAATCGCTTTGATGACTTTTAACACGAGATATAATGTTGACCACTCTTGTGATCTATTAATGACCTTGTTGCATGAAGTGTGACACAAATTGATATGTTGATGCTTAAGTCAATTTGATCTTATCAAATCTTATGATTTTCCCTACTAAAATCGAGAAATCATAATCTTCAAGATATTGATCTAGTTGGGATGTTTTCTCCCTAAGTCATGTATGACCTATGACATAATTATGGAACATGATGATGAACTTACATGCATTTGAGATGTTGAATAAATATTGTGAGAAATGATACTTCAATTAGGTAAAACATTTTACCTCGATGAAAATGATTAAGATGACTAAACTTTGCAAACAACAATTGCTTATATGTCAGGATCACTATGTTGAGTTTTGCTTCCATGATCCACTCAAGCTTGTTAGTCTAGTTAACACATTTCAATGTACAATTTATCTCTTATTGACCTTGATTATGATATTTCTGCTTGTATGTATATATATATGAGTCCCTATGGTTGGTTATATGTATTATTAGAGCTTCTTTCTCTCTATGAATACTATGTTTTTTTTATTATGATACTTGGAAAAACTACAAACATAACCATATATGTCCATTATACAAACCTTATTTCACCTGTCTGTATTCTCTTGGGTAAGGACATGAGTCTCGATGTACCTACTTGTTTTTTTCAAGAAAAGGAACACCTTTGAATTAGGATTAGCTTGGTATTTATGCCTTGAGGTCCCTCACGAACCCGAAATGGGGTTAACCCCTGGCATTTAGCTGTGTGGTCCTCACAGATCTTTCCTTTGGGAAGATGGCTGAAGACCTCATGATGATGTTGTATGGTAAGATGGAATTACACTTTAAATATGCTTTTTCCGTAAGAAAGTCTTTGATGTTGTTCATTTGTTTTGTCTCTTGATTTATATCATTTTAACAAAGCAAATACGTTTATTAAACCTTAAAGTTTATATCTTCTTTTTGGGGTGGAGTGGGTATCCCAGTGGTGCGGCTCAACAATACCTAATGAAAGAATTTGGGTTTGACTTTGGCTACCAATCCTTAAGGCACAACAAGGCCCCACATAATTGAGCCTACCACTGTGCCCCCAATGTACACTGCTAGTTTTGGTGTTTAATACTACTAGGGTGAGCCCAATAGTGCCCTATCAGGGACGCACTTCTCATCATTAAAAGAACTATTTCTTTTTACAATGTACTAATGTGTTTGCATTGACTATGTCTGATTTTTATGATTTTACGTAAAAAAAATACTTTTTTATCATACAAAGAGCGTGCTTCCACTACATAATTATGCCTTTCAAGAAGTCTAAAAATGTAATACCAATGTTTGTGTATAATTAATGGGTGGAGATATTTTGTCTTCATATATCAGTTAGTTTCCTTTTGAAATGTATCACCCCTTTTTACTACCTACATGCTATGTTGTAAACCTTAGGCTACGTGAATATTGATAGTGATTTTGTTGTTGTTTTGTTCATATATATGTTGTTTTGTTTGAGCCATTCAATGGATGGATGCTTAGACCCTCTTGAAACTGACTTTCTAGTCATGATGAGTGTGGATTCTGGTAATAAAAGTTTTTTTGACATGTGGCATCAGAACAAAACACACAACCTCTATGTCTGTTTAAGACATAATCACAATATCTCATATGATTATAGAAAAATATAATTCCATAATGGTGTACAATGTATAAGTATGTCTTACCTCCAATCTACTTAGCTGTGATGGCTAAGATTTCCAATGTTGACCTACCTAGCCAGAAAGAATTTAAGATTGTGTTAAAGATCTTTCCCTCGAGCTACATATATGACCATAAAGTTTCTTAGTTTTTTCAAGGTCATCAAGTAGAGTCCTTTGTTCAGTCCACTTAGGCAGGTATTTGATTCTCCATAATCAAGTGGTCCCTTCATCACTTCATCAAACACTCAAGTATCAATTGAGGTATACCACTGTTATGGTCTATGCTGATAGTGCAAGCAACACCATAGCCTACATAGAGGAAGATGATCTTCGTCTTAGGTTTGATATGATGCATGTCTCCACTCAAAATTATGTACCACATCAAAGACAACAACCACACCATCTTCCATGTGATCCCGTGTAATTTTCTTAGTAGTTACAAGAGATACATATTTTCCCACATCTAGGCTTTGGGGTTAGATAACAAGGGCATACAACAATTGTTCACATTTCACCAAGGTGAAATGGTTTATGCCTAGGATTCTATGGCCCAACTTATGCCCACCTCAAATTACTAGGCGGACACCATATTGGAGGTCAGGCTTAATTTGCCATAACAAGTGAATTGACCAAGAAATCTAAACTCAATTACATGTCTCAACCATGTCGCAACTTGAATGCGGGAGCTTTACGGATCCTCCTACATGAATATTGCCATTTTAGGTAGTTGAACTAATGTGTCCTAGAGCCCGATTACAAGGGTCCTCATTCCTACTTCCCATGTATTGTCTTTACAATGGTAGAATGATAGTAAAACTACAAAATACCTCATCCCTATGATGATCCCATACCTCATATAAGAACTCAAAAAAAAAAACCAAGATGACTACCCTGGTATCACTATCGAATTTAGGGATATCACCCTCATCCGTGACAGTACCCAGGGCATATGTACTGTCCATAATGATTAATAGTACAAATACATGACATCCCTCCAGATGGGAAAGCTATCAAGTTCACAAACACCCTTATAGTTGACTTTCTATGCTCAAAGAACTCAGACAAATGAAGCATGGAGGAAGGAACAAAGGTCCTTATGATGATCAAGACAATAGCTTCATGGGGGATCAAAATGAGGAGGCTACTGATCTGACACCTGAAGAAATGAAGGAATAGTTCAACCTATCCGACTTCACTACACCAAAGATTGCTATATATGACTCACCATCACCAAATGACACTAAGAAGAAGAGTGATCAAGACATGGTCTGCATTAAAATTATGAGGACGCCTATGAAATTTTGAAGTATGGGGGATCAATGTTATATTTTATGCAAAATCTAAAGAAGAACCACATACACTGATCTACCCCATGTTAAGTGTCGATGAATCTCAAAATATGCATGTGGAGGATTACTATGTATTAAAGGCAAAGCCCCCTCCACTATCTAAAAAATCCCATTTCAAGAATGAACCTCAATGTTGTGGAGATCCCATAGTAGTCCTTTATCAATGATACAAAACATATCCACTTTTTTCCACAAAAAATCACAAAAAAGTACAATTGAGAAGTTCAAAAATAGTAGAAGACACTACATCTCTAGGAGTTTGTTGATTACTTCCCAGAAGTAGCACATATCTACAACAATGAAGACTTAGAGTTTGAATATGTCCCAATATAGACTAATTGTAGAAGGAGCATAAGTATTTCACATTAAAGATGAGACATAAATAGTTAATCTCATCTCAATCCCCAAGCCACACAAATCCAAGATTGGTGCTCTTCTGCCTCAGATTATCAAGGACCAGTTGCAATTACATTGAAATACTTTCATGGAGCTACTCATATATATCCTTGTTGAGCAAGAGCATCACAGTTCATCGACTCCCTATCATCCCAGGTGTCCTCCCAGTCAAGTAGAAGGTTAGACAACTATGACCATAATGAAGCCTCAAGATCAGACAGGAAGTTAAAAATTGTTTAATGTTGGTTTCTTAGAGCCGATTAACTATACTATGTGGCTCACCAACATTTTACATGTATAAAAGAAATATAGCATGGTATGAATGTCCGTAGATTACCATATTCTAAAAAGGCATCTCCTAAAGAAATTTTCTACTAACACATATTGATGTGGTTGTCGACAGTATCCCCAGTCAGACACTTTTTAGATTTCTAGTTGGTTTCACTAAATACCATCAAATAAATATGTTTAAGGAATCTAAGGAAAAGATTGCATTCCTCACATAATGGGGATTGTTCTTCTACCTAGTCATGCCATTTGGTCTCAGGAATATTGGGGCTACATGTCAGAGAGTGATGGTCTCTCTATTCTGTGATATGATGCATAAAGAGGTGGAAGTCTATGTGGATAGTATAGACAAATATAAGAGTTTATATGGTCACATTTACAATCTCGAGAAGATATTTCAATTACTATGACAATTCTCATTGTACTTGTATCCACAAAAGTACACCTTTGGGTTTACATCTAGTAACCTACTTGGGTATGTTGTCATCCAAAGAGGAGTAAAAGTCAAATCCAAAAAAGCTTGGTCCATCTAGGAAATGCCCTCATCCAGAATTCAATAGGAGATATTAAACCTGGTTGGTCATCTTTAGTTGATTATCCACTTCATTGCCAAGCTCACACCTATATGTGAACCCATATTAAGGTTGTTAAAAAGAACTCTACTTTAGGATGACATGAACAATGTGAGGAAGTTCTCTAAAATCTCAATGACTATCTTTCTAGTCCTCCTATTCTAAGAAAAAAATTACCAGAATACCCTATCATCCTTTGATTGCTAAGTTGGGAAACATCAATGGAAGGGACCTTTAGTCAATCAAAAACCTATGGTGATCATATATCTGTTACATGACTATGAAATCCAATGAAACTAAGGCCAGATAAACTGCAACTGAGAAGTATTGTCTAGTCTTGATACATGTAATGAGGAAACTATGTCGCTAGCTGATGTTGTATTCTTTATAGATGATTGTGATGCATGAGCTTGTAACATCTGGATCCACTGCCCAAGGCTCTAGTAAGGTTTCAGGAATGACGACTGGCCCCACAGACCACCAATAGTCCTAACTGTATACTTTGTCCTTGCTCACGCTCAAGCCAGGATAACCTTCCCGACTGGTCACCCATCCTAGTACTACTCTAAGTTGAGCATGCTTAACTATGGAGTTTTCTAGTGATGGGATCCGGGAAAAGGAGGTGCACCTTGGTGTTATAAATAGTCCAATCATTCCTTATAAGATCATTTTATCTTAGGCCTAAAATCTTGGGACGCTACAATCTCCCCCACTTTGACTCTTGATGTCCTCATCAAGGCTCAACTATACAGCCTCATGATCTCTTCCCCATTTCAGTGCAGACCCAGAATAGCCTATTGGTGCGTATGAGCCAGAGGTGCACACACTAACTAATTAAGTTTGATTAGATGCACCCCACAGAACTCGAACTCACTTGGGATATTTCGATATTATAAAAACCCTAAAGAGACTCAGTCACAACACTAAACAAGTCACCCACAAGCGCACGCAGTACTATTATAGTAAAGATAAGAGGCAAATATAGGAATCGATCCTTAGGGATAGAGGGGGCACTAGAGCTAAGTTGGTGTTAGCTACGTTCCTAAAGTGGAGATTAGGGTTGAAGGGTTTAGAAGGGGTTTTGGTTTGATTAAACTAAGCAAGCAAGAAAGTGAAGGCAATATGAAAACTAGATTACCAAAAACTAGATTATCCTATGCAAGTTAGGTCTAAGCAATTAGAATAAGCAATCAACTATAAAAAAAGCAAGATGATGTACAATACTCTCGAAAGGCAATTAGAAACTAAGAACTAAGATAAAGACTAAAGCAAGAAAGAACCTAGGTTAACCCTAACTAACAAGACTAAGCAATTAGCTAGAAAGAACAAAAACAATTAAGCTAAACTAGCATTACCAAGAAAGAAGTCTAAGGTGGGTTTTAAGAAATAGATTAGGTAGGTCGGTCATTTGGTAATGTGATTTGATATTAGTTGGGGGGGTTAACATGGCAAGAAATTATCACAATTAAATCTAGATTACCAAACCAAACAACAAGGCAAGTGCTATTAGAATGTACCCTATACTACTAGTTGGAGAACTAGGGTTAGGTGTAATTCTAGTAGGACTGGTCAAGTCTAGGTTTCTAGGGTAAGTGGTATTTGGGAAATTGAGAGACAAGGGTAGGAATGGGAGTAGAGATGAGGGTTTTTCACCTCATGCTACTAGCCATCTAGCCTTTTTAAAGCTCTAGGTAATTGCACTAATCACACTTACACTAGCTACTTAGATATCACACTCACTTGTAGAAGAAGGGATATGTATGTAGGAACAAAGGGGGCTGTATAGGGATCCACTAATTGGACCTAAGATCCATTCCTAAGATTTCTACATACATTACAATTCCTCCTAGAAGCTAAGTGTCATCAAACATCACAAAACATGAAAATTTATGTCTAAAAGCAAAAACCATATGCAAGATAATGGGAAATGAGATAGAAGCAAAGGCAATCATCATAGAATGAAATTATGTTCATTAAAAGTTATTTTTCCCCAACATGGAATCAAAGTCACATTTTAACCCCAAACAATCCACCACTAGGGGCTTAGGTAGTCATGATCAAAGAAAAGACAAAAGAAAGGGAAAGCAGGGGATAAGACTCCATGGATCTTGAAGTAGATCTTCCTTCTTTACCTCCAAGCTATTGTAGGGCGACCTCCTTCCTCCAAGGTGGTAATGGGCATGAAAATGGAGGGGGTTATGGTAGAAAACCTAGAAAACTAGGTTTCTATGGTGGAAATGAGGTGGAAATGGTGGGTGAAGAGCATAAATGCAAAGGGATTGCAATGAATGCTCAAGAGTGGGTGGAGAGGAGTAATGGAAGCTAACCTAGTGTTGTGCCCACCACCCATGTATATATAGGTGGTGGTGGAAGCACTAGGGTAATTAGGGACATTGTTGGAAAAATAGTGTAAAAAATTGTAGGATTTAGGTGGTAGCACGACCGTGTTGGGTAGCACAACTGTGGTGGGGAGCGGTGGGAATGACCGTGGTGGTATGGAACGATCATTCCAAGAAAGTGGAAAAATCATAGGTTGAAATGGTGAAATGGAGGATGGTAGCACGGCCATGCTGGGCAGTGTGGTCATTGTGGAGGCTAGGTAGAATAGTCGTGCTGGGTAGCACAGTCGTGGTGGTGCAGTTGGAGGGGAGGTCGTTCCCTTCAGCATGCTTGTTCAGTCTTCAGCTAGCACGGTCGTTCTGGGTAGAACGACCATTTTGGGGGATTCATGGAACGACCATGCTGGGTAGTACGATCGTAGTGGCAATGTTGTTGTAGCTTACAACTTTTAGGGATTTCCCTATAACTTGTGTGTTAGCCAACACGGCCGTTCTTTGGCACCACGATCATGCTGGGGTCTTCAGTAGCAAAATTAACTTCAATTTTCATGATCAATGGACTTCTTTGATTGATGTCGAATCTTGGCCATTATGGGTAGGTTGAGGGAGCTTCAGGGCCTTCTTCGGACCCCTCCATGAGTAGAGGAACCCTACAACTCCTTCCTTCTCGCTCATCCATCCAAAGCATGGTTCAATTAACTGAAAAGTATGCAAAGAACATTCATAAGTGCATTTGACAATAATATTCATATTCGGAAATTTAACATGCATTCTACTATGTTTAGATGTGAATAAAGTGCAAAATGGCACAAGATGGAGCCCTAAAATAGGGATGCATCACCTATAGAAACGCAACTCCCATCCACAACTACTTGTGTAAGGGAGGCTCCATCTCATCTCAGTGGATAGCCTTTTCCAACTTGCCTGGACAACACATCTTAAGACTGGCATGTCACATTCCCATGTGGGCCCACCTATTGGAGGGAATTGGCTCTGATACCATTTGTAACACCCGAGCCCACTGCCCAAGGTTCTAGTAAGGTTTTAGGAATGAAAAATTGTCCCAAAAACCACCACTAGCCTTAACTGTGCGCTTTCTCCTCACTCACACACAAGACAAAATAAACTTCCTGATTGGGCACCCATCCTAGTACTACTCCAAGTTGTGCATGCTTACCTATGGATTTATTTAGTCATGGGCTCTTAGAAAAGGAGGTGCACCTTAGTGATATGGATAGTCCAGTCGTTCCTTATAAGATCATTTTATCTGAGGACTAAAATCCTGGGACGTTATAGACCCACTCTATTATTTCTATGAACACCCTACCTTCACGAGATGATGTCCAAAGTGGCAAGTAATGTTGTTAGGATTCAACATCTAATATCTACTATGAGGAAGTCAAAGCACAAAATTTATTTGTTCAATTAGTATATTTCCCACTTCCTAAAGTACCAAAACATGTGTACAAGTTCCTTGATGAAGGTATAGGAATTGTTGTCTCACCTGATGCCGTTATCCCTCCAAATCATGACTTATGGACTATCTTCTTTAATAGAGTCATCAATCATAAAGGAGTTTCTATATGGGTGTTCCTTCAAAATCCATATGGAGAATAGGTTCCTATATCCAAACATTTAGAATTCAGTGCCACTAAAAATGTGGTTGAATAAAAAGCATGCATTCCAAGACTCTAGCTCACCAAGCAACAAGCGACGTATAATTTCCAATTTAACAGTGATTCCCTACTTGTAATCTCTCCAATATAGAACAGTCAGGGGACTCTCCATTTGAACTTAATCCCTTACCAAGAATATTTGTGTTCTCTATCCTAAGACTTTCAACAAATTTCCTTCAATTTACTGATAATATAACACAATGATTTCGTTGATGTTTTGGCATGGATTGATATCCAAGGGGACCAAAGCTTCTCCTTTAAAGTGTTGACAATTTCTCAACCTGCTTAGTGCTTGATCATGGACAACACAGTCAATAATGAAGAAAAGTCCTGGTTCCACAACATTAAAGCATATCTAGAGGACCAAGTCATACTAGAAGGTATCTCGTAAAGTGAACAAAAAGAACTTAAATGACAAGCAATACAAAATGTATTAGGGGCAGGGCATCTACACCGTGTATCCTACAACCAAACCCTCCTTAGATGTCTCAAAAAGATGGAAGTAGAATCCCTCATGAATGAAGACTATGGAGGATTGTGTGGAACATACATGAGTGAAGTTATACTCTTAGAAAAAATATAGCTTTTGAAATATTTTTGGGGAGCCATGAAGATAAATTTATGCCAACTTGTCTTCAATTGTCATTTCTACAAAATCTGTGGCTACTACATTGACACACCTACCAACAAAGTATATAACATGAGCATGCCTTGGCTATTTTCTTCTTGGGGTTTGACATGATTGGAAACATAATTTCCAAATCTTTGAATGGAAATTGTTGCATTCTGGTTGCCATTGACTATAACATCAAGTGGATGTAAGTCATATTCATCACCAACGCTTCAGACCAACAAATAATCAAGTTCCTCAAGAACAAAATTATAAAATGGTATGCCATATAACACAAGATCATCTCTGACCATGGTATAGACTTCACAGCCAAGACTATCACATAGTATCTGATCTATTTGGGGATCGAACACCACTGAATGACACCATATCGGCCCCATATGAATGGAAGGGTGGAGGATACCACCAACAATGTGGTAAAGATCCTCGAGAAGATGATCAGACCCCAAGACAACTAGTTGAGCATCTTTCGATGACGTGTTTGGTGTAACAACCTTCCATTAGAACTTATACAGGGGCCACATCATACTCACTTGTGCATGGAATGAAGGAAGTCTTACCAGTGGAGGCCAAATCCCATATCTCTGCATATTACAAGAAGTAGAAATTCTTGAGGAAAAATGGGTTCATGATCAAATATATTGCCTTGGTACACTATAAGAACAATGATTGATAGCTCTAAATCTCACACCTTGCTATTGAACTAGAGTATCTCAGGCACACAACAAGAAGGTTAGCCCCCAAATTTTTATAAGGGGGTGATTTATTACTTCACATCATCTAGAATGTTGATACTATGAGAAATGTTCAATCCCAAGTGGGAAGGGCCTTATCAACCATATTATGTTTATAGATTTCTAAATCATCTATCAAGGCAGGCCCACTTCTCAAGGAAAACAAAATTTCCAATCATTATTATCAAAGAAATGGTATGTTCTATAAAATAGGGGATTATGTTGTTTGGTCCCAAGCCTTCTATATGTCTTGACTCTACAAGAGACAACCATATTACAAAATAAAGTTTTCTCAATCTCATAATAGGGCTTGACTCTCAAACTAAATTTTTTATTCAAGGTTTTGAAATTCTTAAATGGAATAAATTACCAGGACATAATAAAATTATATCAATAGATAATTTCTTGCTTGAATATAAATACAATATATAGAGTTATATAAGCATAACTTTTTTTTATACAACTACTTCTTTATCTTCTTGTTCAAGCATCATGTCAAGAGTTTCTCTAGAGGTTGATGATCAGAAAAATAAGATCCTCAATAGTTTTTCTCTCTTCTTACATCCGGATGAAAGATGTTGGTCAACAATCCATGTCCATAACATGAGCTTCTAGACTACACCTACACTATAGAAAAATGATGAATTAGCTGTAATGGTTTCGGTTAAATTTAATTGATGTGTATTGAGAACTTATTTTAGTAACAAAATATAATTATATAACCAAAGTAATTATAGATATTACATAAATAAGATATAACTACAAATTTTATCTCCTTTTAATTGTATCCAAGATAAATGTAGTTAAATGGCTTAATTAAAAGCCAAAAAATCCCTCATATTCCTAATACCCCCTGCGCTTTGTTTCATTTACATAGTCTTTCGCGTGAAACTGCTCCCCCCTCCGCGTGCCCATCTTCTGCCCTCTACAAGTGCCTGTCCGATGATCGCCTAGACGTCGGCCAAAGCCCCTCCCCTAGCTGGTCCTTCACTTGCAACCCGCCCACCGCCTCCCCTCCCCCAGCTAGTCACTCACCCGCCACCCGCCCACCGATGCCCCTTCTGTGGGTGCACAATCCGTTCTGCCGGACAACCCTTCAATCTACCCTCTTTCTGCCGGCACCCCTTCTGCCGGTCGTCTGCCTTCTTCTGCTGATCGTCAGCTCTTCTTCCACCGACCGATTATTCAATCTAATGGACGTTAGCCGCCCAGTTAGGCCCTTGCCCTCCGCCATTAGTCCTCCATACACCGGCATCCCCCCTGTGTGCGTCTCCATCTATCTCTACAGTTTCCACCGGTGCCAACTCTCCCTGTACGTGCACCACCCTCACAGCAGGTCTTGAGTCTTCTATGAGTTCTCCTCGCCGAACCCTTGTCAGATGCTCCTGTGAGGTAGTTCTTCTCGATGCCCGGTATGACTGTTGTATTGTGTGTGTTGTTCATTGCTCTTTTGTTTGTATTACAACCTGTTTAGATTTAATATGTTGGTTATATTTAGTTTTTCTTAATGTAGTATCCTAGATTTGGCACATCTTTATCTATTTACTTATATTGCCAAGTGATCAATGGAAATACAAACCCTATTTCAATTACAATTGGAATCCCCCTTTGTGTAGTTGAATAGGATGTCACTACAATTGTCAATTAGTTCTAGTACTATATGAGGAAATGTAATTCTTAGAATGATCATAATTCATTTTGGAATCACCATTAGTGTGGAGCTTTATAGTTTGTGGAAGAATACTAATAAACAAATATCATAAATATTTATACGAATGTCATTTGATAGATATTTATCATCGACAATTATTGTTATATGTGTATGTTATTATTTTTACGTCCATGAGTTTAATATTTTTATACGGTAGTAATTAACTCATGATCCTAATTAATATGGCTTGACATGTGTCTATATAAGTAGGTATTTGTTGCATTATATTAATTTAAGGTCATGTTGTTCTCTTACATTGGAGACAACTATTTATTGTTAATCTATTTTTCATTAAAAAATAAATTATCTATTAAAATTTTGAATTTTATATATTGAAAATAAGTTATGTAACCATTTTTTTAATATGTTATATACCTAATTTTTCTTTTTTTATTGATCATTATAGGTAGTCATGATAGATAAAAGTTGGAACCATGAGGAATATAGAACAAGCACAACATACTTACTTGGGGTGGTTAAGTTTATTGAGCATGCAACAAAGATGGGACTATCGTATGTCCTTGTAAGAAGTGCTTAAATGTGTACAGGAAGAATTGGAAAATCGCAACTGAACATTTGTTATGGAATGGATTCCAGACTAGCTACACAAATTGGATTTTTCACAGTGAGGGTTCATTTGATAGCTCTGAGGATTCACAAATACAAAATGACACATTCAAAGATGATATGAGAGACATGTTGCATGATGTGTGTGGAGTATTACATGATGGAGAGAATATGGAAGACGACGACCATCGATTTGTATTTGTTGATGATGCAGAAGCTGAGCAATTTTACAAACTATTAGAGATTGCTACACAGGAATTGTACCCTGGAAGTAAGAAGTACTCTAAATTGTACACTATTGTGAAGTTGTTTCACATAAAATGTGTCAATAATTAGAGTAATAAGTCATTTTCTGAGCTGCTTAAGCTTTTGTAGGAAATGCTTCCACACGGTGAGATGTTGCCCGACTCTTATTATGAATTTAGGAAAATAATCAGGGACCTTGGACTTGGCTATGATGAAATCAATGCTTGCAAAAATCATTGCATTTGTATCAAAAGGATTTTGCAGATAAGACTTCATGTCCGAAATGTGGTGTTTCTAGATATAAAGAAATAAAAATTGATGAAGCAGGTGTAGAAAATATTCGTATGAACAAGAAAGGAGTTCCTTGTAAAGTTCTGTGCTACTTTCCCTTGACTCCTAGGTTGAAGAGATTGTTCATTTCTTTAAAACGATCACCCCTATTGTGGTGGCATGATGAAAGTCATACCAAGGACAAGATTCTTTGACATCTAGTAGATTCTCCATCATGGAAGACATTTGATAATTTGCATGTTGAGTTTGCTTCTGATTCTCGCAATGTTCGGCTTGGATTAACTTCTGATGGATTTATTCATTTTGGCCTCATGAGTCTATCATATAGCATTTGGTCCATCATATTGATTTCGTACAACTTGCCACCATGGTTGTGCATAAAGTCTCCTGATTTTATCCTATCGATGATTATTCCGGGTCCAACTCAACCAGGAATGGACATAGATGCTTACCTACAACCCTTGATTGAGGAGTTAAAACAACTATGGAAAGCTGGTGTTGATACTTATGATGTTGATCGTAAAGTGGTATTCAAGTTGTATGCTGCCTTACTGTGGATGATAAGTGACTTTCTTGCATATGATTATCTATCTAGTTGGCAAACTAGTGGGTATCTTGCATGTCCTTTCTGCAACAAAGATACATGCTCATGGAGACTACCGTATAGTAAGAAAGCATGTTTCATGGGTCACAGGAGGTTCCTCCCAATGGATCATAAATTTCATAAAGAAGCTTCATCATTTGACATAAAAGAAGAATTTAGAAGTGCTCCTAAGATGCTATCTGGAACTCAAGTTCTATATCAAACTAGAGATGTAGATAATTTACCGTATAACTGGAGAAAGCAAAGTATATTTTTTGAGTTTCCATACTAGAAGCATAACCTTATACGTCATAATCGTGACGTGATGCACATTGAAAATAATGTATGTGAGTGTTTGATTCACACACTGCTAGGAGTGGAGAAGTCAAAGGACACTAAAAATTCTCGATATGACCTCGAAGAGATGGGCATAAGGCATAGACTTCACATTATCAAGAACGGAAATAAAAATATCATCCCACCTTCATGTTTTACTTTGGAGGAAAAAGAATTATTCTGTAAGATGTTGAATTCTGCTTGAGTTCCTGATGGGTATTCTTGTAATGTAGCTAGAAATGCACGTGTCAAAGAAAGAAAGTTGATGGCATTGAAGAGTCATGATTATCATGTATTGATGAAATATATTCTCCCATTAGCTTCACAAGTAGGCGTTGCCCAAAAAAAGTTAGATCTGTTGTAATTGAGTTGTCCAAGTTTTTTAAAGACTTATGCTCTAAAGTCATAAATCCAAATACTTTTGAGAAGTTAGAATACATAATAGTAGTGACTCCTTTTAACTTAGAGAAGATTCTCCCACCATCATTCTTTGATGTGATGGAGCATGTGGTCATTCATCTTCCACAAAAAGTGAAGATAGCCGGACAGATATTCTATCATTGGATGTACCCCATGGAGAGGTAACCTTTCTAACAATTAAATTTGTTCAGACTTTGCATCTGATCATAAGTGATGTTCTTACAAAATCTTTTCTTCTTCTTATTGTAAACACTTACAAACTTTAAAAATATATGTGCGAAATAAAGCTACTGCAGAAGCTTCTATAGCATAAGGTTACTTGGAAGACGAATGCTTAACATTATGTTCGAGATATCTCCTAGGAGTTGAGACAAGGTTCACTAAACTGTCTAGAAATGATGTCGAAGATGAAGATATGGACAATGATGAAGATTGGTCAATATTCTTTCATAAAGGGTGTCATTTAGGAAAGAAGACTCCTATTATGCTTGATAGTGCAATGCTCAAAGTTGTGCATCAATATATTTTAGCCAACTATGATGTAGTTGATCCATATGTGAAGTAAGATCATTGTTTACATTTTATTATGTAATTTCATATGTACGTCTAGGTGTGTTACACGTGTTTGTTAGTAGGGAGCACATTTGATACTTGAAGAAAATCAATCCAGGTACACGATAATGGGAAATCAGTAATCTTCATATGAATAGTTTCAATGAATGATTTAAGAAACATGAAAGTTTAAATAAGTTATTTCCATTAGCATAATAACAAAAACATATAAATAATTAAATTCATAATATTTTCATATTGAGGAGAAGGCAAAGTCAACAAGTGTGTCACCAAACCTTTTAGTGTTAGCTCAAGGACCACAACAAATGACAATGCAATATGTGGGATATGTAACAAATGATTATAGATTTTGCACCAAGGATCGAGAATGCGTCAGAAAAAAAACAAAATAGTGGATCATGGTGAACGCTCAGACAGAAAGTTTTGCCAGCTCCAAGGACAAAAATCATGCAACGGGTCAAGTTACCTACTACAGAGTGTTAAGAGACATTTTCAAGATTAGTTATTACGAGCAACTTAAAGTTGTATTGTTCAAATGTGACTGGGTCAATGCAAACATAGGAATCAAGAAATCTAAAAATGACTTCATAGTGGTCAATTTACAACATATTGCTATAATTGATCATTCATTTACATTGGCCTCTCAAGAACAACAAGTGTTTTATGTGAAAGACATAAGTCAAAAAAATTGGAGCTTTATTGTGCACACTACACCTCGTGATACTTATAACATGGAGGAGAAGCTTTATGATAATTTCATGGATGGAATCAGTTTATTTGAAGATAAATCTTCAAGAATTTTGGAAGATATCTTAAGTGACATTTGTGATGACATATAATTTAGTCAGAGAAGATATGGAGGGTGCGACCTTTTATGACGGGGGTCATGATCCTTAACATTGATCTTACATAACTCCTTTTATTTTATTAGTTGGGTCAAATAGTGGAAACACTCATGTCATCATTTTATTTATAAAATGGTCATTTATTCTTTTACATGATTATACATTTGTTGCATAAATGTTTTATTTTGGGTTAATCAGTTTTATTTGTTTGCTTTTGGATGTTGGCTTCATCAGAATCATATAAATATTATTGAAATTTTTTATTTTATTTTATGACCACAATTACAGAATGTATGACATGATTTCAGTTTGTAATTCAATATTTTTGATATCAATTGTCTTTTTAGGAGAATGAAAAGACACAGTCTGCTACGGTCTCCACTTACTGACGATGTCTACAATGAAGGAGTAACTCATGGTAGTATGACAGGTAAAATCACAAATTACATATTAGAACCACTCATCTCATCATTTTAGTTGAAGGTATTTCTAAAAGGCCAAACGAAGGATATATTGATTCGATAAATGTTGAATGGGGGGGTTCAATTGCAAAAGAAGGATTTAGAAATAGGAAAACCATGGCAGGATCAGCTGCAAATTGCAACAAAAGTTCTTCTATGAACCTTACAAAATAAAAAAATCCCTCTGTGTCAAATGATGGAGTTGGTACCGTTGGTAAAAGTCATGTGGTGGCAATCTCAAATAATACTAGACAAGAAAGTCATTCTAAAAGACACTTGGAAAAAAAAAGTCATCAAAGAGTGCCTATAGGAGCAAGCATGCAACGTTTGGTAAATGATGTCAGTAACAATCAAGAGGTTGAAATTGATAGAAATTTAGATAAATATCAACACTCTATTGCTGATTCTCCTACTGCTGATCCTGGACAGAGTGAAGGTAAGAAAATTTAGATAAAAATTTGCATTACATTTTTCACAAACTATTAGTTATTTATATGTGTATAATATGCATATTCTTTTAAATGCTTGCATCATATTCATGATTTTTTGGGGGAGATACAAATAAAAAAAAAGAGGCTATTCTAAGTGTATCCGATTATGGGGTAAGACAGGGGATAAAAATATGCCTATTACTTTGGATGAGAATGGAGATCCAGTAGGACCACATCAGAATGACTTGTCTTCTTTTTTGAGAACTATTGCTAGAAATTCTGATCTTGCACCATTAAACTATCTTGATTGATGACAAGTACCTATAGAAAACAAATCTGCTATATGGAATTATGTGTAGGTAATTCTAGTCTTTGAGATATAATATAATGCTATGATTTTTTTTAAAATTGATTCCTTTGTTAGAGACCAAGTTTTTTATCGACATAAAGGGGAAGAATTCAGTTTTCTGAATAGTGAGAGATTATTGGAGAAACTTCAAAGCATATATAAAAAAACCAATATATGCAGCACAAAGAAAAATCTGACCGAATTAATGATTGCCCCTCCCGTGCTGATCCTGATCAATGGAAATTTCTTGTGAATTTTTGGGATGTTGACGATGGAAAGGTAAAACCATTTCTTCTTTAACTTTGTATAATTCAATAGTATATATTGTATATAATTATATTATAAATAATTGTATGTAGTTAAGGAGTGCTAAAAATGTTATGAGCTAAAAGTTTATAATGATGAGACATACATCGGGATCAACACCGTCTGCTTGTGTGAAGGCTAATGTGAGTTATCTTCTGGTTGAAATGTGCATTAAACTTTCATACTACTATGTTGATATATGTTGCTACCGTTAAAAATAGTTACAAGAAAAGAAAAATAGTGGCAATGTTAGCAGATTAGACTTGTTTAAGGCCACCCAATTGAAAAAGGATGGTACTACTGTGAATGCAAAATCTACAGAATTGATTATAAGCAATCAAAACAAATTTATTTATCATTGAATGAAAATATTCTCAGTAATATTGTAATGTAGGACAAGTTGAATGTTGCACTTGCAAGTAATGATGAAAATCTCGATGAAGACGAGATATTTGATCATATTTTGGGCCCAAGGAAGATTCCTATGAAACATGCGATGCATGTGTCTCATAATTCATATGTGGAGGGGTTTGATAATAAAATCAAAGACTTAGAACTGGTTGTTGATGTTCAAACCCATATATGTGAGGCTCAACAAATGGAGTTATTAGAAATGAAGAAAAAAATTGAAAATCTTGAAGCTATGATGCTGAGAAATTCTAACTTGAGTGGTTCATTTCAGACCAACGAGGTAACTCTTCAAATTATTATATTTTAATATTTTCAAAAAATTGATTTTCTTATAGTATCCAATTTATTTTGTAGAATATCACAAGGACCAGCAATGAAAGACTACCCAGACCAAATCAATAGAGTAGTGGAACACCCATTACCGAAGGACATGTTAATATATCCAACCATTTATTGATTAATTTTTTCAATCTGAATTTTATATAGAAATAATATTTGACAATAATATTTGACACATTCGTTATTAATTTTAAGGTCGTTTCCTTGTTTAGTTTTGATGATGGAAAATCAATTGTAGCACAAGGACACATTATTTCTGCAAGTCCAACTTACGTCATAGGATGAGCAGTGCTGGGTTCCACATTTGCTATCGTGTCTATTTCTATACTAATCAAACCTCAAGAGTAATTGATTAGGCCTTTTGGTCAACACCAAGTCATTGAGGGTGTAATTGGGATAGTGATAGCTTGGCTAAAGAAATTACTCATTGTCAGGTAACATTTTATGAACTAATTTCAATACTAGAAGTGTACTTCTTAACTTTTTCTTCATCATTGTAGGTGATTCATTTGGAGATGTGGAAATCAAGAGTTGCACTCATTTGATCAATATAGAGATTCACATATCATATGAATTGATAGGATTTAGTAAAAATAGAAGTCGGTCATTCATTATTATATTTAGTTGGTTTTAAATAAATGTGGATGTCACACATATTGTAGTACCATTCATTATTTCACTGTCTTGGTTGTAAGTTATGGACCTTTGAATCTTATTTTCTTGTGTTATTCTCATTATATTTTTATTGGTTACTTTTAGTCTTGGAGATTACCTTTGAATACTATTTTCTTGTTTTATTCTCATTTGAGGTTGATTGATGTGTGATATTATGGTGCAAAATAATGGTTTGTGTGAGCATACATATAATGTGGCCTCCAACATAATAAAAAGGGTAGTCTTCTTATTGGTTATTTAGTTCCCAATGTTAGGATATGTTCTTTTAGATCAATGAGGTCTGGTCCCATGGGAACAGTGATTACAGAGCAGAAAGGCTAGAAGAATTATGTAGATAATTTTGGATGATACCTTGGGATCTGCTCTCATCCTTTTAAATTTCATTGTTCCTATGAGCAAACTTCTATAGAGCTCATAGCAGTATCATCAATGTGTGATTATGATATCTACAAACCATGCATTAATTTAGATGCAACTGGCATGTAGATTTAAATATATTCATTCACATTGTCTAGTAAAAAATCCACCCGTAAGGTGTGTGATGTATTACCTCAAAGAAGTTGCTTTATATGCACCTAAACCAAGTCCCATGATAATTCATATTATATTTGTTTGCCTTTTTTATTTTGATATTTTAAATAATTGAGATACAGAAATTCATCCTTCAGCATGCCAATAACTCTTTTCCTCTTCACATTGTACACAAATTTAGGGGTGAGCATTCGGTTAATTCGGTCGGTTACGGTTAATTCGGTTCGGTTAAACGGTTAATTTGTGGTTTGAGATTTTAACCATTAACCTAACCAAATTGAGTCGGTTAATTCGGTTATTGTCCAATCGGTTAATGGTTAATTCGGTCGGTTAATTTGGTTAACCAAATAACACTCATGTAATAATATTATTTGAAATAGTCATAGAATTTGGGACAATATTGTTATATTATAGTAGTATTGTTGTAAATTTAATTTTGTATGGCTTGTAAAAACTTGATTACTACATATATGGGGAAGTATTTTGAAATAAAAGTACAACTATATATGTATATATGCATGTGTAGGATATTATTTATGAATCAATTCTGACTATTCAGTTAATTCGGTTAACCAAACCAAAAATATCTTTAACCGTCAAATTAACCATTTAACCGATTAACCGAAATAAATTAACCAAATTAACCGAATTAACCAAATTGACCCAAAAAAATTAACCATTCGGAATTAACCGTTCGGTTAATCGGTTATTAACCAAATTCTGCTCACCCCTACACAAATTCAACATTCTACTATTTTTTAATTTCTTGTTGATGTGTTGACTAGGTCCATATATTACTTGTGTCTTCTGTCCTCATGCTTGACTAATTCCCTTATTTGGGAATTGAACTAAAGGACAACTATTTGCACTTCATCAACAACTATCCAGGTGACTCCTAAATTATTCTAGGCTTGACTTTGTGAACATTGTTAGCTGAAAAATGCATTGTTTTCTTGTTATCCCATCTAGTATCATGGTTTCTAATGACCATGCCTACACATGCATAGCAGGAGTTAAGACTTTTTTATCTATGTCCATATACATCTTGATACATCATGTTGGAGGCCTAAGAAATACACTTTCCACTCTACAGGGCTTCATATTTGAACTATAGTTGTTCATTATTAGCTGGGTATACATAGAGTTTACGATGGACATGGTAAGTGTTTTTATTGATGTGATGTATTGTTCAACTAGATGTAAGATTGTGGAACATTTGGATTCATAGATCTAATAGTTTTTAGTTGGGATATTGTATTTTAGTTTAAATTGTCATCGACTTGCTCCTGAATATTATGTTTTTTGTTTAGCTAAATTAATATGCAGACATCACAATTTTATATTCTAGTGTTCAACTTCATTCTAGATCTATAAATTTCGAATCTATTTTTCTAGATCCCCATCTTAATAGATAACTGAGCTTTATCAACTATAAGAAGCACTACCATATCTTGTCTGCTCCTACTATGTTCAAGTTGTGTTAAAAATGATATCATGGGGTTACTGCACATTTGAATTGTGTGGAAAAAAGAATGCCCTCTTGAAAATGATGATGCCAGTTCATGGGGTTTCTATTCAGCTCATGTTGCAGGTTCAACAATATCCTTTTTGGATATTTCTTTTACATTGCATTTGAGTGTTTAGCTATTATGGAGCTACCCTAATCCATCATGAGGTTGGTATTTCTATTCATTTCTATTTCTTTCCTAATATAATAGATCTCATTGAGGTTTGTTAGGTATTATTTTGTAGTTTGGACTTCTCTAAACTTTCTCTTCCATGCAAAACTTCCTCATCAGTGTCTCTTAATGTGCTATCTACATAATTTGGTACATAAAACTTGTGCTTTATTATCAATCCTCTTGATTCTTACTTGTTTTAATATTTATTATGGCCTTACAATTTCTTTCGGTATCTCAATTTACCAATTTCTTGAAATATTAGGAGATTCATGAAGTAATAATTTTCATGGAAACATGACCATATCGTTTACCTTTATACATGATGTTCACTAACACTACCCCTCTAGCAGACAATTCCCAATTCACTTTTGATGGTAGATTTTCTCCTTCTCACCTGCATCTTTTACATGATTTTAAAATTGCAATGTGGACGGTGGAGTTTGAGCTCGGTGTGTATAGCAGCAATGCAGGGGGATGGTTGGGTGTGGATGGCTATTTTAAGAAGTTTGAATGTATCTCCATCAAATGATCCACATGCAACACAAGAAGTGGTTCTGGTGGCATGTGGTTGTGTGCATAATATGCCACTCTGTTTTAGAGGTAGTTTAAAGCTAGTTGTTATCCATCTATAAGAAGTTTCTATATAGAACCTATTTTGTTTTGGAGCTGGATGCTAGCTTCCTGTATACACATTTGGTTAGTGTTTTGGGTACATAGTTCAAAAAAAATTCTATTTACAAATCCAAAACTCACAATGCTTCCCAATCCATCAATCTTTTTTCTCTCGGTACTACAATCATTGTGACTTACAATCCAACAATATGTCTACCCGAATTATTGTATTCCTAGTTTCATTTTTTGTAACAGCTACACCACGTTGTATGCATAAGATTACACTCATGCTCAAGTAATATTAATAAACTTCGTATATTCCAAATGCATTTCCTCTTCCTATTCTTTTTTTTTCTTGTTATTCATGTAAGTTTACTTCATTATGCAGTTGTAACATTGTGATTTTAGATCAAAATTGAATATGGACCAGAAAGTCAGAGATTGGGGCCTTCTAAGGAATACACATACTTGGAAGTGAGTATGGCTGTTAGGTTGAAAATGGTGTTCCATGGGTGATGCCCAAGGAGGATGACGCCCCAGGTCTATTGGTATGTGGTTCTAAAACCAAAATCTAAGAAGTATACTTACATTAGTCGAACTTCAACCAAAATCCTACTGGTTTTAATGTTTTTCCTTAAACGTACAGGAGTAGAGGGCCCTTTGTTTCCTTGTATATACACATTTTCACCATGTTTATGTGAATAAATCTAACAAGGTACTTGGTTTCACACCTCAAAAGTGTTTATTTTCAGTGTGCTAATATTGATCATTGTCCTAGAAAGAAATCAGTCTTAATTCTCAAGTGATTGGACCACAATTGTATAATGCCACATGAGTGAACATAACATTTTTAATTATGGCTTGACCCACAAATGTGTCTTCTTGTACCACTAAAGTCATTTCGGCGACTGTAATGCATGTAATATGGCTTTGGGTAGCGTGCAATATGCTTAACAAGGTTATACATTTACATTTGTGCAATTAGTATGACTCTAATACTATAATATCATACTAGGTCTTTAGACAACATCCACAGGGAAAGGTTTTGAGATAGCGGATGAAGTTGGGTAATTGCGATCAAGCTGATGAATATCCCACCAACATTCTCAATTCTAAGATATAGTGAGCTGAAGTCCAACAAAAGTAATTCTTGAACATCTCCATAGAGGATAGCTCCCTAAATTGCTACTCCAATGGGAACAACCTCATATTGTTTCACCCCCTTATGTGAAATTTTCTCAAAAATCTCATGAACAATCTCGTGTACTTTTGGAATTCTGGTCATGCCTCCAACCAGCACTAGTCATCTACTTCCTTGAATTGATATCCCAACATTCTTCAAGAAACTCTTGGATGTGTTCATGGCCCTCTCAATCAATCCATTAACCAAAGCCCCAAATTCATTCAAGATATTCATCAAAGACTCAAATTCTAATCTTATCAAAGTGATGTTCAGATTCTTAGCTCCAAAGACATCAATATTATTACCCTAAAATTTATAAGTGAGGTAGGCATTAGATAGAAGATAATTAAACTTTTGAGATGATTTTTTTTGTCTCTACAAAAAATACCTCTTGGATATTAAAAGAAATTAGTGGAAGTATAATTTAGATGATTTTTGTCTTGATAAAACAAATAGATAGATAATTGTATCATAAGAGTATATGTTGTTTATTTGAATATAACTAGAGCAATCAGTAATGCAAACATATCAGATTTCCCTGGTAGCCCATGTATACACTGTAGCTTAAGTATCTACTCTCTTTTTGTGAGGCATGCACCTCAGATCAACAACCCTCCTAATAGAATTGATGCTTTAAATAGGTCTAATCCTCAACCCAACAACTCAACAAGGCCCCCTAATGGCATTGAGGCTTGTAATAGGCATGAGCCTCAAACAAGGTTAGTTTCAGGCAAGTCAATATCCCCTTTTTTAGTCCAGCAGTAGCCACAACCCAAACTCTCACGAGCCCATACTATTTTGAGTATTACGACTTGTTTGACTTGAGGTTAAGCCTCATAGTCTGGAGGTTTACTTGTGTAGGGCTCAGGCTCACTGAGATAGACTCCCCATGTGCCTATGCAGTTTGCAACTTGATTCAAGTCTATAATATGCAATATGAAACATCCAGAGGTGGTTTGTGTTCCACATTGTACATAGTACTAAAAAGTATATGTTTGTTTACCTAGACAGAAATATTGGAATTCTTCAAGCTTGTTGGTCTAATTATCACCACTAGAATTATCACCACTGCCATAAGTTGGATTTACCTGGAGCCAGTGGGGAACTCACCAAAATATACAGGGGGAAATGATTCATTTTCTCTGAGAAGTTTATAGTAGAAATGAATTATTTCTATTTTTTACAAAAAACTATGGTACCTCTTTTTCTTAACCAACCAAATCGGGTGAAAGCTACATTGGGAACATGGCTATGTACATTGGGAGAGAAACACGATCTACCCCTCATACATAAAATACTAAGCTACAAAGTGTGTTATAAAGTTTTCTTCTCGATGGGTAGGTTGAACATTATATTCTGAAATCTTATTCAAGATCATATATGTTGTCTAGGATATTTCTAAAGGGGATGAGTTTCTTCTCCATTTTGTTAGTTTTGAGATGAATGTACTTTAATCAAGCTCAACATGCACATTAGACATCCAAAGACAATATTTTGTCTCAGTTTTGAATATGACTGCTTCATATTTTTCCATAATGGGAAATCGATAAGGTGCTATGCAAATTTTGTACTATTATTTGTCTTCAAATTTTACAATTCTAAATCAAGATCAAAGTGGTTGTCAAGTTGCACATAGGAAATTGTGGGAAAGTCTAAACCTAGGTGCCTAACATCTAGTTCTTCTTGATTGGGTCGGATACCCACCTAGATTGTGTTGTACATCTAAAGGATCTCAACAAACCAAAATTTTAATGTTGCATCATTTTCTTTATGTTTCCAAACTCCACTTCTTCCTCTTTTACAACTTGTTGCTACAATAATTTTACACTTTTGACTTGTTTATGCTTGAAAAATGTTAATGTTGCTACCATTTTGTATTTATATAGATCAAATATGTTGTTGTGTATTTATATAGATCTCTCTAGTTGTATTTACATCATATCTTATCCACCAAGTACATGTCCTATCTTAACCAATAACTAAAATCAAGATATGTAGTTCATGCAGAACTTTGTGTATGTTCTACAAGCTACATTGCATTCTTTTTCTTATTTTGAATATTATTTTCTTGTAGTTGCTTCAGGTTCTCATTTTTATAGCAGTTACTCAAACCCCTGGGTTTCATTACCCCCTAGATCAGTTCTTTCTACTCCATATGTTTATCTATCACAATAGGCTGAAGCATCTACATGCCACATGAAGTCTTCATATTATAGCAACTAGTTAAGTTTGAGTTAGAGTAGCTTGAGTATTTAGGTGCAAATGTGTGGTGGACATTCAACATTGTCATATACTTCTCATTATTCCAATATTTATTCTAAACCATTGTTTTTTCCTCCCAGGATGGATCCTTCCTGGCCTTATGCTCATCCATGACAACAATGAGTTGATATGCATCTATAAGAAGTATGGGCATTGTAACAATAAACCATAGCTACGAGCTCCTATGTGTCTAAGAGAAGTATGGATAATGTAACCCATAACAACAATATTTTTGGTCTTGCCTCATCAGCATATACCATGAAGGATAAAGATGAACGTAAGCAGACTATCAAGTAAATGCAGGACATCTTCTCTTTTATTGTTTCATTATCTATTTTGTTTTCTATTTTTTAAAATTTCTTCCAAAATGGTTAGGATGCTACAACAAGGGGTGATAATATCTTTGTGCTTAAATCGAGGAGGTATCAACATAGCTTAACCATGATGTATGATTAGTGGTCAGAGGATAACATGTTGATTGATACAGTTGAGCAGGTTCTATAGATCCAATGCAAAGGTGTACAACTTGAGTACTTGGGCACTCCTTTGGCCAAAGGAAAGATGTGACCCCATCACGTCACATATCTTATAGAGAAGATTCAGCGAAAGATATTAGGTTGGAAGGCTAGGATGCTCTCCTTTACAGGTCATATCTCTCTTCTCAATCATGTTATGGCTTCCATTCCCTTATACTCTCAAACCATTGTCAGTATCCTTAATAGTGCTACAACACCAAACATTGTTGATCTTGAAGTGCTAAAAACATCTTCTCATTCCTTATTATAAAGTTGCACTTGTGGTTTTATACTTGACAGAAAGGTTGAAAATGCCAAGCACATAGGTCTTTAGATTTAGGTTCAACCGCATGATGAACTCATCTTTGTGCTTAAATTGAGGAGGTATCAATAGAGCTTAACCAAAATGTATAACCTCATCCCTTTTTATTACATTTTAGATTTTTTTATCAATGGCCTTTCAGATTTTAAACTTGAATTTTTCTTGATCAGGTATCCATGGTGGTTCACACAAAGCCGGATGCAACCAACACCTTGATTGCACTTGAGATCCATAGCATACAAAAGTGTTGAACATGAGAAGAAATGGCAATTTGTTCTGATCTAGGGGGTTCTCCCAAGATCAAATGTGCTAAACTGGTGTTCATGTACATGTGAAAGGTAAACTATGCAATAATTTCATTGGTTTGTTCAAGTACACATCATTTTCTAAAAATTAGTGTCACACTCTCTTACTTTCACCTGCATAAAAAAAATTATGTTACTGCATGTTAAGTTATAGCTGGCTACCATATCTCTTGTACAGGAACAACTGCCACAACAAAAGAAAGAGAGGACAAAGGAATTATCCAATATATAGTCTCAGATTCACAAAATATGTGTTGAGATATATGAAAACCTCAAACTTGGGGATCGGGTGGAACTGCCAATTGTTGATGAGAATGATTTGTCTTTCAAGAATCTCCATGAATATCAATATCAACTACATGAGCTTCCTATGGCCAATCAGAAGTAGATCACAGAGAAGTTCTCTATTTTCAATCAAGAAGAGAAATACCTTAGCAGTGTTTCTCTTCTTATGAGTTTATCAATGTTATCATATCCGTTGATGATACAAGTGGTAGAATTAATACAAAAGAAAAATCAAGATAGAAGAAGATGCACATGATCATGTGGCATATAGAGTCTACAATGGATAGAGGCATTCAGAAGAAGATATTGTATACATGTATGTTTTTTCCATGCATATTGTAAAATAGGGGCCAGGTTAATGTCTCCCCATGTGTACTCATTGTTCAAATATAAATAGAAGTATCATTGTTGACATTGTAAGCACAACTCGATCTTGATTAACATTCATCTTTTTTCTTTTTGAAAACCCCTCTATATTGGCACGCGACTAACTGGATACATAATGTCTCTTACTATATATATATGTGTAGTACATTGTGTCTTTCACTACACACTAGCTATAATTACATGTGTAGTAAGTGCTAATTTTTGCTATACATGAACTACATATACAAATTGTAACCAATGTCATCTCTCCCTACATATCATAGCTACAAATTGAATTGTAGTCATATATTTAGCTACAATGGAAACTACATTTTTATGTGTAAGGACATTTTTACCTACAATTAGGGTTACACATGAATTTGTAACTAGAGGAATAACTAACTACAAATTTGAAAAATGTAGCCTAAACAATTAGCTACACGGGAATTAGCTTAATATTCTAAATGTAAGGATAAATGTAGCCAAATCTTTTAGCTACAAATTTTGGGATTTTCACTACAATTTTTTTTGTAGTTAAAGACCATATTTTTCATAGCTCGGTGCCCAAAGAAGCACCTTACTGAAAAATTGAATTTGCGAATCTGCATTGAAACTCATAGAATATGGCTCAAATATATCCATCCATCCTCATGGGTCCACAATAAAGATTTAGTCCTTTATAAGGAAGTCACTCATACTCATACAAGGACAGGACAACCCCAAGCTCCTAGAATTACTGTCTATGCATGTATCCTTGTAGGATACTTGAAATGAAGAAATCTCCAGCTTCACTCGTATCAACATCTTCCTCTTGGAAGGATAAAGTTCAACAAAATTGGTTGTAAAGTTACACAAACCTCCAATGTTGAATTCATGATCAGGTCGCAACCCAAGAAAGTCATTCAAAATTCAAGCAGGCACAAGTGGAGAGGGAGGTGTCCCTAGATGATGATCTTCATTAGGATGAGGTGTATATCATAGCTCATAACCAAAGTGAAAATGTTTCTCAAGGAGTCATAATCAATCACCTTAAACTAACACATGTCAAGATACTACACTTAAGAAAGATAATCAAAATAGAGGATAAACTCTTAGTAGTGGAGCACATACTAAATGATTATATGTTTCCCATGAGAAAAAAGCCTGATAGATGGGCAATACCACCCAAGATACATAGTTTATTCCAATTAGCCTCCATCTACTCCCAATCAAATTGATTGATTCTGATGCCTAGGGAATCAATCCAGAAAGATGGTTAAATGGAATGCTTCATCCAACAACCCACTAACGAGCAAGAAGATCACACATATGCAAGATGCTCCATGTTGGTGACTCAAACTGGATCCTACGCACATTTAATTCCAAGGAGTCAAAGTTAGAATTACATAGTGTACTCCCCTCACTAATATGAAACATGGAAAAGATACTAAATTTGACCTAGGAAATGTAATAAAACATGGATTCAGCTAAACAACATGTATAGTAGTCAGACAACATCAAAGAAAATTGTAATGCTTACCTCTCTAGACATCATCCTTTGCATTTCACTTCTCCACTACTTGTAAGACACTCTAGTTCTATGTATAGTCCAATGGTGACATGTGCATAGAGAAACATGTAGATAGCCCTTAGGACCACTCAAAATGATAGGACCGTTGAGCCAAAAAATTTCATAGCTACAAAGTTGCAAATGAAAATATCAGTGAAACTGCTCACCAAAAACATCTCAAGCTAAGAAGAAAAATAAAGATACAAATATAAGCTTCAATCAATATTGGAATTCTTTATATCTCTTGGTCACCCTATAAATTAGATTTGAGGAGAAACCCCCAACAAGGCACATTCTCAAGGACATCAATAGGTGGGTGTATACACCTCCACCGTGATCAAAAGAGGGAGCCACCTCCATGTCAAGTAGATAGGAGGACCAAAAAAACCTCTCCTCGATTCCTAGTATTGTTACCAAAAAGGCAGCCAAAATCAGCACAAATACAAATACCCTAACTCGCAAGGCGGCAAACTGAGGACAACACGCACCCCTTTGCTACTTATTCACAAAGATGATATTATGTATGGAAGTATATCTAACTTCATATCTTGAACCCATATCAATGTTACCTAGATTGACACCCAACATCTCATAAAGGCACAAGCTTCCACAAAGATGCATGTCTAACAGACTATGAATAGGGATCCTTCCAAAAACAAATCCAATAAGCCTAGTGAACTCGATAGGTGTGATGGGGAAATCGTCAAGGGAAAAATAGAATGTTCTAGTATATGGTGGAAATGCACGATCAAGTGAATAATATATCTCCTAGATACAAACACATAGAGGAAGATGCTCCCAAAGCCAATCTCCCCACAACACCAACTCATTGACAACTAACTCATTGTACAAAAGCCCAGGTTCATTTCAATTGGCCCTCAACTAGACATGTGTGACCATGCGTCCCTAAAACTTGAAGTAATATATTAAGTCAATTATCCTCCATATCAAAAAAACCATCATCAAATCATAATTCAACTCTGGCTAGGAAAGGAAAAATAATAAGGGATAGAGATCCTCAGTTATGCCTCATCTATTGCTCAACATCCTCAATGATGGACATTTATGAAAACTATCCTAGATTTATCACAAACAACTCAGTTGGTAGAAGGTCTCCCTAAATCCGGTCTGCATTGTAGTGATAAATTTCCAGAGCAAATGAAGGTTAAAAATTTCCTAAATTAATTGGAATTTAAAAAATGAAGGCAACGATATATACCTCAGGTGTGCCTCATCACCGACATCAACACTAGCATCTTGTCGCTCCACGACGGTATTATCCTAAGAAATACTCCCATCTCTTCATTCATGTAGGCTTTTGGGCACCATTTTCCAAGTATAAATCTAAATATACAACCACATCAGCATCACAGATCAAGTTGATTAAGCACATTCAGGCATTGGATACTCACAAACATGTGAACAAAAAAAAAACAAAATTAGAAAGAAAAATGTGAGTTTAGTCATCTTCAACCTCTAGATCGTGATGAACATTAGGAAAAAAAAATTAGGATCTCACTGCCAAAGGATAAAAGGGAAAAATAAAGAAAAAGGATGAAAGGTATATCTCTTTGGAGAAGGTTGAAGCTGAAAACCACCTATAACACCATGAAAATTGTTGATCAGAAGCTCTAATACCAGCAAAACCGCTATTTGTTGTGCCATTGTGAAGCCACTATAGAACACACCATTCTACTATGAAACCTATGACAGAACATCACTATCTTCTATTCTTCCTATGTCCTCTATCATTTGCTACTATCACTAGCTGAAGAATGAGCTCCTTGGTCATTGCCGCCACTCAAGATAGGTGTGATTAGGATGGTGTCTGACCTCATCTCATTTTCTCCCTCAAAAAAAAATTCACAAAAAATGCAAACATGTCCTTAGATTTTCAGTAGGATTTCCAAAATAGTATTAGAATCATATAATTTTATATAGAATCTAGAAATAATGTTAATAAAATATTGAAATGAGAAGATCTCAAATCTTCCTTCAAGATCAAAGAAATTCACTATACTAAGGAGGATTAATCTTTTGACTATTATGAGACCCGATCACCTCTTAAAATGTGAATCCTCAACCAAGATCCAAGTGGTCGTATTTTCAACTCGTTCTTTAAGATCTAGATTTGATTCTCATAGAATGCAAGACCATACTACAAATAGTCATGTTTCCTTTCCTACAAAAGAATCTCAGATTTTGACCTTAAATTGTATTAGAAGGGTTCCAGATCATGACTTAAACTGAACCATATGTTTGATCTCAAAAGGCATGTGACAACCTTATCCCCAGTTGGATGATGGATCATGACAATAGACTATATTGGTGCATAATCTTTATTTTTATTCTTAAATCCATGCGTGAAGTAGGAAATGTCCCTTAGCATAGAAGCATTATGCTCAAAGGAAACTTTATCTCACATTCATGTCTTTATTTGCAAGCCTTGCTTATAATAAGCTTTCTACAAAATAGAAAATAACAATAATATGTAACAAAGATTCCAAGTCCTATCTTGCATAGGAAACTCTCCACATTTTTCCATGTATAGGGCTCTGATAGTATCCTTAGGAGTTGGTTCAATCCATCAAGTCTTACATTGACTTAATCTACCCAAACATCTAATTGCATAAATAGGAGAGAGGCAATTACTTTTGAAGATCTTTTCAAAGGCAAGCACTTCCTATAATATTTCATGAGTACATATTTTTGTACTCTAAATTTAATGCATTTTGATAAACCTATATCATATATGCTTTCACATCCACCTTTACTTTCAAGACATGAGCTTATAAGACAATTGGACATGGACTGAGTAAGAACTGGAGAAATGAAAAAAGACACATCTTGACCCTAAATGATTTGAATGTACCATATATACTTTAGGGTAATGAATGATTGGTCAGAGACAAGTACATTCCATGTCTATTGGCTAGTCTCCTTTTGGTCAGTTACTCCCAACATTATTCCTTATATGAATAGTTGTACCACCAATATATCTTAGAGGAAAAAAACCACTTATACTTTTGATTCCATTCATTCTAATAACGTCTTTCACTATTCCCCTTTTCCCTATCAAGTTCATACGTGGATTGAATAGTAATTGAGAGACAAAGGAGATGTACTCAAGGATTCAAAGTTATCTTGGAACTACTCGAACAACTCATACACACCCAAGGGTACGGGTGATCACTCATATATAGCCCTGGCCTAAGAGTACTCTATTTGGACCCTAGATTATTGCCTTACTTCCAATGTTACGCATCATGTATGCCTTTCACTCGCCATGGGGCTCATAAAAACATCCTTGATGAGTCTCACATTTTTGTCCTTCATGACCAAAAATGGATGTCAGACTGGGCTAAAGAATGTGGTTCTCACTCTTATATATCATGAGAGGGGAAAACTATTGACACCCCATTTTAGCCAACTCACTTAAAATAAAGTTAACTCTATGGGTAATGATAGTTCATTTTGTTCCCACATTTTCCCGCCTAGTTAATTGTCCATTTTGCCCATTCTCCAAAGTGGGATTTTTTAGTATATGATGAATTACTCTCTGGACTTGAGTGTAACTATTTCTTTAAATATTCTTTTTATAAGCCTTTTTATATAAATTACTAGGTTGTATTATTCTTAGAGAATCATTGTAGATCTCACCAATATTCGATTGCCTTTATCTTTCTAAAAATTCATATCTTTTAAATTCGAAGGAGTAACAACCCTAAATTATCTTCCTTCATTATTTGTTTGAATTTTAATCAACATATTTCTCAATCTCGATATCTCAACTGGTTTAATCCAATTTTTGTCAAGAATGATTCTAAAATATAAATATCAGCTAAAAGAATCTTATTTTTTCTACTCAGGGACACTCGGAGGATCACGACCATCTTTCCCATGACGCATGGTGGATTAGCATGATCCGCACACGTGTCTTGGGCAATGCATCACAACAATCATCTGCCTCTCAAGACCTTCCATCAGGACCAACCTAATCCTAATTCTATTCTATAAGTATCCCCCATACCCAATGTATTCCAAACCTATATTAATTCTCCTGAAGTGAGAGAATCAACTAACACTCCCCATTTAATTTCAGTTCTTTGATTATAGGATCCTTTCTCTAACATAACAAATTTTTAATATTGTTAGGTTGAGTAACAGTAATTTCTATTGATCTTAACTGCTTATAATTTATGTTATCTCCTTATAACTATTATTATATGTTAATAACTTCCCATATCTATCTATTTGAATTGTTGTACTCAGATGTGACTGGATTTTTCTTCTTGATTAGATTACTTCATATCAAACCAGATCTTGCTCCTAATAGAATTTTTTCACATTATCTCCTCTTTTCCTATGCATCAGTTCCATAATGGGAGATCTTGAGGAAATTAGGATCACGAACCTAAAATAAGGATCTTTAGGGCAATGAAGGGAAAGCCACAACCATCTCTAGTCCCATAATAGTTTACAAATATTAAAATCTCATTTTTACAATTCTGTATCATTTTGTTTTCTTTAATCAAGCTTGAAAACATCCTAACACTCCCATTTTACCATTTTGTATCATTTTGTTTTATTTAATCAATCTTGCAACCATCCTAACTTGAGATCATAAAAAAAGGTTCAAGGTCGATTAATCAGGTGTGATGGGTGCCACCACCTTTCTCACTCATAGTAACATCAACAAATCTAGTTTTTGGTTATGCTTTCCATCTTTATCCTTGGTACCCTTGAGTGAGAACCAAAATTGACTTTTACATGTCGACCATGTATTTAACCATTTATCTTATTTTTTCTCATTTTATGAATAAAATGTGGTGGAACCTTTGAGTTATCTTCTTTCACATTTTTTTCTTCTGTGTTAGTGATTGTTGAGCTAGCTTCCCAAATGATTTTTTCCCATAAGGTAGAACACCATGCTATATTAAATCCCTATATTAGTACCTTTTGATTTTTTTGAACCTAGATTTGACTTAAGAACACATGAATACCAAACATGACTATGTAACTTAAAATGCAACTTCATATTGACTTTTAGTGCTAGATCTATGTAGATCTTTCCCTAATGATGCTCCTAATTATATCTATAATGCAAAATCACTCAGTCACTTTGATGATTGTAACACAAAATCTCATGTTTATCACTATTATACTTTATTATTGACTACGTTGCATGTAAATGGATATTTTGATGCCTGTCATTAAAATCTTATCAAATGTTATGATTTTCCTATGAAAATCATGAAACCCTAATTTTTAAATCCTTGATCTAGTTATGATCTTCTTTCTTAAGTCATGTGTGATGTATGATATAATAATGAAACATGATGATGAACTTATGTGCATTATTTGATATGTTAAAATAGTATTGTGAGTGATGATACTTAGATTAGGTGAAACATCCAATCTTGTCAAAAATGATTTAAATGACTAAACCTTGCTAATTTGAATCAACTCACACTTGCTTATATGTCAGGATCACTGTGTTGAGTTGTTTTTCCATGATCTACTAGAGCTCGTCAATCTAGTTTACTCATTTCAAGGTACATTTTCCCTCTTATTGATGTTGATTATGATATTTATTCTTGTATGTACAAGTATGAGTCCCAATGATAGGTTGTATGTATTGTTTGAGATACTTGTCCCTAGGACTACTATGTTTTGTTTTGATTATAATATGTTGACTAACTACAAATATAACCATATATGTCCATTAAACAACCCTTTCTCCAGAAGCCTATATTCTTGGGGTAAGGCAAAAGGCTTAGGTGTACCTACTCGTCTTATTCAAGCAAGGTAAAAACCTTTGAAATGAGTTTTTTGTCTTGATTTTCATTCTTGGAGGGTCCTCAAAAACTAGAAATAGGTTTAACCCTTGGATTTTAACATTGTGCTCCCTTATAGACCTTTCCTTTGTGAAGTTGGTCAAAGGGATTTTGATGATGTTATATGATATAATGGAAATGCACTTAAAATATTCTTTGTGTTAATAAGAAAGTCTTTGATGTTGTTGCTTTGTTTTTCCTATTACCTTTATATATATTAGAAAAGCAAATATCTTTCTTAAACCTACAAGTTCATATCGTTTATTGCAATGTACCAATGTATTTGCATTGATTCTATTCACTTTTTATGACCTTAGGTATAACATGTACCCTTTTATATCTTACCAAGATCGTACTTCTGCTACATTGTGACATTTGATGAGAACTTTGAAAATGTAAAAACAATGTAAGTCCATAGGATTTTGTATATAATTAAATGGGTGTAGTTTCTTTATCTCAATATATTTTTTAGTTTCCTTTTGGTATGTATCTCTCCTTTTCAATTCTTAGAATCTTTTTTTTCAACCTGATGGTTCATGAATATCAATAATGATGTTGTTGTTTTCTTGTTCATATATATTTTGTGTGGCTTGAGCCATTCGAGTGTCAGATGCTTGGAACCTCTCACCGCTGACTTTTTAATCATGATGAGTAAGTATTATGGTAATAAATAATTTATATAAAGCATAATATTAGATAAAAACATGAAACCTCTGTGTATGTTTACCATTACAATATCTCATACAAATCTTGGAAAAACTAAGCCCACAATGATGAAACTGAGGTTGCAAGCTAGGCTTAAAATGTAGTGGAATGGCTTTCCTCCTATCTGCCAAGTTGTGGTGGTTGAAGTGTACTTGGTACACCTACCTGGCCAAAGTGAATACAAGGCTGAATTAAATATTTTCCCTAAAGATCCTACAGAGTCTTCTAGCATCTTATCTCTTCTTCAAGTATTAATCTAGACATCCCTTCGATGATGATTACATAGTCTTATAATATGTATTCTGTATTGACTATGATTCATAATTTCACTCGATTTTGTATAGCTATGTATGGGAAAACTAAATTTCTGAATGAATTCTAAAAGGTTAAATAAAATAAAATAATGATTCCATGATCTAATCTTAAGTCAAAAAATCAATTTTGATATATGAAAGTAGCCTTGACTTATGCACTCATATGCAATCAATAGATCATGCCTTCTTATTTTTTGAAATCTAATATATGTGCTTCCTATGTTGAGGGAAATAGAAAGGATCTTTAATAGGGTGAAATAAGTGGAATGCATGATCCTGGATCATTTATAAGAGACCCAATACTCTTATTTGACTTATAGAAAGCAACTTATTTCCCTCACATTTCAGAATAAACATTGTGAAATTCTAACTTGACGCCCATATGCTTGAATAAAGCAAGAGGAAGAGGTTTGGTAAGGATGTTGGGAACTTGATCACCTATCCTAATGTGAGGAGTGATGATCTACTTGGCTTTGACCAGGTCCCACAAAAAATGGAAGTCAACCTCAATGTGTTTTGTGCACTCTGGAAGATGGAATTTTTAGCATGTGTATAGCCACTTGGTTGGCCCAGTATAAAGTATCTGGAGTTTGAAAAAGAATTCTAAACTCAGTCAAGATAGACCAGAACCATGTAGATCACAACATCCATGACCCATAGCATAATATTCTACCTCAATACTAGAGTGAGCTAGCACCACCTATTTTTTACTCCTTCAAGAAATTCAGTGAGTGCCAATCATGACACAATAGCTAGAAGTGGACCATCAATCTTTAGGATCATTGGCATAATCTACATTAGCATATCAATAGATAGAGATTACCTTGGACCTAGGATGTTTGTAGAGAAATCTTCATCCTAGAGCACTCTTTATATAGTGAAGAATGCGTTGAATGTGGATTGGTGGGCCTGGAGTGGTGCAGTCATGTGTTGTTTGACTAACCCAACAACATAGGTAATATATAGTTGAGTGATAGTCAAGTAAATCACTTTCACAACTATATGAAAATACTTCTCTAGATTAGTATAGAGTTCTTTTTCATGCATATGCTTCGTATGATAGTCCATCAGGGTAGAGAATGGTTTTTCTTCTACCATGTTGGCCTCTTGATGTAGGTCAAAGACATAGCGTTGTGGGGATAGGATGATCCATGAGGATGAGAAGAGGACTTTGATCCCGAGCAAGTATTGCAAGGTACCCAAGCCTTTTGCATGGAAATGTTCATTTTGAGACTGCTTGAGTTCGGATATCCCCATCATATAATTGACGGTGACAATGTCATTAATATAGACAACAACAAGAACATGGCCTTTGGAGGACTTGGATAAGAACAAGGAGTGGTATGTTGTTGATCTTCGAAAGTTAAGTTGTCTAAGGATATCACTTAACCCATTGAACCATGCTTGTGGAGACTACTTTGAGGTTGTATAGAGATCATCATAGATGATACACTTTGTGAGAAGACACCCCCTCAACAACAAACCCAGGAGATTGCTACATGTAGACTTCCTCCAAGAGATCTCTATGAAGGAATGTATTCTTGACGTTGAGTTGGTAAATAAGCCATAAAGGTGAGATGCAAAGGAGACAAGGATTCAGATGGAGGCAATCCTTGTCATTGGAAAGAATTTTCTAAAGTAACTCATGTCAAAGATATGGGTGAATCCTTTGGAAACTAGGTGCGCCTTGAGTCATTCAACAAATCCATCCAACTTATGCTTTACAAAGAAAACTGATCGACAACCTACAATGTTCTTGACTTATGGTGGGGTCACAAAAACCCATGTTTTGTTGTTGTGAAGAGCCCATATTTATTCCATTTTGGATGCATTCCATCCAGGATGACATAGAGCATCTGTTGGAACTTAGGGACTATGTTTTATCCAGGGCAGCAACAAAGGATGAGGAGGAAAAAGAAATATGTGTTAAACATCTAGTATTTGAAATGGAATTCTTGATAGTGCAAGAGAGTTTACCTTTGTGTAGTTCCAATAGAGATTGGACTGGTCTAAAACTGACAATGATGATGCAGATGAAGTTGGTGACTCATTTTCCATGTGCCAATTTGGTGTTGTTGATAGTGGAGGTGGTAGTGGTGTTGATGGGATGAGTGGATCAGCCATTGGAACCATAGTATAAGTATGATCTATCGGGGGTGATGATGATGAATAGAACATTTCATCCCCATAAAAGGTGACATTCACAAATATATAGATTTTTCCAACACTAGGTTTAAGATATTTGTACTCTTTTTGATAAAAAGGATAATTGAGAAATTCCATTTGAATAGCTTGGGGGAAGCTTGTCATCCATTTCATCAAAATTATAGACAAAGGATACACAATGGAAAACCTGATGCGGTAGAGGGAATAGTGAGGAGTGACAGTTACCAATGGAAAAAGGAATGCACTTCCTAAGAATAGAAGAAGATTGGAAATTGATAAGAAAGCAAGCGGTGAGGACCGCATCAGCCCAAAAATCTCAGGCAAGTTGGCATGAATGAGAAAGGACTGCCTAATGTCAAGTAGATGAAATTTATACACTCGGAGATGTTGTTTTGTTGTGGAGAGTATGGACGCAAGCGTTGATGAATCATCCCTATGTCACGGAAAAAAGAGGTGATAGCCTGTAATGAACCAAATTTGGTACTAAATTAAATTTTGAGATGGTATACATAATCCTCTCTTAATACACTCCATTTCAATTTCTTAAATATTGAGCAGTAAAATACAATTTGTCTCATTTTTATGTAGTCATCCACTTGGGAACCCCATTCTTGATTCTTGGATTATGATTCACATTAAAGCTATTATTGATTTTTAGATATTCAGATTTGAATTAATCATGAGAGCAGTAATTTCCATCTTAGACTCATAAACTAAGGGAGTTAGTATTTTTAATAATTAGAGTAAGATCATTAAAAGTATATTGAAAATTTCATAGGAAATGGATTTGTAAATTGGAAGATATAAAATAGCAAGGAAAATGTAAATTGATGTATGAAAATGAACTAAATTGTGATTTTAATGTGTGATCAGATTTTAATGTGTGATCAAAGACATGTTAACTAGGCCCCACATGCCTGGGCTTCATATCCCCCTTTGTAGTGGTTATGTAGCCACTAGGAAACAGTGGATAAATACTCACCCCTCTTAGCCTCTCCTCCTCCCATTTTGACTCTATTACACCTAGAATCAATGCCCCTAAACACTAACCCATCCATTGGGGGCAAGAAGGAAGGAAATGCCTAAATCTATTATTTCCAATGACCAAGAAAGGTTATAACTAGTGATACATAAACAATGCATCACGCTACCTAAGGCTAAATCAAGAAAGTTGGATGCTCGCCTCAACCCCCGAAATGCAAACTTTTGGACCCTTAGCTCTATATTAATCCCTAAACTCGTGTTTGATGAGATACCTCTCCATAGACTCTAAAAACCCTTCTTCCTCCTACAGAACATAAAATCTTCTTCCAAGTTCTCCTTTCTTTCTTCTACAACCTATAATACACCAACCTACTATCATTATCCACAAAGTGGCCTCCACCATTGCCTTCTCCTCCAACTTGTTGTCCTCTAACTTCTGGTGTCATCCGTCCAGTACTGGGCCTTTCCAGCCACCATCACCACAATGCCGCCCACCTACTGAAACATCAAACAACATCATTGCAAACCCCCATCACCATTCCACTATGTCATCAAGCAATAGGAAAGACAACAACTATGTCATTCAACCAATCTAAGAGTACATCCAAGTCTCTTGTGTATAACCGTGTATAGGAACTTGACCCCCCTATTTGTTCCTTAATTCATGATCAAAATAAATACAATACAAACTATGAAACTGGTAGACACCTAATAATGAATTATAATACATTGTGTGAACGTCCTCCAATAACTTTTGATACAATCTAACAATACAGTCTACATAAATTTCCCAATGTTAAACTAACCTAATTCTCACTCATTTGACCTATCATCATGTTATATACATAATCCTAAGTGTATGACACAAGGGTATAACAAATGCTTGAAAGTCTGCATAAGGTCCTCAGGAACACACAAATAGTGAGATATTTTATCACAAGAGTCTGCCTTAATTTAATGCATTTTCTCATTGAAGCATATGAAGAGAATAATCATCGATTTGCACAATAACTATATACTATGCCTAATTGGACTTGAAATGAAATAATATATTGCATAAGTTGAAACTAAAATAAAATTGGGGTAACTCCTAATGTATGTAATATATTGTTCTGGTCTTCAATCAATCCAAATTATTTAGTTATCCTTTTTAACGATCATAGATTAGGTTTAACAATCTATATAGAGACAAATGCATAAATAAGCATGATATGATATAAAATTGGGAAAAATGAATAGCATAGACTTTATTATTTATTATATGTGCATGCTACTTCTAAGTACCTTATCAATATAAGCATAATTTCCCATAGATCCAAAATCTTTAATGAATACTTAAACTAAATGATCTTATACATATAAAGTTATGAATTTGATTCGTATTATGTAAATGACTAATGACTAGTAACTACATTACGAATATATGACTACAATAAAGAAATAAACTTAATAATTTTAAGATGATACATTGTAAAAAACCAAAGTGATTATTAAATATAATACTCCCAAAGGGCCAAAATGGTAATTTCACATAATAAGAACTTAGGAAGTGATTTCCAAGCCAAGAAACATCAAATAACTCTAGTACATTCTCTTTTGATAAATCTACGAGATATTGGCATTTCTGATCCTTATGGACACCTTGACTTGGAAATTCTCATTATGAAAATGTACTAAATTGTTTATTTTTTATTGAACTATTTATCTCCCTCTTGTATTTCATTTACATAATTTTGTAAAAGTCATGAGCCAATTTTTTATTAGCCTTTTGCTCATGTTGAACGTCACCACAAATATATTGAATGTTGGAACATTTTTGAGTAATTGAAATATTGGTTGATTTTGATATTGGTACAAAAACTAGAATATTGGCTAAGAGTTTTGGCTCACAAGATTTGGTGGGTCATATCCCACAACCTTCTGTACTAGATAATGGATAATTAGAGGTCCCCTAGTACTAGTTACTCCCACATGAAAAAATGTTGTTCTCTCATAGAGGAGAGAACACTAGGCACCTAGGCACTAGCAAAGAATTTTTTTTTTGATTGCTTGTGCCAATGGATAAATTGTTTTATTTTTACATAAATTTATGTCTTGAGATTAGTTTTTAGAATTTGTTCTTGTTTCACACCACTTTACATGGTTGTACCCTTTTGAAATTTATATGGTACTACACCATTCTCCTTTTATTACTATAGTCTAGAAAGAAACTTACCTAGATTTTATGACATAAATTTTTATTTTTAATAGCTCAATAATTGGATTTAGTACCAGCCTTGTTGACTTATATTTCCCTTCTTGGGGTCCATGTGTTGTTTCTTTCCCTTTGGAAATTCGTGGATAGAAGGATCATGCCACATTGAAGATTTTGCTACTGAGATTGGAGACTAGATGGATAAGGAGTGTAAGGCTAGGTGTCCTTTGTGATCCTCTTTTCTTTAGGGCTTTCAGATATGTAGTCCCTAGAGGACAAAACCCTTTACCTTATGTTTAGTGTCGAGAGAGCAATATTTGTTTTTTCTTATTTTGTTGATGTTTAAATTACTTTGTTATCATACATGGACACATGGTGTGAAACTTGTTGACCTAAGTGTCGAATATTATCCATATTTTGATAATGACTCAACCATTCCATTCATATGTATATAATATGTTTGTTTAAGATTGATTTCAGGCATTAGGTACATGAAAAGGATCAAATCACTCAAGCCCTAGCTTATCCAAGTTCAAGTCAAAAGCAATGCAAATGCACTCTTGTGGAAAACACTCCAAATTATCTTACAATACTTTTGTAACCATTTGTATTGATGACATGACTTGTAACTAAGATGAGAAAAAATCAGTGACACTTAATTCCATAGTTTGGTCACTTAAATATCATTTTGGCAACTTAATCTATTGAGTTTAAATCTCGACGGATCCATGATTGATTATGGAAATGGTTTGGACCAGTCGAGTTATACACTCACAGAACTTGATCGACCAACTTTCTGTCCAAAGTTGATTTTGGTGAATCGGTCGAGTTACCCTAGGACAAACTCGAATGATCATTTGAAAATTGACTTTGTTGGATAGTGGATCAGTCAAGTTACCTTTATTGAAACTCGACCAAATACATTGTACAAAAAATGCAGAAAAGTGACTCCAACTGTTGGAGAGTTGTTAGAATTGAAAATAGATCTGTTGCAAGTTGTAAAACATATATTTTTCATTCTTAAGTGATCCTACACTCAAAGGAACACCCCCAGCTATAAATAGGACCCCTTGGAGTTCATTATAAGGTTGCTCATTCATGTTATCTTTGGTCCTTGCTATAGTTGAGTGTGATAAACCCCTTTGAGTCCCTTTCTCTCTCTCTCATTTACAAAGCATTTCATGATTATGAGTGAGTTAGGCATGTTGTAAGAGAGCTACCTCAATGTTACCTTATAAATCTCTCCATCTCTCCACTTCCAATTCCTCTTTCTTCAAGAAGCAAAGGTTGAAGTGATCTTCTCTGAGTGAAGGTGGAGTTGTTGCTCTTCTTGAAGGCTGAAGAAGGTCTGAAGATCTTCTCCAAGTGAAGGAGAAGGACATTGTGGAAGACCCAAGGAGGTTGATGGGTAAATCCTCAAGGCCAAAGACTCTTTGCGTGAAGGGGAGGACCTTGGTGAAAGCATCCAACTAATTGTAAGAGTGGGTAAGACCTATTATGAGGTAGAAGACCATCTCCTAGATAGGTAAGATCTTGTTTGTAAGGATATTGTCTCCCTTGGCCTAAAAGGGATGTTAGGTATCCTTGTGCCATAAAAGGAAGGTCAATTGTTGTAACTCTTACAAGTAATATAAGTAGTAGACATCTTAGAAATCCTATAGCTTGACCTTCCTAGGTAGTGGACTGACAATCTCCTAGTTTGGAGAGTGGAACCACTCCAAACACCTTGTCTAGGTGTATGTTTCAATCTCTATTATCCGTGCTATGCTTGTTTAGATAGGACTTCAAATTCACTTTGCCTTTTGGGTATATTCAAGGGAATTTTTAATTCAAAGAATCTTAATAGACATTGAATATTGAACCAAAACCAACTTGTGAGATTTGAAAATAATGTAAAACTTCATCACAAGTTTGAAGTAAGTAAAGCATGTCATTATAGAATAACCATCCACAAATGTAAGAAAATATCCATAGCCATTGTAGCTAGTAGTCCTGAATGGACCACACACATCTTTATGAACTAAATCAAACATACAAGAAGATCGTTATAGACTCGGGTTGCAATGGATACACGATGGTATATACATGGCTTATAGGCATTAGAAGGAATGGAAGAACATGAAGATAAAGAATTATCTAATAGGTTAAGCTTGTAAAAAGGTAAATCCCATGATAGATGCAGACGAAGTGGCATGGAGACTAGAAGGGTTCGTGGTAGGCTGGAGGGTGGATCGAGAAATAGTAGCGATCATTAGAGCACACTCCCTACCCAATCATCATAAAATTCCTCCAAACCTATAAAATAAAACTTGATGGACCAAAAGCTATGAAACATTAGAGATAATCAACAATTTTATTTATGAATATTAAATTGTATGCAAAGTCTGAAACAAAGTGGATACTGGTCAACTTGAATTTAGAATAGATAGGAATAGTGCCACATTGAGTTACGTAATTCACTAGCCCATCTTCCATGGTGACAGAGGAGTAAGAGACAAATGAATTAGATGTGGTTAGAAGATGGGCATACTTGTCATATGTTGTGACACCATATCTAGTTAGAACTGGAAGCAAGCATGGACACCCAAATGGTACCTTGAGAAGTGGTGGCAAGGTGGGAAGAACAACTAAGAGTAGGTAAATCCCTCACTTGCCAATTGAAATAGGAAGATGCAGTCATGTTGTATCTCTGACTGGTCATAGTCCAAATGTCGAAGACCTTGAGGTTGTGAATTTGCTTGATTACCTGGTGCTTAGAAAATTGATAGCAAAGTCAAGGAAGAATATGTGATCGAGACAGTCAATTATGTTTCCCTTGAGAAGACTCCAACTAATAAAGAGGTCCCATGACCTAAATCTAAGCTCAAAAAATTATCTAAAGGTGTTAAGTATGAGTTCCTAGATACATAGTAACATAACCTTGTCATTATAAGCTCTTCTGATAATCCCCATAATATTGGGCAGTGTGGTGAAGGTGTTCATACCCTTCATGGGATAACAAGACATGAGAAGTTTGAGAAGATGATTGTGGTCAATGAGGTGTATGACCAATTGTCAGGGAAGATGTTAGACCAATTATCAGGGTAGATGCTTGACCGATGTAGGAAGGTGCTTGAGCAACATGGGTAGAGCTCTACCACATCCTCTCCCATGTTGTTTTGGATGGACATGCTTGAAGTGGAAGACATCTTCAGTGTGGCCCATCCTGCCATGATAAGTGCATGTTGGGTGTTGTCCTCGTCCACGACCATGTCATTTGGCTACCACAACCATTACTGGTGGATAGATTTAGCAGTAGTAGAGATGCAAGGAGAAAGCATTTTAGACTGGGCCAAGCAGGAATATGCCTGGTCCATGTATGAAAGGGTTACACCAACTAGGAGTAGTTTTTGAAGAATAGAAAAATGAGGAATGAAGCCCATTGAGGAAGTGCCCAATGAGGAGAGTCCCCCTCTCTTTGGTGACCTCATTAAATGCTTTCAGAGAGAAAAAATTTGGTTGGTTGGATAGGGCCTTCATTACATAACTGTACTTGGATAGGTATTGATCCCATTATTAGTCAGAGAATATTTTGTCCATGGTGTTGTAGAGGCAAGTAGTTGTTCTCCTGGGTGAAGAATTGCTTTATTTCATCCCACATTGTTTCAGTGCACTTCTGCCACATGTACTTGACTGCAATGTTAGGCTCCATGCACCCATAGAGCCAGGAGAGAACTTGGCTATTGCTTGTAGTCCATACGATATTTGGTATGGAAGGGGCGTCCTTAGTGATAACTTGAGTTTGCCCCATGATTCTAGAAATGTCTTAAAACACACATTCAAAGTAGAAAGTTTTCATCGCAAAGTTTAACAAAAGATATGTTCAGCATATCATTATAAATGCTAGTCATCTAAGAAACATCACCCATGATGAGGTGAGTGAGATATTGGTTAATAGTATGGTAAAAATAGAAATAAAAGTAGTGGAATGTATCATGGTACAAATAGAAAGAAAGGAACTAGAATTTGGCACGGTACAAAAGAATAAAATAAAAACACTAACATAATGAAAAATTGGTAGAATGATGAGTGGAACTGTTGGAATGGAACTCAGAAGATATAAAGTAGTACTACTAGAGTGAACCTTGATAAAAAGTAGAGTGGAACTATCGAAATATATCTCAATAGGAAAATAGAAAGTATTATAGAATTAATGGCATGATAGGATAAAGAGCTTAAAAACCCCATCTTTTAAGAAAACCACTTAGCCATGTGGATATGGGAACCATATGGAGCTGGAAGAAGTAATGCTTTTCTCTTTTTTGGTGTTTTATAAATTTGTTTGGGGTCTTTTGAATCTGCTCTTTAATATTAATAAATCAACTTTTTGGAACTATAACATAATTAATGAGATAAGGGAGAGAGGATAAAGCATTTCATATTGTTCAGAAAGAGATGATAGTGCGTGTAGTGGCATGGATGGCGTCGGTGTTGCCAGAAGGACAACCCTTGATGGTTGCACCTACAACTGTCAATTAGCTATGTTGTAGATGGCCATAGGATGTCTATGAGGCAGTCAAAGGGAGAGGGTGGGAGGGTGGTGGTGGTGGTGGGTGGAGGAGGGGGATGGTGGTAGTGGAAGGTGGTGGTGGTGAGGAGGGGTGTGAGCTGTTAGGTGAGAGAGGGAGAGGAGAGAGGAAAAGAAAAGAAAATGAGAGGAAAGGGTAGGGTTAGAACCCTACTTCTAATACCATGTAAAAAAATTTCATCCAATAATTTAAAAATGTACATCCAATAAGTTAAATAAGAGTATTGGGTCTCCTATATATAGGATCCAGGGAGTACATGGGCTGAACAGAGACAAGGGAAAATACAATAGGCATAAGCCCATCTAATCAAACATACAAACACAAATATATGTAATTCCTATGTTTAAGGGAAATAAGAAGGATTTTTAGTACAATAAAATAAGTGTAAAATATGCTTTATACATCACGTTTGAGAGCTCATATTAACAAACCTCCTTTTGCCCATATATATCTTGTTCAACATAAAACATGATCTTAAAAAAATATTACCCCTTTCATTATTGATCTTGCTTCATACCTAGAAGTGCTATGCCTTTAGAAAATTAAATTATGATGGACGAATTTCTTACAAGAGGCAATCTCTATTAATTATAATGCCTCCTTGTAAACTCAATTTTTGTACTTCTGGTATGAGATCTCAACCATATCCTTTGTTGAACTGATTTTTGGAAAATCTAATTTGTTTTTATGTATTCATAAGTGTACCCACATGTTATTACCCATGAGAGAAAGGAAATGAAAGTATAATCTCAGATACCCTAAAATCTTAAATGATGGGTAAAATATGACGAATTGATTTTTGATTCAATGGTTTTTTGAAATACAAATCAATAATCATTACTCCTCTTATTTGCTCATTTAATATCTCAATGATATGGGCACACCCATGCTAATGAAATGTTCTTGAAGGAAAGTGTTATGGTAGTATTCTGATTCAGGACTTTCTTAACCTATGTCACATCCCTATTATGACTTCCTTGAAATTTTCATCTCTTGTTTATTTGGAGATTCTGAGAGGTAATCCTTTCTTAGGACGTTGACCTCAATTATGTTGAATCTTGAATTTTTTTTTTTGAAACCCAATTTTGGATCTTGAATTTATATCAATGTTGAACATGTATGTTGTTTATAAGCTTGTTGTTGAATCTTCTAGAAGTAACTAGGTATATATCACACATATGATTCATAAACATTATATACCATGATAATGAAATGATGTTGATATCACAAAATATTGCTAGATTACTGTTTTGGATGAATGATCACAAGTATGGTCTAAGTGGGAATTTATATCCTAGCTTAGATGTTGTTAGAACCATGATATTTAATGTCCAAAAATTTACTCTTGAAGTCAATATTTGTCCTTGAGACTATTGATCTTTCTATCTATTCAACTCATAAGATGCCCTTTTTAGATATTGAGATATCCTCAATGTATATGATTGATGACTCTTGTATCTCCAATATTGAAACTTGGAATGATTATTATGTTGACCTATTTGATTACATTTTAGGTTTGGGATCTATTATGGACTAGGTTTGGATTCGTCCATTGATATCAGTACAAAAACATAATGGCAAAATATGTTATTGGTCTCAAATATATGAAACATGAAATCTTACACCAGCAAAATCTTGAAACTCAAATATTGGGATTAAAATTCATGATCTTAATCTTGAATCAAAGAGCTATATTCTTTTGGCCTACAAGGTGAACTCTCTAATTTGTGATCTATGGCTTACTAATGTGTTTGTATCTAAGATGGATGCTTAATTTCTTTATATTGGGATAGTTTTGATAAATGAGGTGATGATGAAACTAAAATTTGAGTACTAAGATGGTTATGATATGGAATATGAAGTTTGTATCTCTTTTGTGGATTTGCTTAATTCTAGATCAACATTCCTTTCAAGGTGGGGAGGATGTGATGAAGTGGATTTCCTCACTCAACCTTGTATGCTCTTCTCACACATAAGTTGCACAATTGCACTCAGTAATCTCTTTATTCATCACTTTGATGATTTTGGATCATATGCTACTCAACTGATTGATTTATGATTGATGAATTGTCATTTGAACTCAGCAGACAAAGTTGAAGACATTAGTGTACCTTTAGATGTATCTTCTTTATTTAGACACTTTGACGCCATTATCTTGAACCCAACATTTTTCTACAATAATAATAGGAAACTTTTGAACTTTAGGTGAAAATTTCACCTTAATTTGACCAATGAGTTTGAAGTTATTAACTTTGTAAAATAAATGTATAACACTTTTTATTTTCTTCCAAGAGATTTCCACACCAGCAATCAGTAGTCTCCCCTTCAGCCAAATAGAGGCCTTGGATCAAGGAACCATAGATTGTGCCCTTGATCCAATGTCCTAATGGTTGGTCCTCTCCCTCAGCATGTTTATTGCATGGGTGGAATGGTTGTATGAATGGTTGTCCATGCCATCTACGCAAGACACCCCACACCTCATTTACCCTCCCTGAACTTTGCCTTAATTTCTTGTTCCATTTCCCACCTTGTACAACCTTTTTCTTGGTCCCAAGAAAGATCTATTCTTCTTTCTTCTTCTCTACTTCTCAATGGTGTCGTCAAGGACCTCTTTGGGTGTTTCTCCCCATGCACCCTAGGCCGAATTGGCTATTGCCATTGACCTTACAAGACAGTCACATTTTTGGAATCCCTATAACTTTCTCCATCTTCCTCATTATCTCTGGCTATCTTGCTTCCATAGAGCTGTTACACCTATTCCAAGGAAAGCTCACTAGGGGGGAAGTCCTAGTGGTCGTCAGATCAGGCTAAGACAAAGCATAACCTAAGTTTAATGGCAAGCCTTGACACTCATTGGCATCTAGCTCTTAGTGTAGATTCTTGAAATGGATTGTTAGATCTCAGGACTGGTCCATAGTGGACCCACAATCTTATGGATGGGACTATGCCACATCACCTCATGCCCATGAGTCGCAACATGTGAATGTGTCCATTTACATTGCCTGATATCTTTAGTGTATGGTGGACTGCACATCCACGATCTCCATTTTTTGCCACATGGTAATTTCTCTCCCTCTCCCACTGATAATTAAAATAAATCTCAAGTCTTTGATAAATACAAGAAAATGATTACTTTATTATAATTTTCAAATAAGTAGTCAACTTTGATTTGAAAAATACAATATTTGCATTAGAAATGTTAGCATGTCTTAAATATACTCAGAATTTCACTTATTTGATTAAAACAAGTACTTCTGATCTTTTTTGACATGAATAGTGCCCTATTATTCAAATCATGATCTAATAATGGATCCATGCTATGTTGAAACTCTAGATCAGTAACTTCTGATACTTTTTTAACCAAGATTTGACCTTGGCCACACATGAGTAACTATGTGTCTATGAAACTTGCAATGTGACTTAATATAGACTTTTCATCCTAAATTTTAAATATTATGAAAATATTCTAATGATGATCCAAACTATTTTGTAACTATAAATCAATATCTTTGATTACTTTTAACATGAAATATAATATTGATCACTCTTATTCTCTATGAATTGCTATGTTGCATGAAATATTTCTTAAATGGGAAGTTGATTATTATGTAATTTAGAGCCTATCAAATCTTATCATTTCCCTACCAAAATCATGAAATCCCAATCTTGAAATCCCTGATCTAGGTGTGGTGTTTACCCCTAAGTCATGTATTATATATTATATAACAATGTACATGATGATGAACTTACATTCACTATTTGAGATTTAAATAAAAGTCTAAACTCGGGTTAAATAAAATTGCAGATTTCTGGAGCTTGACTTTGGGAAAACTTTTAATATATTAGTGGATTGCCTTAGTTTGTGTGCCAATTGAAGGTGGTGGATTGTAGCAATTCGTCGATCGTGTGGGACATAGAGTCATGCTTCCTCAGGAAGCATGTCCATGTTGACAATTGATGTAAATGCATATGGAAGATTATGCCATTCAATTGGGAAAAGGACAAGAATCCTTTTGTCTCTGGAATGAAAATTTATCCTATCTAGGGACTATAAAATAAGGATGTATCCTTCTTTCTTACACATCCTGACTTTCATGACCTGGATCTATGGAAGAGAAGAATATATGGGAAATCCCACTTCTATGGCATCCTCCCATTAATCTATCATTGGTGTGTCTTGCATTAATGATGTCTCCTAGAATGAAGAAGTTGAGTTGGCAAGCTTTGGTATGACATGAAACCTTCATCATCTGGATTACATCCTTGTTATGAGAGAGTTGATGTTGGTGTAGATCCCCTTTTGGGATCCTCTAAATCACTCCTTCCATTTTGGAGACATTGTTCTGACTCCCACCCATAATATGTGGCTAAGATTACTTGGCTTCCCCTCCATGACTAATGGCATGTAGTACCAAAGAAGTCGATATGGTCTACTAAGATGTGGAATCGTTTTGTCTTGAAGAAGTCATTTAAGAGTGAAGTGTGACATGGTATTGACTCTCCCAACATTCCCCATTTGTAAGCATATATATTCATCATGCTAGTGGATCTATTCTTTAGAGATACTGGTGGATGAGTGAAGTATGATACTTCTAGAGTCAAGGCCACCCTGGTGGGGGAAGGAAATCATCATTCCTTTGATACGAGTTGGGTTGTATGAGTGTTTAGATGAGGCCCGATTGATTGTAAAGATGTGGGGATCCTTCAAGGTCCTATAGATTTATCTAGGAATCCATAATGGACCTTCCAGATTGGAAAAATCTTTGAAGCCTCATAATAGCACGGAGAAGGAGTTTGTATCAATTCATACCCAGGTTAGGGAGCCCCATCAGTTATGTGGAGATCTAGCATGGTGTCTTGTGGGTATGATGTTCACAAACGTGTATTGCAGATGGATGAAATTTCATCTTGATAACTTAGATTGTGGAGTGGCCATGCCTAATTCTCAATGGTTGACCATATTCCTAGATCTAGAGGGTTGCATCACATACTACCTTGTGTCATACTGAGGTAATTCAATCATTGGCAATCTATGTACCAATGTTGAAGATTTCCCCCCTTTTTTCCAAGAAGATGATGGTAGACTCCCGTAAAGTTCATAGGAAGGTCACACATATGTGGTTGAATCAGAAGAGTATGACTCAAGGATGTATTCCTTGTAGTTCAAGATTGCTCTCCTAAATATTTAGAGTGGACTGCATTGGTGCCTTCACTGATAGTGACTTATTATTCTATTATAGAACCATGATGAAACCTATTTTTTGTTATTCATATGTTATTTGTTTATTTGTTAATTTGCATGAGAAGCCAACATACTATAATGAGTTTATTTTTGAAATAAAGGTTTTTTGGTTCATGACATGCACCATCAGCTATGGGTAATAACTCCATGATATTTAGGACTTAGGTCATTTGTGTGCATATCGTTTTGAGTTCCCTTCTAATGAATCGCTTGATCTAAAAAAATCTAGATCTCATGTCTATTAATTTTAGGATACCAGACATGAATTTAAGGTTTCATATGTGAGGATTACCTCCTTCTCATCCATCTCCTTGCATGAAGTCAAAAGTTTGAAACCCCAAGCATTTTGAGTTATCTCCTATCTCAACTTGATGATAAATATTTCCTCCTAGATCGTTCGTGGTCTATTTTGAGATTAGGAGGTCCCTCATTGTAGGGGAGAAGATGTATAAAGAGCTCTATTAGACCTAAGTGTAATGCCAAGTGATAGAGTCATGCCAAGTATTGGGTGTATCAATGTAAATTCCAGTCCCAATTGGGACAAGGTTCCATGTTTCATAGACACCCTAGTAGGCTTTACTTCCAATATGCTTTAGTGTATCAATCCACCACAAAAATGTGTCTACCCATTTAAAGGGATTTTAGATTACTTTTGTAAGGTGTCCACTAGTTGTGGATCTTTTCCATTGGAAGATATAGATTGGACCTTGATGCTCAGGGCCTTAGTATGGGAGTTTGAGATCTATGGGGAATGAATGGGCTTTACCTAGCGAGGGTTTCCCACCTCATGACTCTCAAGTTAGTACGTTAAAATTTTGGCCCAACCTCCTTTTAAGAGATGAGTGACAATGTTTGCAAGGGGATTCAACCTCCACATCCTATCAATGGTCCTTCCCTTTCAAGTTAACCCCAACAAATGTAAATATGGCATAATTCTGGGTGTAAGGGTCAAGATATAGATTGTGAAGATTATATTTGACTTTCCTATAGGGAATCATAACTTGTGCCATCCTTTCATCGATCATGGGGCTTCATCTCGCCTTTTATTGTAGTCAAAAACACATTTGAGTGTATTTTATTAGGGTACATATATTTTAAGGAGTTATTTTTGGGTTGGAAAATTGTTGGGGCCTCAGAATAATGGTCTTTCTCCTTCCATCCTATGCCCTATGCTCTTCTTTGACCTTTACACTTCATGGTGCATGCAGGGGACGTGGTCAGGTACTTTAGTCATTTTTAGCATTTATTAGAGGGACAGAAGCTTTTGGTTCCCTCACATGCCTCTCTATAAGAGACTTATTTGTCATTAAATCTTGATCAAGAGTAGTACCATTTTACAAGGTTGGTGTTTATATCATGGATATGAATGTTTCCATCTATGTCCTTTAAGTGCATGCCACCTCACTCATATATGTCATGGACAATGTAGGGCCCCTCCCATTCAGGGTTGAACTTTCCCATGGAATTGGTATTTTAGATGACTCTCTACACTAAATTGTCCTTCTAAAAATTGTGATGTCAAACCTTCTTGTAGAATGCTCATCATTCTTGCTTGGAAACACTATGCACGGTATAGGGCTTTTGGCTATTGTTCACTAAGAGTGTTGAGGTAGTAGATTCGATCTTGAAGCCACACAACCTGTAGGCTATCTGCTTCTCTTAATATGTGGAGTAAAGGGATTGATATCTCAATTGGTAATAATGCTTCCATCCCATATACTAGAGAATATGACATGGCTCCTTTGTATGTATTGTTGGAAGTGTGGTAGGCCCATAAATCCATAGGGAGATGTTCATTCTAGTTGGCATGAGAGCTTATTGTCTTTTGTAGGATCTTAATTCAATTCTTGTTGGCAGCTTCAACGACTTCATTCTTCTAATTCTGGTATGGTGAATTACAATGATGCTTGATGCCCAAAGAGGTTAGATACTTCTTGACAGTCTTATAAATGAAGATTGTACTACTGTTACAGACAATCCCATGTAGTGTCCCATACCATCATATGATGTTGTTTTGGAGGAATTTAATAATCTTCTGGGTTGATGTGTTGGTGATGGGCACTACTTCTACCCATTTGATGAAGTAATCAATTGCAACCAGAATGAAACAATTTTCGTTCGATGTCTTAGGATGGATTTTACTGATCATTTTGATTCCACAAATTGATAATGGGCTAGACATGGCCATGTTTTACAATTGTTTTATTGGAGAATTAATGTATTCCCATAGATTTGGAAACCTTGACTGTGGACATATTGGCAATAGTCTGAATAAACTCAACTTTCAATTCAATCAACTATATAGGGGGAGCATGTCCAACATGATTCTCTTTTAATAGGTCACATGGTTTCCATGGTATTCCAATAGTAACCCAAAAGAAGTATTTTTTTCTTGCATTACTCCTTTCATATGTATGCCACAAAACCCTTCATGCACCTTTTTTGTGAGAGTTTCTGCTTCTATATTTCTTATGTGTTAGGAAAGAGTCTATTTATAGGATATGTGATACAATTGTTCTGCCTCTAGGACGTATTAAGTGCTTGTTGTCTGAGTGCTTTTTTCTTGGACCCAAGACTTTCTTTCATTAGTGGGTGCATTGTTGTTGACCCTGCAATAGGAGGGATGAAACAATGTTTGAGTCTCAAAAGAGAAGGTTTGGCTTGCTTGGATGTCAATCCATGAATCAAGGGTTTCCAGTGTGTTATGATGTATTCTAATGAAGTGAAAATATATATTATTGATATCTTGATCCAAATAACACATATGTTCTTGATATGGCACCATGTTCTAATGGTGTGTCTTACATTTGTTTTATACTTGAGATATTACAAGAACAAAGTCATTGTAGACATTTTATCACCGTGCCCCTTGTTTTCTAGTGAGTTGGAGTCCTAAGATGCAAGCTTCATATTCAACCACATAGATGGTGGCATCAAACTCGAGTCTATATCTACTGATAATTTCTCCCCATGGGGGGTTCTAGAGGACTACACCTATTCTGGCTCTTTTTTATTTACAACTTTGTCGAAGAAGATTGTCCATGTGTCTACATCTGGAAGGGTTCCTGCGTATGATGGGAAAATCATTCATATGTCTTTGTCTGGGACTCATATTCATGTGCTTCTTCCTCCTGAAGCGGGGAGTTTGGTAATTGATCAGAAAGGGCTTGGGTTTGTTCTTTCACTATCTTCATTTGAAGATAGATAATGTTGATTTTTGACAACATCATCTTCCATTTAGGGCATCATCCAATCATGATTAGGTGATCACACAAATAGCAGAGTGGATCATGCTTGGTGATTAGCTGTAGAAGATACATCATCTGATAGTGGCCTAGATTCCTTGTTGTGTGGATTAAAAAACATATAATATTTTTCAATTGTGTTGTGATGAGAATTAGTGTCATTGAACTTCTTGGACATATAGTAGATAGCATGCTCATCTTCAATTGTCACATGATGCAAGACTTTCCCTATCAATGTCTCGCATACTGACAAGCACAAAATTAAAGGATGTCCTGATGTGGATAGTGTCAATATAGGGGGGTTGACAAGGTAATCTTTAAGCTTGAAAAGTGCTCCTTCTCATTGTTCATTCCATCCCAAGTCAGAGTTCTTCTTTAACAACTTGAAGATGGGTTCATGGATAAATGTAATCTTGGTGATGAAGTAGTTGATGTATTGGAGATGACCTAGTATGCCTCGTATCTTGTTTTCTATTCTGGGGGAGGGCATTTCCTAGATGGCTCAGGCTTTTTCTGGGTCTACCTTGCTTCCTCTTTAACTGACGATGTATCCCAACAAAATACCAAACATAACCCCAAAGGTACACATGGAGGGATTCTTGTGCAGGGATAATGATTGCATTCATTGAAATAGCTTATCTTAGAAGAGTGCGATCATTGCCCTTTGGTATGTAGCTCAAGTGTTCTTAAGACCAACTAACATGACCTGATAGGAGAGTAGTCCCCATTCGGTAATGAAGGTTGTGTTCTCTTTATATACTTTGGTCATCTTGATCTGGTTGTAGCTAGAGAACCAATCCATGAAATAGGGTAGTCCATGGTTGTTGTGTTGTCGACGAGTAAGTATATGTGTGGAAGTTGGACCGTCTTTTGGAGATTTTTTTTTGAGTTCATGATAATCCACAAACATTTTTACCTTTCTATCCTTCTTTGGTACTAGTACAATGTTGGCAAGCCATGTAGGATAGCTGACTGGCTCTAAAAAACTATCATTGTATTGCGTCTGATCTTCTCCCATGATCTTGATACTCCATTTTTGTCACTACTTTTTAGCCTTATGGTTGATAGACCACATGGTGGGGATGATGGAAAGTTGATTAATAATGATTGCCTCATCCAACCGAGGCATGTCAACATAGGTCCATGTAAACACATCGATGAAATGGCATAGAATATCTATCAGTCAAGGTTTGATATCTTGTGGCAGATGCCCCCAACTTTGATTTTGCATTGCTTGAGGGAATCAACTGAGATTCATCATTTCTACCACATTTTTAATAGTAAAAGTTTGATGCTAATTTGTCATATAATCTAGGATAGTGACATATTTGAATTAGGCATCTTTGTTCTTGTAGGGTTTTGCTATTTTAGTGAAGGCAAAATCCTAGAGAGCCTGCTCATCTTCATATTCATTTGGATTTTCTAGGTTTGTAATATTTTTGGTTTTTGTATGCTTTGATTTTTTTTTAGATTTTGCAAGGATGTGGTAGAGCATGAATAAATATCCACTCTAATATCTCCACCACAACAGGTTTTTGTTACTCTAATGGGCTTTTTAGTTGGTGTTCAAGGGGACCTGGTCCTTAAGACATTGTGCTCCTCTATATACTAGTTTTGGGCTTCCTCATCACTAAAGATGGGATGAATGAGAGCTTTTATGTCTTCGATGGAATTTGAATATTAAATATGGAACTAACACCCCATCCATCGATCATGTCATAGGTTTCATCAAAGTCAACCCATGTGACACCATAGTCTTACTCTATGACTTCAGGGTCTATAGTCTTGACATTGTCTTGGCTAGGTGGTGTGCTCCCGCTAGAGGCTTGCAACACCGGCCAACTAGGGTGTCCGGGAGCAATCCACGAGGTCAGAAGGCACGGGAGATGGGATCTTCGCTTTCGAAATTTGTATGGTCCCAAATCGAGTCGATCACTACAACTAAAACAGTTTGCCCGCAAGCGTACGGGGTACTATCGTAGTATAGGCGAAAGGAAAGATGTAGGGTCAAACCACAGAGATAGAGGGGGCACTAGAGTTAGAAGGAGTGAGCTATGTTCCTTTTGTGGAGATAGGTTTTTAAGGTTGTTTGATGGTTTGATTATAGTAAAGAACAAGTATGAAAGACATAATTGAAACTTAGTTATCAAAAAATGAACTAGCAATCTAGGTGACAAACTAGCTAAACTAAGGCAGGGGCAAGATGGACTAGACTAAGCAAGAAATTAGCAACTAAGGAACTGAATTAACCACTAACTAGATCCCAAACCTAGATTAACACTAGCTAGCAAAACTAGGCAATTAACTAAGTTAACTAAAGCAATTGAACTACACTAGCATTAACAAGCAAACAAAGCAATTAAGGTTTTAAGCAAGAGTGATTAAGGTGGGTGGGCCGTTTGGGAAATGTCACTTTGATTTTAGTTGGGGGAGTTCAATAAACATGCATGGTGCTCAATTTATATCTAGATTACCAAACCAAAAAATAAGGTCAATGCCATTAGAACATACCCTATACTACTAGTAGCAGACTAGGGTTAGGTGTAATTCTAATGGGATTGGCCAAATCTAGGTTTCTAGGGTAAGTGATAGTGGACAATTGAGGGTTGAGGGTAGAGATGGGAGTGGAGATGAGGGGCTTTATCCTCATGCCACTAGCCACTCTATCCTTTAGAAGGCCCTAGGCAATTGTTTCACTCTCATTTACTCTAGCTACTTAGATCTCACACTCATTTGTAGAAGGAGGGATGTGTATGTAGGAACAAGGGGGCTAGCTAGGGATCCACTAATTGGACCTAGGAGCCAATCCTAAGATAGCCACATACACTCCAATTCCTTCTAGAAGCTAAGTGTCATCAAACATCTCAAAGCAAGCAATCCACACAAAAAGCATAAACCACATGCAAAAAAAATGGGAAATGAGATAGAAGCAAGAAGCAATCGTCATAGATATGGATTAAGTTCATTACAAGAATTTATCCCCCAACATGGTATCAAAGTAACATTTTAATCCCAAACAGCCCACCACAAGGGGGCTTAGCTAGACATGATCAAGAAAACAAGAATAGAAAGGGATAGAAGAAGTGGAGACTCCATGGAGCTTGATGTAGAAGCCTCCTTCTTCACCTCCAAGCTATTTGTCGACGTCCTTCCTCCTCCAAGGTGCAGGGGTGCATGAAATGGTGGGCATTTATGGATGGAAATCTAGGGAATTAGGTCTCCATGGTGGAAAGTAGGTGGAAATGGTGGATTGAGAGCCAACATGGAAGGAATTTGCATAAGGAACTCAAGAATGAAGGGTGGAGTAGTGTAGCAGCTGTGGGGGAGTGTGTGACCTAGTGCTATGGCTGCCACCCATGTATATATAGGTGGTGGTGGAAGCACTAGGGTAAGTAGGGGCAGTTTAGGAAAAGTAGTGAAAAAGTTGTGTAGGGTCGGTGATCACCACAGTCATGGTGGGTGTGCCACAGCCGTGGTGAGGGTAGTGGGGAACGGCCGTGGGGGGTGAATACAGTCATGGTATGCTGAGGGTGGTAGAAATGCTAAGTGTGGACATGGCCACAGCCGTGGCGGAGTGCCACGGTCGTGGTGGGTAACATGCACCATGGCCGTGTTGCATAACACGACCGTTTTGGAGGAGGTGGAGGTGATCGTGGGAGGAGCCACGGTCGTCTTGATCATCTTCAACCACGGTCATGGCAACTTGGCCACGGTTGTGGTGATTTGGAGGAAATCCATGTTGAAATCTCACTTCTTGATCAATAAACGCACGACCGTGGGAGGAGCCCACGACCGTTTTCTCTTCTCGAGGCCACAACTGTGCTGATGGCCACGGTCGTGGTGTCTTCACTGGCCACGGTCGTGTCTGGGAGGCCACGGTCGTGGGTGATCTATACAAATCCTTGTTGAAACTATTGGATCTTGGCAATAAACACATGACCATGGCATTGTGGTCACGGCCGTGGCTGGGCTTGCATGACTTGATTTCACTTCTGACTTTGTCATTTTCGGATGTCTTTGCTTGGGGATGATTCTTGGCCACTGGAGGTAGGTTGAGGGAGACTTTAGGGCCTTCTTTGGGCCCCTCCTTGAGTGGGGGAACCCTAGAACTCCTTATCTCTCTCTTCCATCTAAGCATGGTCCAAGTACCTAAAAAACAGTGCAAAGAACATCCATAAGCATATTTGCAATTATAATCATATTGGGGAAAAAGTCTTGTAATATAACATGTTTAGATGCAACTTAAGTACAAAATGGCACAGGATGGAGTCCTAAAATAGGGCTACATCACCACCTCAAACTTAAAACATACTTGTCCTCAAGTATGCTCTAACTCAATCTCTCTACAAATTTTCCACAAACAAGAAATGACAAATGCAATGTAAAAGATGATTATTGCTGAATGGTATCAAAGATGACTGAGTGCATGCATTTCACCTCTCTCCTCTTCTACTTTCACAATCCAATCATGAAAAGAGCACAAAGCATATGAACTTCAAATATAGCGCATAGAATATACAAGTTATCCATATCTCTTTCATTAAGTTCCGGGTAAACCGTTTCATGATAGTGTTGATCGAGGATGACTAGGAGTGTTGTTTCACATTCATGCATTCAGTCTTATATTTCAAATCTTACCAGATGACCCACATGGCTGCGGAAAAAGGCAAAATGAGCTAAGTTTGATGCTTCTTAGCTCAATGGGTATGAAAGTGGAAGAAAGGTTGCGGTAAGAGTTTTGGAGTATTTTTACACACTCATCTTTTCTTTATTTGAATGCTCTTAAACAGGAGCATCCTTTTATTTTGTTTTTGCCTTTCTTTTTCTTTTCTTTTCTTTCTTGCCCTTGGTGTAGATAGGGAAAATGGTGGATAGAGTGAAATGGGGAGATAAAGATATGGCCACCCCAAACTTTTGGAGGTGTCCAAGGTTGATTATGTGCACTAAGGCATCTTTTTATCAGGCGGAGGGGTATGAAGATGGTGGAAGAAGAATCGGGTCAAAGAGGGGTCATTGGTATGATTTTCCACATAAGACATCCGGCATGAAAGTTAATCCAATACTTCATCCTAGATATCACACCACATGAATGGACAAGATGAAATTTGATATATCAAGCAAGTGATTCCACAAACACTAAGCGTTCAAAGCTTGCTCAAGTTCACAATTCAAGCAAATCAATCACAATCACAAGAGAGGTGATGCACATGTACAAAGTCAAACATTGATATCACTTAGCAATAAAGCATAACATTTCACTTGCATTAGTCAAAGGTCGTCATTTTTACTCAAAACAGGAGAGATTGGGTCAAAACATACTTTTCAGATAAGAAATCTCAAATTTGGGCAAAATTGGCCAAAATGTTGCCAATTTGCACTAAATCACATCTAAACCTACTTTAGGGAATTTAAAGACATAAAGCAGCAAATCCTACTAAACATGCATATGAAATTATCAAAAACTACATGAGAATGCAATGCATGATATGGAATAGGAAAAAGAGCAAACATTTTGAAAAATTACACAAAAATATGAGAAGTCAACTACATGCCATGCAAAGATGCAATGAAAAGAACAATAACAAAAAAAAAACTAAACTCGATGGTAGAGATGATAACAAAATGACAAAATGAGAGAGATAGGGTGGTGCATACCGCCCTACCCACCCCAAACTTTAGAATCATGCTATCCTCAGCATGAAACTATAGCTTAGGGGAGATAGGGGAAGTGTCATGGCTCTGGTGGCTGGTCTGGAATCTGCGGAGGATTTGGAGGAGGAGCTGAGCCTGATGGGGGATGCTGGTAGTAGTGCCCCCAGTAGTCGTCCTGGGGTGGAGGGTAAGTCTGTGGATACCCAGTTAAACCACCCCAAAAATCTGCACCCCATTTGGGGTTTCTTGCTGTCTGGGCGTGGTGATATTGATACAAGTGGTTGATCTGATATTACATCTGCTGCTGATCATACCACATGTGATGTTGGGAAAGCTGCATGTCACCTTGGGTCTTCTGAATATTCTCAATGTGTGCCTGGATTGTGGCCATGTCATAGGCATTTCCTAAGGGTGGCTGCAGCTGGGATGTCCCCTCATCCCTCCTTCTTGTTCTTCGGGGTTGCCTTTGTTCTGCATCTTCTTGCTCCTGCCCTTGCACATTAGATTCAGCAATGTCTTCATGTGCGGCAGCAGCTCCCCTAGTATACGTCTCCCTCGGGTGGTCTTGCTGCCATGCCATTAGTTTCTCCCTCAACCTGTTTCCAGGTCCCAACATGGATATTAGGGGTTCCGTGTGATATGGCAGCTCTAGTTCAAAATCATGCACACTAGTAGTTAAATAAATCATTCTGTTATTCTTCATCTTTATGGTGTGCGAGCGCGTGAGATAATTGGGGTCAATAAATTCTGCCTCAATTGCGTCTTGTACCCCCGAGAGATCGTATCCCAATGCCAATGCAATTGAAGTGACGAACCCTCCCATAACGAATGGCTTCAAGCTCTTGTAGGGTACGCCCTTTAGATGGTCAATCAAAAGAACTCCAAGGTCAATATATCTCTTGTGGTGCATACCGATCAAGACAATCATATCCTTTTGAGAAATGCTACCTTGGTTGTCGTATCTGCCCACAATCGTGTTTGCCAAGACCTTCTACATGTAGCGTGTTAGCGGGTTACTTATGGCAGCATTTTTTGATCTACCCGCGTAGTAATCCTCATTGCCCGTGAAGCGCTTCCAAAAATGGGCATAGTCTAAACTGGCCTCTCTCTCTAACAAGCTGTCATCCAATTTCACAGCTTCTTTAGGATTGGCGGCGAAGATAGCATTCAGCTCAGTGGAAGTGAGGGTGTGCCTATTGCCCATCGTGGCAAATATGATTGCATCACAACCCCTCACTTTAGTCTTCTCGAGAGTGGCAAACAAATCTCTAGTCAAAGCGGGATATGTAGGTCGGGGTGTGAAAAGAACATTCCACAACCCAATCCTCTTCAAGCCCATTTCCACTATTTCTTTGATCCCAAGTTCTTCAATGGTTTTCTTACTACCGTACCTAGAGGCGACGACTCACCTTGTCATACATTCTGGGTAGATGAGATCTATCTTCTTCTATCTTTGTCCTCGGCCATAAGATACTCCAGCTGGTGCCTTGCCCAAGGACTTTTCTCTATCTGCCTCCAGATGTGCCAGAACATCATCTCCTTCCGGCTCAAGCTCTACCTCTTCCTCCTTGATGTCTTCTTCTTCCTCCATCGTGTAGGAATACAAACCTGAGCTGGTGTCAAGATTGTACTAGTGGGCCGACTGCTCCTCATCTTGCTGTAGTTACCGCAAGGGTTGTGGCTGCACACCACACCTCGTCATCACCTGAGACGTCGAGTGGCGGGCTGGTGTAGGCTTCGGCGGGAGCCTGGATGAGGACGGTGCCGCTTTAGATCTTTGACTTCTTTTTGCGGCTGTCGGCTCGATCTCATCAATAAGGTGGTCCAAAATGACCCCCATGGACTCCTCTTCTTCGTCCTCTCCCTCATAGGTGGCATCCGTGATGTGGTGGCTATCAGATGCGCGGGAGTGTGATCTGCTCACCGATTGCGACCAACAGAGGGAATGGTGGGCGGAGGTGGTAGGTGAAGGTGTGTGGGATGGCATGGACACATCGAAGGAAGCATTCTTAGAACGCTTGTTCCCTCCGGTGATGATGTTCATCCCCTTGGTTATGGCTCTCCCAATCTTTTTCATGGTGGAGATGGAGGTGAAGGTGGTGATTTTTGGATTTTAGTGGAGAAAGTGGTGTGGATGTGGTTTTGTGGGTGGAATGGAAGGATAGTGATGTATGGATGGTGGGTATATGATTTGTGGTGGATTTGGGTGAGAATGGAAGGGTTTTCGTGGAGGTTTTGTGTAGGGGATCTGTAGGGCGGAATGGAGATGGAAATGGAGATGGAGTAGCGATTGGGCTAGATTGGATGGTGGAAATGGTAGAGGGATGGTTGGGGATTGATTTGGAATGGATTGCGGATTAAAGGGTGGTGTTTTTAGGGGCTGGAGGTGGAGATTTGGGGAGCACGGGGGTGGTTTTCTGCCGCCACGATCATTTTGTGAGAGCTTGAAGACGATAGAATGAAGAGGGGGTCAGGTTTGGATGCTTATGACTTATATTTTTTTTCTAAAACGGGCTCGGCCACGACCGTGGTGGCTGGCCACAGTTGTGGCCAGGGTTAGGTGGCACGGCCGTGGCGGGCGCCACGGTCATGTTGTCGAAGAAGAGAGCCCTGGCTTGACCTCGCCACGGTCGTGGCTGCACGCCACGGTTGTGGTCGTTCCTTCTCAGCACGGTCGTGGTGATGTACCATGGTCATGGCCATTTCTTAAAAAACGTTGTTACTTTAGCCAACTTGGTGCTTTAATTCGCACGACCGTGGTGGGAAACCACGGTCGTGGCCTTGTCCTCCTGCCACGGTCGTGGCTGATCTTGCAAAACCATGTAGCTTTGGCCACTTTGATGCATTAATTCACACGACCGTGGTAGGGGGCCACAGTCATGTTTGGCCAAGAACACCAAGGTCGTGGTCTATCTCCATGGCCGTGTTGGGGTTGTTTCTTGAGTTTTCAAACTTTAAAACTTGAAATTTTGATTTCATTTGTTCTTTTGCCACAAATTTGACTTAATGGCCATGATTTACTTCTAAAACCCCTCTCTCTATTGTCTAACACATGCACATCATCAAAACTCAAAATAAAACTATAAAGCATAAGTGTGTGTGTGTTTTTGTGTAAAATAAAGAAAAAGTATCAAAAGGAGGGTTTGAGAATCTCAAACCACGTGGGTTGCCTCCCACTAGCGCTAAATTTAACGCCTTCAGCCAGGCTTATTGATTGTAGATCTCTGTCACTTCTTTGGAACCTTCAATAGATCCTTGTAGTAGATTCCTTTCTCATCCTCATCCAAGCACTCTTCTTCATCAGATTCTTCCTCTACAAGCATAACAATATCAAAATCTTGATTGGCCTTGTCCGGGACGACTTCAACAATGGATTTCAACCTTTGCCCATTGACGGCAAATTCCTTTGCACCTTCTTTCTCACAAATGACCACAGCCCCTGATGGGTATACTTTCTTAACAAGATAGGGTCCTTCCCATCAAGACCGGAGTTTTTTGGGAAAGAACTTCATTCTCGAGTTGTATAGCCATACCCATTTTCTAGGCTCAAAGTCCTTCTTCCTAATCATATTGTCATGGAGGAACTTTGTTCTCTCCTTGTAACTATTTGACAACTCATACGCCTCATGGTGCATTTACTCTAGCTCATTGAGTTGGAACTTTCTCTTCATTGCTGCATTTTCACCATCAAAGTCCATATTCTTCAAAGCCCAAAGCGCTTTATGTTGCATCTCTACCGGTAAGTGGCAGCTTTTTCCATAGATGAGCTTGAAGGGTGTGGTGCCAATCGGGGCTTTGTAAGCAGTCTGGTATGCCCATAGAGCTTCATTGAGGCGGAGTGACCAATCCTTACGGTCCAGTCTCACCGTTTTCTCCAAAATGAGCTTTATCTCCCGATTGGCCAGCTCAACTTAGCCACTTGTTTGAGGATGGTATGGAGTGGCAACTCTATGGTTCACTCCATGTTTCTTGAGCAATCCCTCAAAGGTGCGGTGGATGAAGTGACTTCCCCCGTCACTTATCATTGCTCTTGGAATGCCAAACCGACTAAAGATGTTTGATTTTACAAAATCACAAACAACTTTGTGGTCATTTGTCCGAGTTGGAATGGTATCTATCCATTTTGACATAGTCAACTGCAACTAAGATGTAGATATACCCAAATGAAGGAGGGAAATGACCCATGAAATCAATTCCCCATACATCAAATACCTCTACCACAAGAATGGGTGATAGAGGCATCATGTCTCTTTTGGAGATATTTCCCACCTTTTGGCATTTCAAGCAGCTCTTGCAGAATCTGTGTGAATCCTTGAACAATGAGGGCCAATAAAAACCACATTGCAGTACCTTGGCAGCTGTGCGCTTTCCTCCAAAGTGTCCTCCACATATCCAGGAATGGCATATGGAGAGGATGCCTTGTTGTTCCACTTCTGGTACGCATCTTCTTACAAGCTGATCGGGGAAATACTTGAAAAGGTGAGGGTCATCCCATGTATAATTCTTTGCCATGGAAAACAGTCTTTTGCTTTCCTCCCTTGTCCATGTGCTAGGTATCCTTCCACTAACCAATAAATTGGCTATGTGTTGGTACCATGGCCATTGAGAAGATGAGAGGAGGAAGAGTTGTTCATGTGACATGGTTTCTTTGATTAACCTTGTCTTGTCAAAAGGGTGATCAATCCGGAAGAGATGATCAGTTGCGCCATTTTCTACTCCCTTCTTGTCCACTATCTCTATATCAAACTCTTACAGCAACATAATCCATCTTATCAACCTCAGCTTTGAATCCTTCTTAGACATGAGATACTTTAACACCGCATGATCCGTGTAAATCACAACTCTGTTTTGCAGAAGATAGGAGCGGAATTTGTCTAGAGCAAAGATGACGGCGAGTAACTCTTTCTCGATAGTGGTGTAATTTCTTTGCGCTTCATCAAGAGTTTTACTCGCGTAGTAGATGGGATCAGGAATTCAGTCAATCCTTTGGCCCAGCACAGCCCCCACTACCATATCAGATGCATCAGTCATGATCTCAAATGGCAAAGAGAAGTCGGGGGGCTACATGATCGGAGCAGAAATTAGCTTCTCCTTCAAGTGATTAAAGGCTTCAATGCATTTGTCATCAAAGTGAAACTCGACATCTTTTTCAAGAAAGTGGCACAACGGTCTTGAAATTTTGCTGAAGTCTTTAATAAAATGGCAGTAGAAACCAGCATGTCCCAAGAAAGATCGGACATGTCTTACGGTGGAAGGAATGGAGAGGGTAGAGATGAGGCCCACTTTGGCCTTGTCAGCTTCAATCCCGTCTTTAGAGACTCGGTGGCCTCGAACGATGCCTTCGGGCACCATGAAGTGGCTTTTCTCCCAAGATAGAACTAGTCGAACTTTCATGCATCTCTCGAGGATGACACCCAAGTGTAACAAGCATGCATCAAAAGTCTTTTCGAAAACTAAGAAATCATCCATGAATACTTCTAAGGACAAATCAAGCATATCTACGAAGATTGATGTAACACACCTCTGAAATGTGGACGGGGCATTACACAACCCGAATGGCATTCTCCGATAAGAAAATGTGCCACTCAGGAAGGTGAATGTTGTCTTCTCTTGATCGGCGGGGTGTACGGCGATCTGAACGTATCCAGAATACCCATCAAGGAAACAATAGAAACTCTGCCCAGCCAGTCTCTCTAGAATTTAATCAAGGAATGGGAGGGGATAGTGGTCTTTCTTCATCTTCTCATTGAATTTGCGATAGTCCACACACATCCTCCACTTATATTTTTCTCTCACTGGCATTAGTTCCCCATCAACATTTTCAGCAACTGTGATTCCACCCTTCTTGGGTATGACTTGGATGGGGCTCACCCAAGTGCTGTCAGAAATAGGGTAGATAATTCCGACATCAAGCAATTTGACTACCTCTTGAGTCACCACTTCTTTCAATTTCAGGTTTAGTCGCCTTTGCATTTGGCGGGTTGGCCTCACATCTTCTTCAATATATATTTGGTGCACACAGATGGAGGGATCAATACCCCTCAAATCGGCAATGGTCCATCCAATAGCTTGGATGTTCTTCTTCATAACCTTCATCAAAGCCTCCTCTTGTTCGGGTGAAAGTATGGATGAAATGATCACCAGGAGGGTGTCATTCGCCCCTAGAAAAGCATACTTCAAACCTTCAGGAAGTGATTTTAGCTCAAGTGTGGGGGGCTCTTCAAGAGAGTTTTTCAATGGCTCAGAGATGGAAGGGAGGTCTTCACTTGCAGCCACCAAGGCTAGCTCACACTCTTCATCATCTTCCTCATCATCCTTAGGAAACTCAACTATCAGATCTAATCCTCTACCTTGAGTGGCAGTTTGAATCCAAGAAGGTAGGCATTCTTCCACGATCTCATCTAGACACTCAACTAGATAGCATTCTTCGTCTGTTGCACCTATCACTTCGGCCTTGGCTGAAGATTTAAAGATGTTCAACTGGATCTTCATGTGCATGAATGTCACATACATCGTACTAGTCCTCACATGAATGACCGCATCAGCTGTGCCCAGGAAGGGTCTCCCCAAGATGATAGGAACCCTCCTCATGTCTTTCTCCATATCCAAGATGATAAAATCAGCAGGAAAGAAAGTAGATGTCTCATCATCTAGTCTCACGAGCACGTCATCAACACACCCTCTAGGCGTCTTTACCGACCTGTTAGCTAACTGCAAAGTGCAATGGGTCGGACCCAACTATCCCATCTGTAATTAAGAAAAAACGTCATACGGCATGAGGTTCACGCTCGAGCCCAAGTCTAGGAGAGCTTGGTCTATGCGGTGCGCCCCAATGTAGCATGATATGATAGGAGCACCAGGATCCTTCCTCTTTCTTAGAATGATGTGCTGTAGAATCAAGCTCACTTGCTCAGTAAGCTTTACCTTCTTCGGGGTTCTCCCTGTAGTTCTTCTCTTGAAAGTACAAAGATCCTTCAAAAACTTAGCATATGAAGGAATTTGCTTGATTGCATCAAGCAAAGGGATATTGATCTTCACTTGTTTAAAAGTTTTTAGAATGTCGTCGGTATGCTTTTTCCTTCTTTTCTCTGCAGAAGGCTCCTTAAGAGAATCGGGTAAAGGGGGGAGATGGGACCCCAAATGGTCCATCTCAGCAGTATCATCGACTGGTATCATGGAAATCACTGTATCATCATTCAGTATCTCGGTAACAACTATCGGAATCACGATATCAACGCTGCCTCTTATCACGGTATCATCAATCTGCATCTCAGCATCAACCTGCTCAACCTCAATATCATCTCTGCCAACAACTGTACCATGGGGGCTCTCCAAAGTCCTACCACTCCTCAATGTAGTCACTGCCTTCACATGCTCATGGGTGGTAGGAGAGGGAGCTTGTGGAGGTGGTTGTGGTTGTGGGGGTGGTAGAGGCCTTTGGTGAGGGGAGTTGGGATTTTGAAGAATGAATTGGGGTTGCGGTTGTTATTGTGGTGGGGGTGGTATTGCGGAGGTGTTTGTTGGTAGATGTGAGGTGGAGGTGGAGCATATTGATAGTTGAGTGGCGCTTGAGGAGGTGGAGGAGAATAGGGGTTTGGTGGGGCTTGGTAAGATGGTGGAACATAAGCACTCGAAGTGTTCCCTAGAAAAGCCCCATCATTGTTCAGATTTGGCATTGGTTGAGATGGAAGTCTACCTTCTACCCTTCTAGCCAAAGAGAGAGAAATCTGATCCAACCTCTGCTCAAGACGGTTAATAGACTTCCCATGTGCATTGACATCTTTTATACTTCATCCAGGCTTCTTAGCCTTCCTAGCACTTCCTCCTCAAACTTATAGCTGTAGTGCGGCTTTTGCTGCCCCTGTCCTTGCCCATCCTCGTTATGTTGTTTCCAGGAGAAGTTTGGGTGGTTCCTCCACTCGGGAGTGTAGGAGTTGGACATTGGGCCCTAGTTGTTGTGGCCACCAAAGAAATGTAGAGCATTGACTTCCTCATCTACAATATCAACCGCCATGGTGGGTTGGCTAGAAGAGCCACCCACTTGATTTTTCATCATCTGCATCATATCGTCCATCATCTTCATCATATCGGGGTCATTAGTATTGCAACTCGGAGCTGCGGAAGAAGGTGGAGGAGTGTAGCTTCGGTCACAATGCCCCCCTTTTGTAGAAGCACAATGGCGGGAATTTTCTGCGAGGTGCTCAAACAGCGGCCATGATTCCTCAGGCGGCTTTGCCATGAAAGTGCCCCCGCAGGAAGAGTCTATGTTGTTTTGGCTTTGCTCTTCAAGCCTGGTGTAGAAGGCTTGAATGAGCTGTCACAGAAGAACCTCACGATGAGGGCAATTGTGAAGTAGCTTTTGGAACCTCTCCCACTCCTCATGGAAGGGGTCGTTCTCTTTCTGGGCAAACGACGTGATGCACCTTCTTATATAAGATAACTTGGCGATGGGGAAGAACTTCTTGATAAACTCATTCTTCACCTCATTCCACGTGACCAACTTTGGCTTCGTCACATACCACTCCTTCCTTGAGGGAGAAAGGAAAGAGTATCCTCCTGATCGAGTCGTCAGTGGCCACTAGAGTGCGGAAGGTAGAGCACATTTCAAGGAATGCGTCTATGTGGTGGTAGGGATTCTCATTCTCCATATCAAAGTATGTAGGGAGAAGCCACAGGAGTGTCGACGGGATGGATAACTGTTGACCTGGCATTTGGTGAACTAGAGTGGCGATGGGGGAGTTGTAGTTCCCCGAAGTGAAGTACGCGTGAAGCGGGCGATGTGGCGGTGGAGGTGGCTTAACATCTGCATCTCGGTTGTTCTCAGACATCTCAGCCTCCTGGTGTAGGTTGCGGTGAGCTTGACGCCTCCTTCTACCAATCTCATGGTCGTATACCACCAAGTCAGTGCAAGTAGAGCGTGTGATATGCATGCACAGCTGTCACCTGCACAAGACACAAACAAACAACAAGAAACCAAGTTAGAAAACCAAGATGCAAAAGTAACACAAAGAATAAATAATAGCAATGGTGAGGGAAAAATGAAGGGCTAAGCTACACTATCTAACTAGGTCGAGTGCCTCTATCCCCGAAAATGGCGCTAGAAAGCTTGGTGCGCTCCCGCTAGAGGCTTGCAACACCGGCTAACTAGGGTGGCCAGGTGCAATCCACGAGGTCGGAAGGCATGGGAGATGGGATCTTCACTTTTGAAATTTGTATGGTCCCAAATCGAGTCGATCACTACAACTAAAACAGTTCACCCACAAGCATACAAGGTACTGTCGTAGTATAGGCGAAAGGCAAGATGCGGGGTTGAACCACAGAGATAGTGGGGGCACTAGAGTTAGAAGGCGTGAGCTATGTTCCTTTTGCGGAGCTAGGGTTTTAGGGTTTTAAGGTTGTTTGATGGTTTGATTATACTAAATAACAAGTATGAAATACACAATTGAAACTAAGTTATCAAAAACTAAACTAGCAATCTAGGTGACAAACTAGCTAAACTAAAGCAGGGGCAAGATGGACTAGACTACGCAAGCAATTAGCAACTAAGGAATTGAATTAACCACTAACTAGATCCCACACCTAGATTAACACTAGCTAGCAAAACTAGGCAATTAACTAAGTTAACTAAAGCAATTGAACTACACTAGCATTAACAAGAAAATAGAGAAATTAAGGTTTTAAGCAAGAGTGATTAAGGTGGGTGGGCCGTTTGGGAAATGTCACTTTGGTTTTAGTTCGGGGAGTTCATTAAACATGCATGGTGCTCAATTCATATCTAGATTACCAAACCAAACAATAAGGTCAATGACATTAGAACATACCCTATACTACTAGTAGAAGACTAGGGTTAGGTGTAATTCTAATGGGATTGGCCAAATCTAGGTTTCTAGGGTAAGTGATGGTGGACAATTGAGGGTTGAGGGTAGAGATGGGAGTGGAGATGAGGGGATTTATCCTCATGCCACTAGCCACTATAGCCTTTAGAAAGCCCTAGGCAATTGTTTCACTCTCATTCACTCTAGCTACTTAGATCTCACACTCATTTGTAGAAGGAGGGATGTGTATGTAGGAACAAGGGGGCTAGGTAGGGATCCACTAATTGGACCTAGGAGCCAATCCTAAGATATCCACATACACTCCAATTCCTTCTAGAAGCTAAGTGTCATCAAACATCTCAAAGCAAGAAATCCACACAAAAAGCATAAACCACATGCAACAAAAATGGGAAATGAGATAGAAGCAAGAAGCAATCATCATATATATGAATTAAGTTCATTACAAGAATTTATCCCCCAACATGGTATCAAAGAAACATTTTAATCACAAACAGCCCACCACAAGGGGGCTTAGCTAGACATGATCAAGAAAACAAGAAAAGAAAGGGATAGAAGAAGTAGGGACTCCATGGAGCTTGATGTAGAAGCCCTCTTCTTCACCTCCAAGCTAGTTGTGGACGTCCTTCCTCCTCCAAGGTGCAGGGGTGCATGAAATGGTGGGGGTTTATGGATGGAAACCTAGGGAATTAGGTCTCCATGGTGGAAAGTAGGTGGAAATGGTGGATTGAGAGCCAACATGCAAGGAATTTGCACAAGGAACTCAAGAATGGAGGGTGGAGTAGTGTAGCAGCTGTGGGGGAGTGTTTGACCTAGTGCTATGGCCACCACCCATGTATATATAGGTGGTGGTGGAAGAACTAGGGTAAGTAGGGGCAGTTTAGGAAAAGCAGTGAACAAGTTGTGTAGGGTCGGTGATCACCACGGTCGTGGTGGGTGTGCCACGCCGTGGTGAGGGTAGTTGGGAACGGTCGTGGGGGGTGAATACGGTCATGGTATGCTGAGGGTGGTAGAAATGCTAAGTGTGGACATGGCCATGGCCGTGGTGGAGTGCCACTGTCGTGGTGGGTAACATGCACCACGGCTGTGTTACGTAACACGGCCATTTTGGAGGAGGTGGAGGTGATCGTGGGAGGAGCCACGGTCGTCTTGATCATTTTCAGCCATGGTCGTGGCGACTTGGCCACAGTCGTGGTGACTTGGAGGAAATCCCTATTGAAAGCTCACTTCTTGATCAATAAACGCACGACCGTGGGAGGAGGCCACGACCATTTTCTCTTCTCGAGGTCACGACCATGCTGAGGGCCACGGTCGTGGTGTCTTCACTAGCCACGATCGTGGCTGGGAGGCCACGGTCATGGGTGATCTTTACAAATCCATGTTGAAACTATTGGATCTTGGCAATAAACGCACGACCGTGGCATTGTGGCCACAGCCGTGGCTGGGCTTGCATGACTTGATTTCACTCCTGACTTTGTCATTTTTGGATGTCTTTGCTTGGGGATGATTCTTGGCCACTGGAGGTAGGTCGAGGGAGACTTTGGGGCCTTCTTTGGGTCCCTCCTTGAGTTGGGGAACCCTAGAACTCCCTCTCTCTCTCTCTCTCCCTTCCATCTAAGCATGGTCCAAGTACTTGAAAAACAGTGTAAAGAACATCCATAAGCATATTTGCAATGATAATCATATTGGGGAAAAAGACTTGTAATCTAACATGTTTAGATGCAACTTAAGTACAAAATGGCATAGGATGGAGTCCTAAAATAGGGCTATATCACTAGGCCATCCAAGGCGAATTCCAAAAGGATCATATTTGGGTGTTTGAGGTAATTCCTCCACCCCTTCATGTGTTGGGTTGACGAATGTATCTAGACTAATATGACTATCTTGGTTATTTTTAATGCTTTTTATGATGTCAGGGTGCTTAGGGAACAATTTGTTCATGGCTAGAGTGGCACCCATTTGATTGCTTCCTCATTTGGATGGATGACCTTGTCCTCAGAATGTAGGTTGTTCTGGGTGGTCCGGACACACTAGCTTTCTTTTTTGATGAGGGTGATATCTCTTATGTTGATTGCAAACTCAAAGTAGTCATCCCAGTCATCATCATTGACCTCTTTTTCAAAGTAAGGCAGCATCATGAGGACGATAGCCTTGGTGGTGTCTGGATTTTCTTTTGTGATAAAAATAGTGCAGGAAAGGTACATACGAGGACCATTATTCTAGAGGGAGAGGTCCCATAAATACAACACTTTGAGTCAATGTTATTCTTCTAGATGAATGTGTCCGGCCCTGCAGCTCAAGTCTCGAGTCAGGGGTAGAAAATTGGAGTAACAACTTTGAGTAAAATCCATCGTAGTGGGCCACAACATAATGTGCTTCCATTATTGTGTCTACCTAGTGATCTAAGTTCATGTGTAGGATGGGCCATAGTACTCTAGGCCTAACCCCTTCTATCTGGGAGGGATTTGGATAATCTCCATACATCCTTGTCATCTGGCTCCCAATCCTTAATCTAGATGGATGTGCATCTCTTATAGACATTATGTAGATAACGTCAGATTGTGTGGGGGATGGCGATTTCTTGTGCATGGCGGAACCCACCTGTTATTAGAAATATGAATCATTTTGAAGCATAATAGGATATCATCCTCCTCAATGCACACTATGGTGCTAGGGCTATTGTCTTGAATGGTGATAATGGTGTTTCCTAGTCGATACTTCAGTCTTTTATGTGGTGATGATGAGGGAACAACCTAGTTATGATGAATTTGTGATCTTTCTATGAGGAGGTTGAAGGAAGGATCAGTTCCATGACCAAAAATGGGATTGTGAACATCTTTGGGCCAATCTGTATCTCCAGAGTAATACCTCAAAGAGTGTCTTTGATTAATTTGTGTTAAGGAGGTTGATTTCTTAGTTTTCAAGTGCAGGTTGGAGGGATCTTTATGCAAGGATTGGAACTCGAGAGGGGGTCCATTCCTTTTGAAGAAATAAACCCATCTAAACCAAACACACTAACAAGTATGCTAGAAAAGGTATATTTTTCCTCTCTATTGAATAGTATACAAGACCAAGGCATGGAAGTGGAAATAAATGCAATGATTGTATTCATTTCTACAAGTTTGCATAAAAATATCCCACTCATGGCTTACTGAAATAAACAAACTCAACAACTAGGTAGAAAGAGGACCAAACTATCAAGTACATCTCCCAAGAGTTGGCTTCCATAATCCAAGTCTAATCATCAAGTCAGGTCCAATCTGTCCTTCACCTAAGCATACCCCACAAGAGAAGGAAAAATGGATATTGTCAACATAAAAGCGGGTATGAGGATATAAATAGAGATCGAGAAACCATATGGGAAAATGGCAAAAAATATAACTTTATCAAGGTTTCCCAGATCAAGAGGGATAAAGAACATCCAAATGGATATCAAAAAGCACATATAAATAAGACATCAATAAAAAGAGTTTTTGATGATCCATTATTTACCATTACTTCCATTTAAGAGGTATCAAAGAGAACATCCTTTCTAAAGATATCGATAAAGAAGATTCAATAAAGGTTCAAACAAGGAGAAATTTGAAACTTAGGCTAATTGGGGAATATAAAATCTGAATTTACCATTTGTTCTTACTCTTGGGATGATCCATTATTTTATTTTGTATTTTAGAGTTTACATGTTATTTTCTTTAGTAGTGGGATTAAGGAATCTAGGATTACCTATTTAATCTCAAATTATGTCGCAAAGCTAATTGGGACCCAAGAAATACTATTTTATTATTAAGTTCAACTTTTGAGACTTCCTTTTAAGAGTTCCGGTACAATGGGAGTTTAGACTCATTATATTGATAGTTATTATTATATTACCCAATTATCGAAAACATTTATAATATTTAGAATCACATCATGATCAAAACTTACTTGGAGTACCTTGTACGAGTTCAATGGATTACTAATTTATCCCATTAGTCCATTAATATCCACATTTCCACATTATTATCTAAAATCTTTTTAAACATCCAACTATAATCACATTATATCTATGAGTAATATTATATTCAATATATATCATTCCTTGACATTAAACAATTAATTGAGCATATCTAAGTAATTATGGTGTATTAATGAACAAGGTGACAAATACTACATATGTATGGGCATATCTTAGATATTGGATCTTAATCATGTTATTAGATCCATGTTATGTTTATTGAGATATGGTATGTGATTATTACCTAATATTATTATTGTATTGTGTGTGCATTTAATATATATAGGATTGGGTTAGATGATTACAAATTATGGTTTAGGTGAACATGATTATTACACATCTCATTCACCTCATGAGCATATATGAAGTCTAGGGTTAGATTTTGTATATTTAGGTCATCAACTTATTAGTGTTGGCTTATTCAAAACACATTCATGGTCACTTGTGGATTATTCAAGTTACATGCATTAAATGTTCATCAAGGTACAAACATGTGTATTAGGATTTGTTCTTAACCTCATTTGGTCAATTCTAGATGTCCAAGAATACCAACCTCTTATGTAGGTGATTAGGGTTTCTAGGTCAAGATGCTAGATTTTGTTTTGTTACACTTTCAGATACCAATAAGTGTCTTTAAGGAACACATGTTGAGGAAGGTGTAATTGTCAACAAAACATGAAGGTAATTTGAGGTAGTTGTTTATTTTTGTGATTAATAAGGGTGTTGTGACTTCCCCTGATTGGTATCTTATCTTAAGAGAATGGTATCTCATGAGTGGTCGTGATTAACCAGATGGTGGATGTAAATGTTTCTAGCCTCATGTCTTTGGAAACATAGGCCCCTTCTACAGTCTTGCTTCTCGACGTTTTGGGGAATTTTGCATCACTTCAACCAGTGATGCCTCCCCCTTGGGTTGGTTCAAGAAATGGATTGTGTCTGAGCTTTTCATATTGGATTCCTTACAAATATAAAGTGTTGGTAGTGCCTTCTTACTATCAATAGATGGACTAGAGACCTTGTTGGTCTCCTCTTTTGTTGTGTTGGTAGGGACACCTACATAAATAGTTAACTTCTCCTTGCCTCTATCGAGAGGCAATGGTACTTTTGGTAAAGTAGGGCTCTGATCTGTCTCCATTATGACTATGAAGGTTTCACGGGTGGTACTGCCACTGTAAGGTGATAAGTCATTGTCTTTTGGGCCTTTCCTAGGAATGATTCCTTTAGGACCAAAATCGTTTGTACTTTCATCCTTGGGCAGGTTTCAGGGACATTGATTTGTTGTATTTCTACACATAGTGAGGTGGTAGTATGATAATAGGCATTCAGGTGTCAACTAGGACTATTGGTTTCTTTTCTTGAGCCAAAGAAACAATCTGAGTACTTAGAGACTAGTTCTTGATTTCTTGTTCTAGTGGAAGGATGAGCCCTCATGATGAGTCTCCTAATGGTGAGATTACAACCACTTTGAGGGAAAATGAAAGCATCTCTTCTTTTGTGACTATGCTAACCTTACTAGATTCTATCACATCCTGTAGGGCATCTTGAATGTGATCCATGGATCAGTATTGTGCCCTTATGATTGGTAGAAGTCACAAAAGGCTTTGACATTGTATCTTTTCAGAAGGGGATTCAGTGGATCTCGTATGGTTGGGAACTTCAGTAGGTGTTTGATGTCTGGCAATATTGTGTTGAGGGGGTGTAAACTTCCTTTCTATCTTGGAAGGTTCTTTTGCTGGTGGAAGGACAGTTTCCAATTCACCTTGAGGTGTTGGGTTACTCATTGCCATATGAGTGTTTACTATCACTTGGTTCACATGCGGTTAGAAAGGTGATGGCACATACCCATACTAGTTTCTAATCGGACATGCATATTTTGGGGACATGTATTGAGGTTGATAGTTGGGTGGCACTGTGTGAATTTATTGTTGTTGATGTATCAGGGCATGGGCCATCTGAGATGTTGATGTTTGCACTGATAATATCTAGATGGATGGTTGCTATTGTTTGCCACATCTCGTGGGACCGAGCATTGCACCTACTATTGCATCTATGACTTTTACCTTTGTCAACTTAGGCTTATGACTAGTTGTTGCAGAGGCAGATTGTGGCTGGAAAGTGAGGCCTATTTTTTGTAGACCCTCCATTGCATAGAATTTTCAATCTAAAATCATGTTTGTATTAGTGTTGGGAAGGTATTATTATAGATCCCCAAAGAATTAGGATTTTGATAGGTGAATCTTTATGGATTTCCATAATATTAAGATTCCCAACTGAATTGGGAGTCCATTATATTCATATATATATATATATATATCCCTCGAATTGCTTGCCTTTGTGAGACTAAATAGAGTGTTGCTTTCTCCTTCTCCCAATGCAATCTAGAGAACCAGCTGGGAAACCAAAAGCAACGTCTTCTTCAGCACGGGCACAAAGTGTAGGTTGTGAGTCGGAGAAGGCACAGTTTGGGGAAGACACATAAATAGAGCATGTTAGGATATCAACACAAGGTTACAGCTTATTACTAATCTCAATAGTTCTTGTTTCAGCACACCATTCCAAGGTATGCATTCGGATCCATGGACAAGGCTTTCACCTTGGTTGTAGCCTATGAACCAATTTATTATGTCCTACTATCTAGTTTGCCATAGTAGAACCTATTAACTATATAAAATTGCATTCATGTATTCCTAATTTGCTAAAAATTCATGGTTTAATATATTCTAAGACAAAAGAATGATCCATATTGTTAAACTCTCTTCTATATTTAATGAACATGATCATATGAACTTTCTTCTTCTTATCATATATATTATTTGTGTTAAGATCATTGTTGCCCCTAAAATATGGATCATGTATGAGTCTTAATATATTGAACAGTCTTCCTAATCTCACGGTACATTTACATGTTATATTATTAATTTGATTTATGACTCCGTTGTGTTGTTCTAAATCATGATATATGGTAGGAATGAGTGCTTATTTTGTTAATCTAAATCAAATGTATACTACCTGTTATGTACCCATTGTTTTCTAAGGATCATAATTATCCTTAAAAGAAATGACCACACATAGGTATAATGCCTACCTAAAAAGGGTAGATAATTGTTAAATTAGAAGTTATGTTCATATAAACTATGTCGCTCCTTTGCAAGAAAATACTAGATAAGAAACTAGTGGTGATGGAAACTAAACAAATATGAATTTGTGCCTATACTTACATGATTGTATAAATAAGTATTAGCATACTGAATACTACTTTAAGGACCTTGTCTTAGGATCAACTGTTGTCATCCATCCCATGATACCAATGTGCCACATCGTGGTGATTTTGCCCAATTTTGGTTAATGAAATTTGGGAGCTTTATCCGCTTTCAGTTAATTGAAATATCTTGGTGACAAAATCCTTAGGTTGACTATTTATTGACTGCAACCTCGTGGTGTGATTTCAACCTCGTGTTGACTTATTAATTGACTGCACCCTTATGGTGTGACTGCAACCTTGTGTCAATTGTTTATTGATTGCACCCTCGTGATGACTACAACCAACTTCAAGCTCCCCCTTGAAGTAGCCTCCCTCTTGAAGTAGCTTCCTATTGAGACAACCTTCTTGAAGTAGTCTGAAGTCCTCCTTCTCCTCTGAGAAGATCAAACCCTCTCCAATCCACAACCTCCAACCCTAGGAGTAGCAAGGAGAATACAAGCAATAAGAATGAACAAGAAGGGGAAAAGGAAATTACAATTACCGTTGTAACTAGTAGTATGCCCAAATTGAATTTCACGTACTTATAAGTTTCATGCCCAATTTAGGCAAGAAAAGAATAATCTGGATATTTATTATGATTTATGAAAATTTAAGTCATTTTAATTCATATTAGAGTTTCTAATATTATGCATATTTTACTCCTTGACTGTTAAAATTACTGAAATTGTTAGATATTATATATCATGCATGAACTTATTAGTTTGACTGTTTCTTTATGTTTCTTTCACCTTTTTGGTTGCATACGTGACTGGGAACTTTTCCCCTACATGTATATCATGCACGTACATAGCTGATATTAGTTTATGATCAACATGATGATCCTTCTGGAACAGATGATGGACACTGGAAACATTAATTTTTATTTTTTATTGGATTTCAGTTCTTTCTTTTAAGATTAGACTAAATGTTATTTTACTGCTATAGAAAGAACCATGCATGGTCTATCTTTTTATTTCCTATGAAATATTGTTAATCATTGAATCTAGTTTATGGATAAAGATACTCTCTTTATGATTTATGATTGATCCTTGTATTGACAAATTATTTCCGCCTTGATTGGAATGATGTTCCTTATGCTTCTCTATGTGTTTAAAATTATGTTTTCAGGTTGTTACATTCTATGGTATCAGATCCAAGGTTTCCAGTGTGCAGACAAGAGCCAAGGAAAGGGAAAATCATCATTGGCCACAGTCAAATAAGTAATATAAGGTACACTTTTAAGAGTGAAAGACATAAATATGTTATTTACTAAAAGAACTATCAAGCAAGGTAAGCTTGATGTGTTTTACACTTAATATTATTTGATATTGAATCTGGTTGGTCGTTTATATATGAAGTAGTGATGCCAAATTAAATCTAAAGTCAAAATATGTACCTTAGTCTAATAATATTTACACCTATTGGTCCCCCAACCACTTTAGTGTATAAGTGTGTGATGTGCCTATGATGGTGGAGAATGAGAGTTTCATGACTGATTTTGTAGTTCTTGAGACAATTGACTTTGACTTAGTCATGGGTTTGGATTAGTTGAATTAGAATTGTGTGTGTGATCTTTAGTGAGATGAAGGTTTTGATAGGGCCAATTTAAAAGCTAAGATTATACATCACACTTGTTAGATCAAAGACAATTGGCAATTGATTTCATCTTTGAAGGCTCACAACATGTTGATGAATGGTTGTAGGGATTTTCTAGCTAATCTAGTGAATAATGACTCTTCTATTGTAAATTTTGAGGATATATATGTAGAAAATGATTTTACTAATTTTTCCTAAGTATCTCCCAAGATTTCCTCCACATAGAGAAGTTGATTCATCTACATATTTCTTGTTCGAGAATACTCCTTTATCCAAACCACCTTTCGGAATGACCCCTATTGACCTTCTTGAGCTTAAGAATTAGTTGCAAGACTTCTAGATAAGAGTTTTATATGACCAATGTGTCTCCTTGGTGAGTGCTTGTACCCTTTGTAAAGAAAAAGGAAGAACCCTTATGACTCTATGTTGTTTAGTGGTTGTTGAATCAGGTCACTGTCAGAGATAAATAGTCTCTTCCTCATATCAATGACTTGTTTGACCAACTATAATTTGTGGCAATCTTCTCAAAGATTGACTTGAGGTATTCATATCATCAACTAAAAATAGATGAACAAGATATTCCTAAGATTGTTTCCTGAATAGGATATGGGAACTATGAAGTTTTTGTTATGCCTTTTGGGTTAAAACAATGCCCCTACTACATTCAGGGATCTGACAAATTGAGTGTATCCAGATCAACTTGTCATTATTTTTTATATGATATTCTAGTTTTCTCTACTGACAAAGAGAAACACAAGGAACAATTATGAATATTGCTTCAATTATTGAGAGAAAATGCACTTAATGCCAAATTCTCCAAATGTGAACATTTAGTTGAACAAAGTTATGTTCTTAGGACATGTTATTTCTAAAGATGGTATATCAATGGATCCTGTTGAGATTGAATTCATTATGGATTGGGACAGACACAAGAGGGTAATAGATATTAGGAGGTTTTTGGGAATGGAAGTCTAGTATATGAGGTTTATTGAGAACTTCTCCAGTATAGACCTTCCGTTGACAAATCTGACAATGAAGGGTGTTAAGTTGTTATGGATGTAAAAGTGTGAATATAGTTTTTTGGAGTTAGAGAAAAGACTTACTAAAGAAGAAGCTAACCTTTTCTTATGGTAGTATTGGTTTTGAATTTTTTATTGATGCCTCTAGAGTAGTTTGGGTTGTTTTTTGATGCATCATGGTAAGGTGGTAGAATTTGCCTCTTGACATCAGAATGATCATAATAGGAATTACCCCACTTATGACTTGGAGTTAGTTATTGTGGTGCATGCTCTCATGAAATGATGTCATTATCTTTATGGGGACCAATTTCAAGTATTTCCTTATCACAAAAGCCTAAAATATATCTTTTCTCAAAAGAAGTTGAATATGAGACAATGTCGGTGGTTGGAATTCCTGAAGGATTATGATCTCCATTACTTATCATCTAGAAAAGGATAAGGTTGTGGTAGATGATCTTAGTAGGAAACATACTGGTACCATGGCTACTGTGATCCAGAAATAGAAGCTACTAGAATATGTTACTCATTGGCGGCCATCTATCAAATGCCCAAAGAAGATAACAATGTGATGTTTGATAACACATCTAAGCTGATAAAGGGGATTATGGAGTCCCAACATGAAGACACTAAAGAGAGAAGATGATGAAGGTCATTGAGGAATAATGATCTTAGTTTCTAAAGGGTCAAATAGGAATATAATATTTATTACACGTGTGGGTTCCCAATACTTCCAATATGAGAGAGGAAGTAATGAATAATGCTCATATGACAAAATTATTTGTCCATCCAGAAAGCAAAAAGATGATCAAAGACCTACGATGAAGTTTTAGGTGGCCAGGAATGAAAAGGAATATAGATGATTTTGTTGTGGGTTCCCTAAGACAACGAAGAAAAATGACTGCAAATGGGTTCTTGGGGATAGGTTGACAAAAACTACACATTTTCTTGCTATAAAAGTGGGTTAATCTATTGATAGCTTGTCTGAGATGTTTATTGATGAAATTTTGAGGCGTTATGGTGTTACAAAATCTATAGTTTTCGATAGAGATCCATGATTTACTTTTTTTTGGAAATCCTATAAAAATCTTTGGGAATAAAACTAAAATTCAACACAACCTTTCATCTACAAATTGATGATCAATTAGAGAGGACAATTCAAACATTGGAGGATATGTTGAGAGCTTGTGTTCTATCCTAGTTGGACACTTGGGAGGAACACTTATTGTTGGTGGTGTTTTCTTACAATAATAGCTACCACATAAGCTTTGACATGGCACCATATGAAGATCTATATTGGTGACCATGTAGATTGCCAGTGTATTAGATTTATGTGGGAGAAAGAAAGATATTAGGACCTAACATTATTCTAGAATGTGTTGTTGAAGTTGATCTGATTAGAGAGAAGTTGAAGACCGCCTAGAGTATACAAAAGAGGTATGTAGGAAAACGAAGATGGGAGTTGATCTTTGAAGTTGAACACCACATTTTCCTGAGGACGTCTCCAACTAAGACATTATTGTGTTTTGGCAAGTAAAGAAATCATAGCCTAAGGTACTTTGGACATTTTGAGATCTTAGATTGTTATGGAGACTCCGCTTACCAGCTTTCCCTGGCACAAACTTTCTCAAATATCCATGATATGTTTCATGTTTTAATGTTGAAGAAATATAACTATGATCCATTGCATGTTATTAGCATGGATGTGGCTCAAATTCATCCGTGCTTGGATAATGAGGATAGATCGGTCTGAATAATGGATTGATGAGTGCACCAATGGAAAAGATGTATAATTCCTATGGTGAATGTGTCCCAAAAACATTTAGAGATGAAGAGACTACATGGTAACTCGAGTCGGATATGAAGGACATGTATCGTTACCTTTTTGGTAAGTCTTGTTCTTTAGTATTTTATTTTTGAGGATGAAAATTTCTTCTTTTTTTTGGGGGGGGGGAGAGGATGTAAATCCACAAAGAATTAGGATTTTTTATAGGTGAATATTTTTGGATTTCCATAATATTTTTGGATGTAAATATATATATATATATATATATATATATGTGTATTTATATAACTGCTTGCCTCTGTGAGACTAAATAGAGCATTGTTTCTTTCTCCCTCTCTCTAATGACCCCATCCCCCGTCAACCCCCAATTAATGAAGGACAAGAAGCTAGAGCCTTTTTCAAATAGGATCAGCTGATTTTGCAAATAATAAAAAATAATTAAGAAATTCTACCACAACTTATCTTAATGCAGGATATAAAATTTGTCTTTTCACATACCTTTCAAAAATGGGATTTCATGATTTTACCCAAGGCTGGAACTATATAACTATAATGCTCCAAACATTATATAACCTTTTTCTTTTTCAATATCACCTCTTATTGAATATCCATTTTCCATTTAGCTTGCAGACGCAACAACATGTTACCCTAAAATGCTGACAAACAAAATATCAGTCAGTATAATGAGTTATACCAGTATGTTGGGGAACAAAAAGTTTACATCCAGTTGTTACAACATATTGCAACAAAATTGTCGTTGAATAGATCAAACTTTACATCTTAAGAATAACTACTCAATCTGATTTATAAAAGCCTCTAAGTTGTCCCTGGAGTGGACATGGATATTACCTCTCCCATGTGATAGATTCTCAATAACCCTTTTTGGTGCTACCCCAAAGGTAGACTAAGACCTAGAGTTGTGCAGTCATATGATCCTACCAAAAGGTAGACCAAACCTCGACTCATGGTAATCTATTGATCCTACCCCAAGGCAGACCAATACCTAAATCACCAATTTCTCACATATACACAAAGCTACAGAGGAGGATTAGGATTAGAGCTAGTCATGCACATATTTATGGTGATAGCCATAGTCACTTTATAGTTGCAAGAATTAAAGTTCATCCAAGAAGTTAATTTCAAGCAAAACAATGAAACCTAATAAAACGATGTGAAACTAAGATGAGTAATCTTAGTCATAGTAACATATCTTGATCAGGAGTTCTAAATGTCCAAGCAAGAGAAATCAAACAATCAACCAAGAAAAGTTATCCTAAAAGTTAAAAGCAATACACCCATGTATCATTTTTTTACCCAAACATTATTAAGAATGACTTGGGTACCAAGTTAGGGTTTCATTAGGGTTTTGACTCTCCAATCTCTAATAGATACTTTTCATGTCCATTGGGTTTACAAACCCTAATTCATCATTAATTACACCTTTCATTTAAAGGAAACCCTACATGGGTTGCTAAGTTCATATAATTTTCAAGTTGCTCTTTTTATTCATAAAGACCAATATTTAATTATTAAGATCAATTAAACACATTGAGATTATTAAAACCTAGAAATTAGGGTTCTTATGTATTAAGAATATTAAAGATGGAATCTTTAGGTACTTTTTGAACTAGAGACAGGATCAGGTCTTAAAACTATTTTTGTTGATATCTTTGCATTCTCCTGAAAAAATTTCATATAAAATTTGTCTTGATTCAAGTTACTAATAATTAGTTATGATTTTCACAATATAATTATAATTTGGCCAATCAGAGGAGGTAAGTGTCAGCATTAATACCTTATTTATTAAAATCCACACGGGTCATCTACTCCAATGGAATAATGCCATGTTGTCTCAAGATCCACGCATTCTAAGGGGTAAAAAGAGAGTGAATGGACTAGTTTTCCCTCTCTTGGAAGTGTTGAACTCATGGACACAACTGTATTTTCAATTAGTGTTATCTTCTTCCTTCGTTCCTCCCTTCTTCACACGATGCGGCACCATGGCTAAGTCAACCTCAGAGTTGACTTCTACTTATGGTCCTCAGAATCATCACATGATGGCTCCATGAGTCTCTTCCATGTCGTCTGAACTCATCCATCTTCTTGCCTCCATATTTGGTTTTCAGGGTTGGAGGCCCCTCAAAGTAATTGTCGGTATGTAGAAAGAGTCATTCATGCTCGTGGATGGAGCAGGGAAACTCTCTTTTATCCCTTCTAAACATCTTAACCCCTCTGCAAACTCAGTCTAGTCCCCCTGGCCCCAGCAGTTGGGTCGTATCACCTCGACTCATTGAGATGAAGTCAAGACCACCAAAACTAAAGGTGGCAAGGTGGGGATGATAAGGTGGTTCTCTCACAAAATTAGGTTCTATCATCCCTGGTTTATCACACATAGGTTCTAGGGAAACCTTTTATAGGTATGGATGATGGTCTATAGTGTCACCCCACTCGGCCCTATCTTTCCAGATGAACTGGGATTTGGGTACTTTCTAAATAGGGAAAGCAAGAAGTTTTCGAATGGCTTGATGAATTCGTCTCTCCCACCCAAGTTCGTAGGTCTTTATTTCGTGGGAAATAGTCAAGGGAGTAGAGAAAAAAGGATGAGAGAAATCCACTACACCATGGAATTCATTTTCCTTACCTGTCAATGGGTAGAAGATGATGGATTGGCTATTGATCTTCAGATCAATGGTCACCAGGGTGCGCACCCTTATTGGGGCCTCCCCTTATTTCCTTTTCAGGGAAAATATCGTGACATTTAATACATTGCCTTACAAATCCTTCCACTATATGAAAACTTGTTAAAATCATATCTCTGTCTCTTTTTATCCTTTTTCTCTCAAATTTTAAGGGAAAGTCTATAATGAATTTATCTATATATGTTCCAAGTTTGGAAGTAAAACTTCAAAATAAAAGGGACTTTTATTCATATGCAGGTCACCCTCATTTTTATGCAGTTAAGGCATCAAAATTAATCATTTTCTCTTTCTTTCTTTTCCATTTTCTTTATTTTGATCTATTTTCTTATTAGAAACCATGTGGGGCCAAAAACTACTCATTAATGGCCATCCATGCCAGTTTCTAGAGAATTCTACACAATTCTCCCATATACATACAATTATCATCTATTTATTTTTCCTTTTACTGATTATAGGATTTTCTTTTATCCTTTTCACTTTTATATTATTGGATTTATCAAAATAGTATGAACCATTGAATCATGCATGCAAGGGAAATTTTGCAAAAAGAATCCATTCTTTGAAAATAAATCATACATTTTTGCCATTCAAATTCCTTTTATTTAAAAAATTACATTTCAATCAATACAAGCAAAATTGAGGTTATAACATTCTCCCCCCCCATAGGAATTTTTCTCCCAAAATTCAACCAATTAAAGAAACATTTTGGGGTAAGACTTTTCCATGTCCAACTTCAGCTCCGATGCTGTTTCATCCTCTCCATGGTGCTTCCAAAGAACCTTTACCATCTCTATCCTTTTACGCATGTCCTCTTTTACCTTGGTATCCAGTATCACTACAGGTGACTCAAGGTAAGTCAACCTCCCTTAGAGTTTAATAGGTTTAATGCTCAACACATGGCTCGGGTCCTTCACATAGTGGTTTAGATTGGATATATGGAACACATCATGCATCATACTATACTGAGGAAGTAAGGATAAACGATAAGTCGCTTCACCAATCCATTCCAAAATCTCAAATGGACTCATGTATTGGGGACTCATGTTTCTTGTGTTCTTAGTTATAGCTTGGAGGGGTTGAATTTTCAAAAACACATGCTCACCCATAGTGAAGTGCAAGTCGATCCAATTTGCATCAACATCCAACTTTTGGCAATAATGGGCTCTCTTAATACTTTGCTTGATCAAAATGACTTTATCAGTATACAACTTTAGTTCCTCTAACCTCAGAAAGGTCCTCTCACTGTCATTATCCCAATGAAGCGGTGATCGACATGGCCTCCCATATAGAGATTCATACGAAGGCATCTCGATATTGGCTTGGTAGTTGTTATTGTAAGCAAACTCAGTTAAGCGCAGGGGATGATTCCATGATCCACCCCAATCGTGCACACATTCTCTTAGAAGATCTTCTAAAGTATGGATTGTCCTTTCTGACTGCCTATCAATTTGGGGGTGATAAGTCGTGTTAAATTCCAGTCTAGTACCGAGTTCTTCATGCACATGCTTCCACAACTTGGAAGTGAACTTAGGATCATGATCAGAAATAATTAAACTCAGAACACCATGCAGTCAACTATCTCTCTAATATATAGTTCAGCTAGGTCTGTCACTTTGGTAGTAATCTTCAAGGAGAGGACTTAGTAAGGTGATCTACCACAACCCATATTGCATTGTGACCTTTCTTTATCTTGGGGAGACCCACCAAAAAGTCCATGATGATCTATTCTCATTTTGAGGTACAAATATCAATTGACTGTGGTAATCCACTAGGTTGATGGTGTTCTTCCTTCACCATCTGGCACGTGAAACAACCAACCACATATGCCTCTATGTCTCTCTTCATTCCAAGTCACTAAAAGTATCACTACAAGTCTTTAAACACCTTGGTAGTATCGGGGTGTATTGTATACTTAGAGCCATGAGCTTCTTGCATGATATTATTCTTCAAGGGAGAATCTTCAAAAACCCAAATATGACTCTTGTAGCAGATTCCACCATCTACTCCCACTGATAAATGTGTTTGAGGTTTAACCTTTCATCTTCTGAAGCTATGGGCTGGCTATCTGGGCAACTACCAACTCGGTCAACAAGTCTGGTTTTATCTTAATGTTACCACATGAATCTGGTCTTCTATCTTCTAATGGATATAGAGTCCACCTAGAAAACTCTTCCAATTCTCTCCATTGGATAGATAAGATAGATGCACACCTAAGTTGTTTTTGACTAAGAGAATTTACTACTACATTAGTCTTCCCAGAGTGATAGGTGATGGTGAAATCATAATCCTTCATGTACTACATCCATTGTGTTTGTCTTACGTTTAGGTCTTTTTGAGTCAGGAGGTACTTCAAGCTCTTGCATCCATTATTTTGGTCATCAAATTCAATCTTAACTTATAGAATTCAAACTACAATTGATAATTGTATCCTCATATGAAATTTCAATTTGGCAATTACCTTTTTCCACTTATTTGAAATCTTCTCATAGGGTGTGGTATTTCCTCCAATACTCAATTATCATAAAAAGGTTTTAACTTAAGTATTTATTCCTCATATCACTTATATTTTGAGTACAACATGCATATGTCCCATCTCTCACCCTCATAATAGTATGAAATAAGCATTTGGTTGTAGTTCATATACAAAGTTCATCCCATTCCAAGAGTAGAGATAATGCATCACATATCACCATTTTCTTTTCAAACTAGGTTGAATCATTCTCCTCATACTATAAATATATGCACACTTGTAGGAAAACATTCCACATAACCTTAGAGTCTTATCATAACTCCTATTTACAATCGTTAGTCATTTCCTCAAGGTATCTTGGGTGTTGATACTTTTGGGTTGATCTTACCCTTATGCATCTAGGGAGTGCCTCTCACATTTACCCCTCAGTTCCCATGAACTCATGAAGGTGGCCAACCTCCTAACTCATGGGCCTCATGCAAACATAGTCGTTATCTCCCAACCCCATGGTCTTGTGCATTCAGGGAACAATCAACTCCTACTCCCATCAGTCTCATCCCTTCTTGACCTTCAGATTGACTTAGGGTTCTATCGTATCTTTATTTTATTTTACCACACATTTTTCTTGTGGTTCCTTTGATGATATCCAAGCACATTGTATCCTTTAGAATTCTCACCCAAATTTCCTTCATCTCTCTAGGCACTCATAGTTTTCCTTATCTCCCTTCATGGGAAACAAGGTGACCTACCCATGTGGGCGTGGCCCCATTCTACAGGTCACTTCCATAGTGACTTTTCCTCATGTCCCTTAGAGCTGGTCATACTTGAGTCTAAAGAATCGTATTCAATCTATGTGCTTTTGTGCTTCATGCACTTAATATCTCAAGTTATTTTAAGTGACCTTTAATGTTTCCTCAATTCTTAAACTAATTTTAGAACTCACTCTTTTAAGAAGGGTCCTTTCCCAGGATAAGATACAACTAATGCTTGGCAGTACGAAGGTTCACAAAACATACTTGAATCCAAAGTTTATATCATCACATGTAGGCATATCCCCTATCATTCTACCCATGCATGTGGCTAGAAAGTTGAGAACTTATTAATCCTTTTCTAAGTTTTCCATTATGTCATATCCATTTCTCATCTCTCAAGGTTGAACCAGATTTAGTCTGACTTGTGTGAGTGGCTCATCAATCATATTTCACAGTCCAAGGGGGGTTTCCTTTACTCCAAAACTTGAGGAGGTGCCATTGTTTATCCCTATGAACTCACTCAACCTTGTGAGCATTAAATGCACCAGATACTACTACTTCCTCTCTTTGGTCTAGGAACCTTAGGTTTACCTCTTTTGCATTAGTCATCTAAATTGTGTGACTTAGCCGCTCAAGTACATACCAAACCAAAATATGATATGACATTTTCTTCCCAACTTTCTCTTCCACATAAACAACCCTTGGAGTCCTACATAAGGGCTACCAGTCAGAGTCTGAGGCTTCACATCATATTACCATTCCTTACCTCTCTAGGATTTTAGGACTCCCTTTCCCTCACCTAGATGGTACGTACTCATATTATCTACACATGGGCATAAGAAGCATCTTTCTCTTTTCTAGGGTTTGGTCCTTCCAAGGACATCTAGGGTACGACTAGCCTCTAGGGATCATGCATGAAACAAATCAACTCATCCCCTTAGGGGTAGTCTAGTTTAGGACCTATCATACAAATTCCTTTTGTTATTTCCCGTATCTTGGAATCTAGGTTCCAATGCTTCTCTTTCGGGGTCCCATCCTCTCAAGAGTTAACCTATCATTTTTCCTAATGCTAGGGGTCCCCTCTTGGTAGATGAGTTTGAGGCTCCTAAGATTCACATCTTATTCTCACTTGGCTTACCTTATACGATGAAGTGCACTATCAAATCTTATGTCTTGCTGAAATCATCATATACCATATTATCTCATTACATAAAACAAAGCTCCTCATTAATTTCCTCCAGTATGCCTATCTCATAAACCAACATGCATTACCCCTCTGTCTTAGAACTAAGTCACGTTGCTAGCCTGCATGTCTCTCACTTCCACGTAGGTGCATGCCTATCTCATACTCGTATCTGAGTGGGAACACACTTGTTAGGGTTCCTACCTGGAGGATTTTAAACTTTTTGGTCACAACTAACCTTCCAATTTAGGGTGTTATCTCTCTCCTTGATATTTTCTCCTTTTTATGGATGACCCACCCTAGGTCGGGTCACCAAAACCAAAAGTTGCACTAGGGGTCATGCAACCACTTATTGTTTATGTTTTACATGCATACTCAAGTCCTCTATGTGTATCATGCATGCCTAACCTATGTACATGCATGGATGGACAAACTAAGTCATACAACTTATTGGGTTCTCTCTTTCTCTATCCACTACTTACTCCTTATTAGGTTGGCACTATTATTTTCCTTCTATTTTGCCCATACCCTAAGATTAGGGTTTTGGGTTGAGGTTAGGGTCTACAACATGTACTTTAGGTTTTTGCGATTCTCTTATCCTACTAAGGTTGTTTTCCAAACCGACCATAGCTCCATCTAGGGTTTACCTTTGTAGGGGACATTTATTATTTGGCAGAGGATGCCTTAATCCCTAACACTCTTAACCCCAAAACTCAAGACAAGGTGTAGAGATAGAAAACCTTAAGTACTTAAAGTTTGTCTAGTGAAAGAGGGTAAAGAAGGGATGAAAGTAGATAAGAAATCCTATAGGTATCTTATTTTGAGTAAAATACTCAGATTTTGGCTAGGCAGTCACATGGATTCTAAGAGTCCTCCTAAACTGACTAGCGGGGTGGAGGAAAATCTTATTAGTCCCCAAATCTTGATTCTTTTCTAGACACCTCCATCATTAGAAAATTCTCTAATAACCCCCTTTAGGCTCTAAAGAATTTGTAAAATTTAATAATGATTAGAAATTATATGGAAAACCAGGCTCTAATACCAAATGTAATGACTCCACCCCTGGCATCCCCCAATTAAGGAAGGCCGAGAAGCTAGAGCCATTATCCCAAACAGGATCATATGGTTTTGCAAATAATAAAAAAATAGTTTATAAATTCTACCACAACTAAGCTTAATGCAAGATATAAAAATTTTCTTTTCATATACATTTTCAAAATTGGGATTTTAGGATTTTACCCAAGGCCAGAACTATCTAACTATATTCCTCCAAACATTATGTAACCTTGTTTTTTTTCAATTTCACCTCTTATTGAATATCCACTTTCCATTAAGGTTGTAGATGTAACCACATATAACCCTAAAATGCTGACAAAAAAACATTATTTAGTATAATGAGTTATAATGGTATGTGGGGGAAACTAATAGTTTGCATCTAGTTGTAACATAATATTGCACCAAAATTACTGTTTAACAGATCAAACTTTACATCTTAAGCATAACTACTCAATACTGATCAATCCATACCTCTGTGTTGACCCTGGAGTGGACATGATACTACCTCTCCCATGTGATAGATCCTCAATAGCCCTTTTTGGTCCTACCCCAAATGTAGACCAATACCTAGATTCGTATAGTCGTATGATCCTACCCAAAGGTAGACCAAACCTCAACTCATGATAATGTGTTGATCCTACCCCAAGGTAGATCAATACCTAGATCATCGATTTCTCACATATACATAAAGTTATAGAGGAGGATTAGGATCTGAGCTAGTCATGCACATATATATGGTGATAGACATAGTAACTTTATAGTTGCAAAAATTAAAGTTCATCCAAGCAGTTAATTTCAAGCAAACTGGTGAAACCTCATAATACGCCGTGAAACTAAGATGAGTAATCTTAGTCGTAGCCGCATACCTTGATAAGGAGTTCTAGATGTCCAAGTAAGAGCAACCAAACAATCAACCAAGCAAAGTTATCCTGAAAGTTAAAGCAATACACCCACGTATCATTATTTTATCCAAATCAATATTAACACTGACTTGGGTCCCAAGTTACAGTTTCATTAGTGTTTTGACTCTCCAAACCCTAATCAGTACTTATCATGTCCATTGGGTTTACAAACCCTAATTCATCATTAATTACACCTTTTATTTAATGGAAACCCTAATTAACCAAAACATGGGTTGCTAAGTTCATATAATTTTCAAGTTGCTATTTTTATTCCAAATAACCAATATTTGATTATTAAGATCAATTAAACAAATTGGGATCATTAAAACCTAGAAATTAAGGCTCTTATGTACTAAACACATTAAAGATGGAATCTTTAGGTACTTGTTGAACTAGAGATAGAATTGGGTTTTGAAACTATTTTTGTTGAAATCTTTTCTCTCTCCTGACAAAATTTCATGCAACATTTGTCTTAATCTGAGTTACTAACAATTAGTTATGATCATCCCAACATTATTATAATATGGCCAATCATAGGATGTTGTGTTAGTATTAATGCCTTGTTTATTAATAGCCATGAGGGTTGTTTACTCCAATGGCAAATGCCATGTTGTCTCAAGCTCCATACAAGCTAAGGCGCAAAAGAGAGAGAAGGGACTAGTTTTCCCTCTCCTAGATGTGTTGAACTTAGGGGCACAACTATCTTTTCAATGAGTGTTATCTTCTTCCTTCGTTCCTCCCTTCTCTACACGATGCAGTGACATGGCAAAGTCAACTGTGGAGTTGACTTCTGCTTATGATCCTTAGAGTTAGTAGATGATGGCTCCATGAGTCTTTTCCACCTCGGCTGAACTCCTCCATCTTCTTGTCACCATCTTTGGTGGTCAGGGTTAGCGGCCACTCGAAGCAATTGTCAGTCTATAGAAAGAGTCATACATGCTCGTGGATGGAGCAGGGCGACTCTCCTTTCTCCCTTCTAAACATCATAACCCCTCCGTTGACTCGCCATGGTCCTCCTTGCCCCAGCAATTGGGTCGTATCACCCCGACTCATCGAGATGAAGTCAAGACAGCCAAAACTGAAGGTTCCAAGGTGGGGGTGATACGATGGTTCTCTTGTAAAATTAGGTTCTACCATCCCTGGATTACCGCACATAGGTTCTAGGGAAAACTTTTATAGGCATGGGTGATGGTCTAGAGGGTCACCCAACTCGGCCCTATCTTTCTAGATGAATTGGGATTTGGGTACTTTCAAAATCAGGAGAGCTAGTAGTTGTGTAATGGCTTGCCAAATTTTTCTCTCCCTCCTGAGTTCGTTGGTCTTTATTTCATGGGAAACAGTCGAGGGAGCAGAGAGAAAGGGATGAGAGAAATCTGTTGCACTGTGGCTTTGTTTTCTTTTCCTGTCATTGGGTAGAAAATGATGGTTGGGCCATCAATCTTCAGATCAATGGTCATCAGGGTGTGTGCCCTTTTTGGCGCCGCCCCTATTTCCTTTTTAAGGAAAATGGTGTGACATTTAATACATTCCTTATAAATCCTTCCACTTTATGGAAACTTGTTAAAATCATTTCTCTTTCTTTTTCCTTTTTCTCTCAAATTTTAAGGGAACTTCTATAATGACTTTATCTATTCGTGTGCCAAGTTTGGAACTAAAAATCTAAAAGAAAAGGGACTTTTTCTTCATATGCAAGTCTCCCTCTATTTTATGCATTTGAAGGCATCAAAATAATCACTTTCTCTTTCTTTCTTTTTTATTTTCTTTATTTTAATTTCTTTTCTTATTAGAAATCATGTAGAACCAAAAACTACTCATTAGTGGCCATCCATGCCAATTTCTAAAGAATTCTACACAATTCTCACATATACATACAATTATCATCTATTTCTTTTTCCTTTTACTGATATAGGATTTTCTTTTATCCTTTTCCCCTTTATCATTATTGGATTTATCAAAATAGTATAAACCACAAAATCATGCATCCAAGGGAAATTTTGCAAAAGAAACATTTTTTGAAAACAAATCATACAATTTTTCCATTAAAATCCCCTTTACTATAAAATTTTCAATTCAATCAATACAAGCAAAGTTGAGGTTAAAACACGCTCCCCGTGTGATCTAGAAAACCAGGTGGCAGTCAAAAGCAACATCTTCTTTAGTAGGAACACAAAATGTAGGCCACCAGTCGAAGAAGGCATGGTTTGGGGATGACACAGAAATAGAACATGTTAGGCTGCCGACACAAGGTGATGACTTAGTACTCATCTTAGTAGTTCTCATTTCGGCACACTGTTCCAAGGTATGTAGTCGGATCCATGGACAAGGCTTTCCTTATTATACCCTATGAACCAATTTATTGTGTCCTACTATGTAGTTTTCTATAGTAGAACCTAATGACTATTAAATTGCATTAATGTCTGTCTGATATGCTAAATGGTCATGGTTTAATATATTCTAAGATGAAAGAATGATCTATATTGTTAAACTCTCTTCTTTGTTTAATAAACATGATCATGTGAAATTTTTTTCTTTTATCATATAAATTATTTGTGTTAATATAACTGCTTCCACTAAAACATGGATCATATATGAGTTTTTAATATATAGAACAACCTTCCTAACCTCAGGGTACACATACATGGTATATTATCAATTTGATTTATGACACTGTTATAGAGCTCTTAATCATGATCTATAGTAGGAAAGAATGCTGATTTTTTTTAATCTAAATCAAAAGTATTTACTACCTTCTATGTACCCAGTGTCTTATAAGTATCATAATTATCCTTAAAGGAAAATCACCACACAAACGGAAGATAATTGTTGCATTAAAAGTTATGCTCATATATACTATGTCTCTCCTTTGTGAGCAAATACTAGATACGGAACTAGTGTTGACGGAAACTATTGCCTATAATTACATGATTGTATAAATAAGTATGACCACATTGAATATTTCTTTTAGGGCATTGTCTTAGGTTCAACTGTTATTGTCCATCCCATGGTACCAAGATGCCACATCATGGTGACTTTACCCAACTTTGAGTAATGAAATTTAAGAGCTTTATCCTCTTTGGGTTGACTGATATATCTAGGTGACAAAATCCATAGGTTTAATGTTTACTGACTGCACCCTAGTGGTGTCTAGACCCTCATGGTGTGACTACAACCTTGTGTTGACTTACTGACTGACTGCACCCTTGTGGTGTGACTCCAACCTTGTGTTGATTGTTTATTGACTACACCCTTGTGGTGACTATAGCCTTTGGTTACTTTGTCACTCAAGATTTACTGAATGCATCTTGATATATATTTTGCTTCTTGACTATTAAAATACTGAAGCTGGTTATCATGGTGACAACGTCAGATATTATTTATCATACATGAACTTATTAGTTAGACTGTCTCTTTTATGCTTCTTTCACCTTTGTGGTTGCATACATGACTGGGAACTTTTCCCCTGCATATGGATCCTACATGTACCTAGTTGATATTGGTTGATGACCAACATGATGATACTTTTGGAAAAGATGATGGATACTAGAAACCGGCTCATTGATTTTATTTTGATATGGGATCACTAGTACATAACCGACCTTTAGTGTCGGTTATTTAAGGCCTTTAGTGTCGGTTTCTAAGCGACACCTATGTGGGCGACGCTAAAAGCCCATCCGTTACGCGTCAGTTCAAAAACTGACGCCATAACCCTTCACGCGCCACCGAAAACGCGCCAGCAGGGCACAATAGGCGTCGGTTATTAGATAAGAAATCGACGCCATATACCTTCGTGCCATAGAAAGGCCGCCATCTTGGGCACTATCAACGTCGGTTATTAGATAAGAAACCGACGCCATATGCCTTCGCGCCACAGAAGGGTGCCATCTTGGGCACTATCAGCGTCGGTTATTAGATAAGAAACCGACGCCATATGCCTTCGTGCCACAGGAAATAGACGCCGGTTATTTATATAAAACCGACACTTTAACTATGTGTTTCGGTTTTATACAAAGAACCGACGTCTATTTTTTGTTTTTTTTCTGTCAGTCTGCAGACCTGCTGTATGGCTAGTCGCAGGATGAGAAACCTGCAGTTCAGTTATGAACTGTAGGTTTTATGACATCCATTGATATCAGCCAACAACAGGCCACAAACCTGCAAAATTAACAACAAAAATATTCACACATTTAGCAATGCAACCTGCAGTTCTATTTGATTTTCACACATTTAGAAACATTCATGTAGCTAGCAATCTGTAGTTCCATTCATTTTCACATTCACACATATAGAAACATTCATATAGCAACCAACAGTTTCATTCATTTTCACTCACACACATGTAGAAACATCCAGACATGTAGAAACATTCACACATATTATAATTCAGAAATTCATTTACAAAATATCATTCTTTAGTCATTATTCGCTATCAACATCCCAATTATATCTTAAATCCCCCACTACTTGTATGGTTGTTTCCCATTCTTCTCTTACTTCATTTAATTATCCCGTCGTATAGGGAGCATGTACATCTGGCAAGGCCGTTCATGTAGTGTGGTCAGTTTTAAACACCTGTAAAGAGAATGATGTATATATATAATTAATGAGGTATAAATAAGATTGATATATTTCATATTATCTAATGAGACTATATAATACCTCAGCAATACAATCGATGTCCATTGCGGCATATTTGATAATCATGTGCATAAATCGCATCACATAGTATCCACATGCCCATCCGTTGTCTTGTGTAGCACACTATAAATTCAAACATACAAAATATTAAAAAATACAACTAATTAAGCATTGTTCACATAAATAATATATACATATATTGCAGTCGGGAACTTACATTCACGTTCTTCCAAATTATTGGCTGGTACTTTTTCGTGGGGACCTTTCCTCCAGCCTTTTTGAACTCATCAAAACCCCTACATGTTAATGTAACACAGTACATTGCATAATTAAATAGTAATGTAATAACATATGTTAACGGATATGAAAATGAAATATTTCTCACCAGAATAATGTCATTTTCATTATGTGTTCATATTTTATATTCAATTTACTCCCCTTAGGATCTAGATAATAGACAGTGAACGTCTCGAGGACAATAACCAGTAACTCCCAATGCATACCACTAGAGGTTAAAAAGTTAAAAATTAATAACTCAAAATCCACAATAAAAATGTGATTTTCTTAATAAGCAAAGTAAACTTACTCTACATTGAATGGAGCCATTATCATCGTCTTATTTTTTTGAGAAAAAATTGAAAAAGCCTCACAGCAGTATTGTTGAACTGACGGAGGGTCTTTAGCTACTAGACTAATCAAAGATGGAATCAAAAATCCTACATGTTCGAATGCAAAATATGCACATATCTTGTTTAAGTAGCTGCAAAACATGTATTACGTATGCATTAATAAATAAGAAACCAGATCACCAGATCCTACACAAGGTATATGGATGTATAAAGAGGATCTCACCTTATCCATAGCTCTATCACAGATGTATTCACCCAATCATATCGAAACAACTCCAAAATATCTTGTATAAATAGGTTGCTTTCGTATGATTGACCTGCAGCATCTGCATCTATAGAAACAGTTATAGGGAAATTTATATCATGTTCGCCTAACCATATTGCCATACCCCTACAGTTAGGACCTAACGGGATAGTTAGGTCTTGTGGAACCCAACTGGGTAATGTAGGAGGTGGAAGTGGAGGCCTAGATGTTGTGGGTGTCTTCTTTTTAACCTGTATATATATATAATAATTTCAGATCAACTGACATCATATACACACACTAACAATTTAACGTAATGTAAATTTACCATACAATTTCAGTAAAGAGGACATCCACTTTTAGCCACAATATCACTCCGCCTTCTGCCTCACCAAGAGTTTCACAATCTGGGTGGGCATATGACAATGGAAGATCCATCCACTTGGAGAATATATGTACCGGGCTCACACGAATCCAACCAGCTGGTAATGGAGACATGTGAAACATTTCCCCTGGTAGGGATGGGTAAGCCGACGCCTTTGCAATGACATATTCATTAACTTTTATACAGCATGGCTTCAACCCCTACAAATATTTGTGTAAAGAATGTTATATACATATATACATATCATCTTGAAAACATATCATCTTGAATTAAAAAACTAGTTACTATTTCATAAAAATACTTACAGCGGATGTGCTAGGTGGTGGGTCTACATGATTACTCCCAACCTCTGCAGTAGGAGTAGTGCGAGACGCCATAGGCACTGTCTGGTCAGTGGCAGTCTGAGATGCCTGCCACTTTTTCATTACTTCTTCTAGTTTCCTATCAACTAGATTATCTACCTATACATGGATAAAAGAAACGTTAGCTTCTAATTATTGAATTCTCTTTTACAGTAACATTATAAAGAAAGAATATGTTACCTCCTCTTGTGAAAGTCCTGCTTTTGGGACATGTTTGCACTGGGATGGCCCAAAAAAAGCTTTGATGCCCACACCAGCGCCTGCAGCCCTAACACGTCCAGGATGCTCTGGGTTACCCAGAGCAACTGTCAATTCATCCCTTGTGCCCTCAGGGATGAACTTGCCTTGTTTCCTCAGCTTGTGCAGCTCCCGCTAATCTCCAAAACAAAAATTTGTAATTAAGTAAACACCACAAATAATCAATATTCGAACGATTGCTGTAAGAGTTGTATTTTACCATTTTTGCAGCCGCCTCAGCAGTTGCGGGCTTCCTTATTTCTCCCTTCTTATTTTTCCTCCTAGCTATCCAGACATCATGGTGAGGCAGAGGTGTGCTACCTATAGCGGAGGACTCCTGAGTAGCAGCAGACTGAGCAGTAGCCTCAAACTGTAGTCTTTGGCGAATGCCTGCATACCCCTTTGGACCCATTGTGTGGTCATGCACATTCAGTGCACGCCTTGATCTTTGTGCCTCACTGAGGGCCTAGTTAGTATGCAAATTAATGATTTGGTTAGTAACAGTAAATGTTAATCTTGAATAAGTGAATACAACATATATTAATGAGATTGGGACTGACGCCTAATACCTTGAATTCATCAGTTTGTCTTGAAGCAACAAACGTGTCCCATTCTTCTTTATCTAGGAAGTTCCACTGTTCAGTGGCTGTCTTCTTCCTCTTGTCAGCTTCTTTTATGTATTCTCGGGTGAGATTTGTCCTATAGTTCCTTAGGACTCTCCCACAGCGTTGCATCACACATTTACGATGCAGCTTTTCATCCAATTCAAATATACTTTGCAAAATAGAATTCCTATTAACTAGTATCCAAAAAATTAGTAATCTACAAAATAGAATTGCAAATTAATAATAACTCACGCATAAATCCTTCCATATTATGTCTTTCTTCTCCTTAGAAACCTTATGCCAAGAATCTATCTTACAACCGCAATGGCTACGAGTAACATACCCAAGATATGAAACAAATGAATTGTGATTCACACCAGATGCATTTCCTGCATTATCAAAATCCACAACAAGTTTGGGTCCATTGCCCTTTTGTGCTATTAACTTCTTCATCATAGTGATGCCCCTTCTCTTGTCAACTTTTTGGTGTTGCTAATCAAGTGCCTCAAGTGCTTCAGATGGTACATGTGCATCATCAACCTAAAATTTGACAAAATAAACACATTTACAAGATATAACTATAAATGGACATATAGATATAAATATATGATATATTTTTAAAACTTACATTGTGAGGTGGCACATTGATGTCCTCACCCTCACAGTAATCATCAGCACGGTCATCAGGAGAATGCTCAGCCATCTGAAAATTCACATTCACATTGTAAAGTTCACATTGTAAAGTAATTCAAATTGTAAAGCTCACATTGTAAAGTTCACATTCACATTGTAAAGTAATTCACATTGTAAAGTTCACATTATAAAGTAATTCACATTGTAAAATTCACATTGTAAAGTTCACATTCACATTATAAAGTTCACATTCAGAAAAATAAAACATATAAAAAAATATAAACATGCCTCTAATATTGCGATTTTTTATCAATTAACAATCCTTCATTGTGATCTCCGCGCACATACAAGTCATCATTAGCTTCAATATTTGCTGGTGTTGGCAACCCAACTGAGAATGGACTGGAGTCATCATACTTATCATAGTATTGTTCTTCATCTATAGGATCTTCAATGAACTGTCTTTTACCATGTAGAACAACCGACCATTTATCATTTGCAGTATCATCGATATAAAATACTTGTTTCGCATGTGATGCCAATATGAATGGTTCATCCTTCTCGCCAATCTTTTCAAAGTTCACTAAAGTGAAATCCAATTCATCCACTATAATTCCTTTGGTGTTATCAACCCAATTACATTTGAAGAGCGGAATTCTTAAATCTATGTAGTCAAACTCCCATATGTCTTCAATGACACCGTAATATGACATTTTAGCTTCACGTGGACTCTTATCCTTTGCACTTGCAAAAAACATAGTCGATGTTTGAAGGGTGACCCCACTATTTTGGATGACACTCTTATCATCTTGGCGCTTTGTGTAATATGTGAATCCATTAATGTCATACCCTTCATAAGACATAACAGTAAATTTTGGTTTAAAGGTGAGGCATTTGATAGTTTCAGTAATATCATCTGGTGTTTGAGATAGTTGATGTAATACTTTATTTTCAAACCACTTAATAAATGTCTTGTTATGCTCTCTAGCAAGCCACATTGTATTGGCTCAAGGATATTGTCTCTTGATGAAATTGGTATGTTCCTCGATATAAATGTTCACTTCATCCATGTTGTGTAAAATATACAAGTGACCTTGTTCCAACTGCTCACGGCTGATTACTTTCACACGTGATCCCAAAATTCCTTTGCCAAATTGCTCGTCAATATTCTTGTCATTATCAGGAGTGTCATTACCACTGAGAAAGTCATTGCAAAAATCCATAACCTCTCTCGCCACATAACCCTCAATAATACTCCCTTCAGGCCGATAACGGTTTCGAACATCACTTTTAAAAACGCTCATGTATCGTTCAAAGGGATACATCCAATGCAAGAAAATTGGTCCCAACATTTTCACTTCCCTAGTCAAGTGGACAACAAGATGTACCATGATATCAAAGAACGACGGAGGAAAATACATCTCAAGCTGACATAGGGTAACAACCACTTCTCTTTGCAATTTATCGAGAGTATCAGGGTCAATAACTTTGCTGCACAAACTGTTGAAAAAGAAACAAAGTCTGGTGATTGCAAACCTTACATGCTTCAACAATATAGATCTAATTGCCACAGGCAATATTTGTTGCATTAGAGTGTGACAATCATGAGATTTACGACCTATCAACTTCAGATCTTTCATTGATACCAATATACGGATGCTGGATGAGTAACCCTGTGGCACCTTAACATTTACCAAACATTCACAAAAAGCTTTCTTCTCCTTTCTAGACAATGTGTAACAAGCGGGAGGTAAGTATGTTCTCCGATTTCCCATTTCACGAAATTCTGTTAATTCTAACCTTATTCCCATTTCACGTAGGTCCATTCTGGATTGTATCCCATCTTTAGTCTTACCTGGTATATTCAACAAAGTACCAATGACACTATCACAGACATTTTTCTCAACGTGCATGACATCGATACAATGCCTGACTGTCAAAGAACTCCAATAAGGAAGATCCCAAAATATTGACTTCTTCTTGAATAAAGATTTGTCACTCCGTGTGGCCATAGTACATTGTGATCTCTTACCAAATTCATTGACAAAGTCTTTTACTCTTTCATAAACAACCACCCCTGGTATAGGTTTAGGTGCACTCCGTTCCTCATTCAATCCATTGAATGCACTGTGCTTCCTACGATACGGATGGAATTTTGGAAGAAACCTTCGATGACCGAGATATACAGTCTTACCGCCATGTTTTAGTCTTGTTGAATCAGTGTTCTCTTCACATATAGGACATGCTTTAGCTCCTTTGACACTATATCCAGACAAATTCCCATATGCTGGAAAGTCATTAATAGTGCAAAACAACATAGCATGCAAACGAAATGTCTCTCTTCGTGAAGCATCATAGGTCATCACACCTTCACCCCCAGCGTTTCTTTAAGTCATCAATCAGAGGTTCAAGATAAACATCGATGTCATTTCCAGGTTGTTTAGGGCCCGATATCAACAACGACAACATTACGTACTTATTTTTCATACACAGCCGGGGAGGAAGATTATATATAACAAGCATGACTGGCCAAGTGCTATGTTGGCTGCTCAATATCCCTACAGATTCATCCCGTCTGTACAAAGCCCAAGTCTTAGATTCCTGACTTCTTCACCAAATTCAGGGTACAATAGATCAATCTTCTTCCACTGTAGGGAATCAGACGCATGTCGTACGATCCCATCATTATTTTTCTTAACATTTGCATGCCACCTCAAATTCTTCGCATCTATCGGATTGGCAAACAAGCGTTGAAACCGTGATATTATAGGTAGATACCACATCACCTTGGCAGGAGAACCAGTTTTGGACTCCCCCGAAGTCGTCAATTTATACCGTGACGCACCACATTTTGGACAATCTTTCAAATTTGCATAGTCCTTTTGAAATAATACACAATCATTCGGGCATGCGTGTATCTTCTTGGCATCCATTCCCATTGGGCACAACAATTTCTCTACCTGGTATGTTGAGATTGGCAGCTCGTTTCCTTCAGGAAGCATTTCTTTCAACAAAGACAACAATGACGTGAAGCTTTTGTCGCTCCATTTATTGTTAGCTTTCATCTCATACAATCTCAACACAGATCTAAGCTTCATAAACTTAGTACAACTTGTGTATAACGGTATCTCAGCATCATGCACAATGTTTCTAAAAATGGGAGGTGGATCGGTGTGCTCTACCCCACAACTATCCAGCATCGCATCAACGATGTCTACTGGAACTGGTTCATTCACATCTACGTCATTGTAGGAAATTTCTTCTTCCACACAAGCACTGCTATCGACATCCACTGGTTTCGGGTTTGAAATCTCTCCATGCCAGTGCCATTCTGTATAGCCTTGTATAATCCCGTTGCACATGACATGACTTTTGATTTCGTCACCAGTGTTGACTTTCAAGTTGTTACCGCAATGCTTACATGGACAGTAGAACCTATCTCCAGGTTGTTTCCTATGTTCCTCGGTAAATCTAATAAACTGGTCAAGACCAGAAATAAACTCTGGGGTGCAGCGATTGCGAATGGACATCCCTGATCTATCCATTCTATGATCAAAGAGAAAACAAGTATATATTACAACAAGATTAGGGTCTAGGGTTAACAAATACATGTGATGTCATTATTATATATAATAAATGTGTACCACCTATCCCATTCTTGAACACCTAATCTCACTAGTAAGTGTATAATGTGTATTGGGTTTTCAAGAAAATTTCAGCAGCATTTCTCCGTTGTTCTCCAAGTACATATGTACTTAGAGAACAAACGGGGAAATGCTGCCAAAATTTTCTTGAAAACCCAATACACATTATACAATTACATCCTAAGCGAGATTAGGTGTTCAAGAACAGTCTCAAACTGGGGACTATCCAAGATTTACTCCTAATGAGTAAATCTTGGACGGGTTTCTAGGCCAACAAATAATGTGTTGTCATTCTTATACCTAAAATCCTAGTTCTTCAAGTTAGGGTGATTATTGATGTCTTTAAAAGCATGATTGGAAATTTAGGGAAAAGTTCATCATTTACATTCCAAGCATGTCACATGTGTGCATTACAGTTCATCATTAAGCAAGAAGGGTGATTAAGATTCTCAATATACTCAACAATGAAACAAGTTTCCGAAAGAGGTTTGGTGAAGATATCTATAACTTACTTAAACATTCAATTATAAAGTACATATACACTTAATTCAGAATAGCATGATGCACAAAGTTGCAGTCAATATTCTTTGTTCTATCATGGACTATCAGATTGTTAGTAATGAAAATGGAAGTCTTTCTTTCTAGTGATATAAGAATATCAAACACATATACAAGAAAATGCTACTATAGTTTCATCTTTTGCGTAGCCTACAACAAGGTATTCAACTTTACTACCCACTGTTCTTTGTGCTTCTTATGATCTTTTGTAGCTATTACTACCCACTGTTCTTTGACAATTTTTATTATTATATAAAGCATGGGAAAGAAGAATGTATATGGTTGTGATAATAAAACATTGTCATCAGATTTCCCACCTGTGGGGCTATCAACACAACCCACCTACAGATGGTTCCCATACCGGCACTCAAAATTGGGACAAACGAGGAGCAGAACGAGGAGAGGAAGAAGCCGGCATACCTTGAGGGCAACGAGGTGAAGCTGGCAGTGCCGGAGCAGAGGAGAGCAGCTGGAGGTGAAGCTGGAAGCACCGGCAGTGAGGATCAGAGGAGAACTGCGGCGACGGCGGCGAGCGGCGACGACGATGAGGAGAATTGCGGCAACAGCGGTGAGCGGAGATGGCGACGAGCGGCGGCGAAGACAACGGCGGCGAGCGGAGTGCGAGGAGACGAACAGCGGCGGGGAGCAATCAGGGGAAATCGCCAGACCTAGCGCATAGTCGCAATGAAACAGAGACAATGGGGAGGAAAAGTTCTGTTTGCGGGGCTATTAACTGTACCATAGGCGTCGGTTATTAAAAAAAAAACGACAACTAAAACTAACAGTGTCGGTTATGAACAACAACTGACACCAATACTTGAATATAGTCGTAGGTTTTAACTACAAAAAAAACTGACGTCTATATTCATATGCCGATTAAAAAAATCGTTCTCGGTTTATGACCATAGTCGTCAGTTTCTACTTAAAACCGACGCTTAAAGGGTGTGAAAAATTCCCCGCAGACAGCGCGGGAAAACTCATAAGCGTCGGTAGTTGTAGTAAAATTGACGACCAAAATGTGTCTCGTGAATAACCTTTAGTCCTCGGTTTTTTATTTATCAACCGACGCCATATGTCAAATTTTGGAGGTAATTTTTTTTGCTGGAAATTTTGGATTTGGCGGTTAATTTTAGGTGTCAGTTTTTTATTAAGTAACTGACACTTAATAAAAGCGGTACTCGTGTCTGTTCGCCCTTCATAGATTGGATGTCGGTTTATGTTATCAACTGACACTGTAGAGTTTAGGTGTCGGTTTATTTATACAACCGACACCTTGAAAAGTGACTTTATAAGCCATTTCTGTAGTAGTGGATGTCAGTTCTTTCTTTTAAGTTTAGATTAAATGTTATTTTACTACTATAAAAAGAACTATGCATGGTTTGTGTTTTTATTTTATATGAAATATTGTTATTTGTTGAATCCTATTTATGGATAAAGATATTCCCTTTATGATTTATGATTGATCCTTGTATTGATAGAGTGTTTTCACCTTGATTGGATTGATGTTCCTTATTCTTCCGTATGAGTTTAAATTTTTTTTTTGGGGTATTACAATTATACATCTATAGAATTAAAAGAGCTATAAGAGTTGGTGTGCAGATTTGATTGCCATGTCCATAACCTCTTTATCTTTGGGCTTGAACTCCATATGGGTGGTTGTAAGTAGTGGGACTCGAGAGGGGTTCAATCCTTACTCAATTTAAGGAATGAGCTCATCTAATCCAGACACACAAACAAGTATTTTGTAATAGGTGTATTTTTTAAATTTCTTAAAAGAATGGTATACAAGACCAAAGATTAGCAGTAGAACTCAATGTAATGACTATCTTAAATACTAGAGTATTATATAATGACTTCCCATTTAGGTTTTACATGAAAGAAATAACTTCTTCACTAGGAAGAGGGACGTCTAAGCTATCTCAAGTCTATCTCCCAAGAGTCAGCTCCACTAAGCAAAGTTTAGGTCATAATGTCAAGCCTCCATGTCCTTAACCTATGATGTTGGAAGCATACTCCACAAGATAAGAAAAAATCGAAGTTGTAAGCAAAAAAATCTCAATATGTTCATATAAATTGGGATTGAGAAATATTAATTTAAAACGACATAAATAAAACTATTGACTCTTCCCAAATTAAGAAGGAAATAAAATATCCAAGGGATATCATAGAGAACTATGTCAACCTGAATTTTCTCTCTCCTATCTTATTCTCTTCTCTCTCATCAAGTGGACCATTACTCAATTTAATGTTAATTTCATAATTTGAGAGTTTTGATATTCCACTTTGGCCAATACAATGATCAATTTCGCAATGAGTGACTTCAATTTGCTCTTCTGATCTAAGTTTCATCCGTTAACGATCCACCATTTTGCAAATGATATTGAACCTAATTAATATGATAATATATCTCTATAATATATTTCATTAGATAAATAATTCAATTATCTTTTCAACGGTATAAAAATTGCCTCAATCGGAAGTTTGTAGCCAGAATTACTATTTTTTAAATTTGGCTCGAATTTCACATGATTTAATTGATTTTAATTGGATTTGAGGCTTTTTGGGCCCAATGTTGCCACGTGCGGCCCAAATTGGTGGCACTGCTTGGAAATGTCATCAATCCAACACTCTAGTTTGAGACTCTTCCTCACCATATGATTGATGCCCTCGCATTAGACCCCAACACTCCAATTGCCAAGATCTTGTCTTCATCCTTCGTACATTCTCCAGTGGAGGAGGTGTTGTAGCCCAACCAATCCTCGTCGATATCTCTCCTTATTAGTTACTTTTCACAAATTAAGACATGGAATCATTCCATTTCTCAGTTTTCCCTCTTTTCCCTCTTCTTTTGTGCCTAACACCCCCCTTTGTACTACCCCCTTTTCTCTCCCAGCTAGGCGCCACCGTCACAGCCGCCACCATGGATGTTGCAGTCGCAGGCCACCGGGTGTCCAAAAAAACCCTACGGCTGACCCCACTGAGGCTTCAACCTATTATACATGGGTCATTCCTACAAAGAAGAGGACTCCATGACTGATCGATCAGGGATGGTCCTTGGGAGTAGAGATCAAACGGTTTCAGGGCACTGGGCTGGCTGCCTCCCTTCACACTTGTTCGTGGGCTGACATGGCATCGTGGCCCAGCAACCTAGTGTGTTGGTTGGGAAGAGAATACATCGTGCGTGCCCTCGTCCATGGCCCTAAATCACCTACAAATGATCAAGGTAATGCTCCCCCTTGGCCTATGTTCTTGATACTTGAACTACATAGTTTCAATTCAAAATCTTCACAAATGCATATCTGTCAAATCCCTTGGCCAAAACATATGATCCAATATATCAAGTTGATGAGCTCGACGAGATCTACAACATGGACTAACTTTTAGACTCTAATTATCCTCCTTATTTTACTATTTTGCTAAAATATGCGATTTTGACCATGATGACTTCATTTAATGCATGAATCATGATGAAGGTTAGACCTTTGATTCACCTCTACCTATCTAATGATCATACCTATACCTTTCATGTACTTTTTAACTAATTGAGGATCCTACTCAATGAGTGACTCTAATTTCATAAAATGACTTGAATTGAATATAAATAGTGAGCTTTATTCCTCTTTGTTTTCATGTTTCTAAGTGACCTCTAAACGCCTCTAACCTTGAAATTTTGTAACTTTATGTTGTTATATGATGCTAACTTGACTCCTCATGGATATTTGGCCCTAAATGCACATATATACCCCTAATATGTGAATCTTAGTTATGCCTTGAAGAAAATGATGTGTTTGACCTACATTGTGCATATTATCCCTTTATACTCTTGAAATCAGTACTTCCATGATGTTCGTAGATTCTAATACCCAATAATCACACTAGGTATTGATATAATGATTTATGTGCCCCCTCTTGACCCACATGCTCATACATGGCATGTTTGTGGTTCTTGTGCATTAATAGTTATGTGAATCATTTTCCTTTGATCCCCTCTCTAAAATCAGGGAATACTTCACCCATTATGATAACTTAGATATGGATGTCCCACCTTATCCTCATGTTGAACCTTGATGGCAATGAACTATGTTGGGGCTTGCATGTATGTTGAAATGTTGATACCTAAGGTTGGGATAATGATGCTTAGACCCTAGAGCCTATATTGGAATCTGATTCCCATGTCACCAATTTGCTGATCTAAATCCTCTTTTATGGTTGCTCCTCATTCCTTGATGAATCTTGACCATGTTTGCCCTATTGTGAGTCTTTTTGACCCTAGACTGCATGTTAATGCTTTAAACCCCAAAATGTTTATATAGAATGACTGGAACATCCTAATGATATGAAACTCAGACCAAACCTTCATGATGACCTCTAAATCAGTAAAAGACTATCTAATGTACCAATAAGAAATCTTGAACCTAACATGGCCAAAAACTTGAAATGAAGCTAATTAGGGTTAGTTATGAGAATTTAATCTATGCATGTAATCTTGTTGTTAATTACGTTTAGCATGTGGCTAGATGATGAAAGATAAGTTAAGTTAAGAACCTCTAAACCAGGTACAATCTCTAAATAGTTATATGACTATGGCTTTCTTGCTTACAAATTGATATGTATGTATGCTTGTTTACTTGCTCAAATATTGTCATGTAGTACGTTAGTATTTTACTCGATGCTTTTCTCATCTCGTCATTTTATAACTTGAGCACACATATATACAAAACTCGATTACACAATTGTTGAAATAGACTTATCTCTTGGCGATGGCCTCAATGTCCCTCATGTATAAAAGGGTAGGCTAATCTTGAGCACCTTTATAGACCCTTCCAATAGGAAGTTGGTCAAAGGCCTTATGAATACATGATATTGTTGGTATAATGGAGTAAAATGATATAAAATATGGATTCTTGTTTTGCTAAACAGTTAACATGTTTATTCTTGCACATTTACTCTTGCACACTCTTTTCAAATTATCCAAAACTTATGTATATGTATCTTTCAACCCTTTGCTCAACACCTTGTGTGTTGACCGGTTTCTTATATTTTATTTTTAGGTTCAGAGATGGATATAAGTGATGGTATTGGTGAGCTATTTTAGGTGTTCTTATTGTAAGGTACCTAGTATACATGAGAAGAACTATGAGATTGTACTCTTGAATATGTAATTGAAAGCTTGTAATAAACAATTTTGTTCAATATATATCTTATTGAGTGTTGAGATTATAATTGGTGCTTTTATCTTTTTATTTGTTCATGTATGCTAAGATTTACACTTCCTCATTCACGCTTTGTTAATACCATGCTAGGGACAGACGCCTAGGTCCTATCTGCATCGACTGTGTAATCATTTAGAGTTAGGATTTAGATAACAAACGACAAGAACATAATAAGAGGACAACGACAAAAGGATTCCTTGCTTTAAACAATATCACTATAAAATATCACAATCATAAGAAGTACATGTAAACAATATTAGACTAAAATAATTTAACCAGGATAGGGAGACCATAGGATCTCAGCCAAAAAGTGTGTGGAAAAGTGCACCACAGGAAGCATAATATGAGTCAACATATTAAAGGAAAGAGAAATATATAGGATAAAATATCCCAAAACACCAAGAAAAAGAGAAATATAGGTAATTTATCAATACAATGTATAAGAGATGAAAAACACATCAAAAGAAATAGAAATTGGGTTGCTTGCTCAATATGGATAGTAGAATGCAACATATGTGAGGAGAGAGAAGTAAGAAAAATTGCTTAATATATAATTTAGGAGATGTAATATTCCTCAAATTTTATCTACAAAGATCCAAGTTAGATCCTAGATCCACATCAAGCTTGAAGCAACCTATTCAATATATGCATAAAATCGGGATTAATTTTGTATCAAGTATGTAAACCCTAAAAGTTGCCTTTTTATTATTATGAAATTAAGTTGCCAAAACAATATCATCTTGTAGATTATACCTTCTTGAGTCCATAACATATTCCATTTTAGTATTCTGACTTATAGATTATTAGGTATGAATTTTAAGAGTTTTCAACCATTTGCAAAAATCCTTAGGAAATCACATATTTGTTACATTAAAATTAGGTGGCAAAAACCATGTCATCATGTAGAGAAAAATCTCACAATTCCAAAACATATTTAATTTCATTTTTTTGATGATCCTATGAATATTTATCAATTTTTAAGTTAAACATAATTATCAGATTATTGAAATCAAAAGGAAAGTATAGTGACCAAATTACCCATGTGTCACATATAAAGAACCAAAGGATTGATGTGGTATATTGAACTATTTAACTTGTACAAAACTCACACGGCTTGTTGTATATTGTGTTGTAAGAAGATCAAAATTCCCTCATAAAACTTGACATATCAAGAATAACTCTAAGGCCAAAAGAGTCATTTAACTAGTTGGGTTGTTCTCTAATGAACATCACACAATCCTAGTAACTTAGGAAACCTAGAATCTTTAATCTACATTTTTGGATCCAACTCCAAGTTATCAAATCTCCAATCCTAGTTACTCAGGAAACCAGGAAGTGATGTTGGCACATTTGCGAGACCACTCCATAGTTCAAAGAACCAAAACACAACTATTATTCATGCAAGCTCACCTACATGGGTTCCTCATAATTTAAGAAGATGTCTAACTCTGCAAGAGTTCCAGGGAAGGTGAATACTAGAGAAAATGAAACCTCAGGAAGGCTTTGAGCATCAAACCGAAGCCAAAGAGAGAGGGAAGAGGAGGATAAATGTTAAACCAATTGAATTTGTATATGGGATCTACATTGCAACCAACAAGGGTCAAAATTAGGAAGTTATTACTCACAAGATCTTTTGCCAAGAGGATGGCCCACAAAGTTTCTTGTAGGTGCAAGGAGGTAATTTTGGATATTTATAGGGACTTTGGGGGTCAGAACCCTCACCAAGAACCTAGAAAGTCCTTGGGACTCACATCGAGTAGGGGTATATGCTAGGGAGATGATGCAGCCAAACTATTACTATAGAAAGATCTAAGAGGGTCTACCAGAGGTATCATCATAATTTTATAGGGGTCCAAATACCCATGATCGCCAGGAGATGGAAGGAGGGAGTCACAGGAGAGTAACAGGGGAATAGAGGGGGTGAGGGTGATTAGGGTTTTATAGGTGGCAAGTACCTATCAAGCTAGGGTTTGTTCTATACAAAAAGAAGCGATGAAGATGAGGGATGGAATATTGGGTAAAGATTTTTAATGGTGAGAGAGAAAATCCATCCAAGATAAGATCAATACTAAACAATCAGTTTCATTTCTGGAATCTGAGGTTGAAGACACAATTTCCTCCACACTATTCAAAACCAATGGGTACAAACAATCCTGAAAATGGAAATGGAACCGGCCAAAAGGGAAAATCCCACATGACATCCACTTAGGATGAGAATCAATATTATTTTCTTGATTGAACCTACTTAATATTGAGTACAGTTGATGTATTTCCTTCTTTAGTTTATTTGTACAAGCAACCCAGGTTAAAACAAAGTGAAGTTTGATACTTACGCTAATGAGGCGTATAGAATTCAAATTTACCATTATTTCCTACTCTAGGGATGATCCTTTTTTTCTTACTGATTTAGAGCTTAACACTTATTTTCTTTCCTTAATGGTGTTGAGGCATCTAGGATAATCTATTCAATCTCAAAATTGGTACCTAAGCTAATTGGGACTCAAGAAATACTATTTTAATGTCAAATTCAACTTTTGAGGCTTCCTTTCATGAGTTCAATACAATGATGGTTTGTGCTCATTGTTTAGATATTTATTATTATAGTACCATATTATGGATAATATTTAATATTTAGAATCACATAATCATCAAAAAGCTTATGTAGATTACCTTTTACGAATTCAATGGTTTACTTATTTATCCCATTAGTCCATTAATATCCACATTGCCATATTAGTTATCTCAACTCATTTTAAACATCCAACTATAACCACATTATATCTATGAGTCATAGTTATTCAATATAAATCTTTCCTTGACATCAAAGTACTAATTTAGTATACCTAAGTAATTATGTGTGTATTAGTGAACAAGGTGACATATGTTACATATGTATGGGATTATCTTACATATTGAATCTTAATCTGATTATTAATTCCATATTATGTTTTTTGAGATATGGTATGTGATTAAATACCTAATATTATTAATGTATCACATGTTCATCAAACAAATATAGGGTATGGTTAGATGATCACAACTTAAGGTTTAGGTCAACATGATTATTACAAAATCATATATGCCTCATGAGCATGTGTGACGTCTAGCTTCAAATTTGGTATATTTAGGTCAGCAACTTATTAGTGTTGACTTATCCAAAACATGGTCAAAGTCACCTTTGGGTTATTCAAGTTACATGCAATACATGTTCATCAATGTACAAGCATGTATATTAGGATATGTTTTAACCTTGTTTCATGAAATCTAGATATCCAAGAATACCAACCTCTTATCTAGGTGATTAGGGTTTCTAGAGTTAGGATGCTAGATTCTAGTAAGTTGCAACACTCCACCCCTTAATGAGATTTTGACCCCAACATTCAGACATCCTTGCATTACCAACTAACTACTATTGACCCTTTAAACAGATTAACCTAACCAGCCAGATTAAACAACACTTAGACGTATTAGGATTACAACTTAAACATAGGGGTGATTTTATGATATGCATGGGTAATGTTTCCAACTAGATGAACTCATTTATCTAGGGTTGAGTTTTAGGTCCTTGTGTTACTAACCTAACAGCCATAAATTTCACACGATCATACAAAAATTCATAGGGTACGAAATGGTAGGCCAACTAAATCTTTACCACAATCCATACTTTGCTTAGTTACTGCTCTGTACACATAACTAGATACTGAGATTTCTACTCTAACTCATTCTAAGGTTTTCCTATCAAGACGTCACACTTCTATTCCTTTTGAACATATATTAGTATAGTGGAAAATAATTTTTGGTGATGAAATTTATTTGACTTAAAACAAAAGATGGATCCAAAAGTAATTACGAGAATCAAGTCTCAATGTTCCAAATATGATTTCCTTATCAAATATTTTCTCATTTTTATACCAAAATCCACCCTAAATTTAGATATTAACATTTAATATGACAACATTAACCTATATGGTGGGTAAGAGAACCTAAATCCTCATCTCATTAGGGTTTACTAAAAAAAACTATGATGTGTATCATATATGATTCTAAATCTTCCTTTTGCTGTCTCATGCATGACTTATATAAATGTTAGGGTAAATATCACTCTTAGAGGGTGACTATTTAAGGCAAGGGTGCTACTTAGGAATTTATAGGATAAGATAGGAATCTTAAGGGAGATAAATCGAATTAGTCAGATTGTGACCACCATGGCTCTAATACCATCTTGTAAGGAGTGGGACCTAACAGCGGATCCACTTATTACTTATTGGAAGAAATAAACCCACCTAAACCAAACACACAAACAACTATGATATAATCGGTGTATTTTTCCTCTCAAATGTACAAGACTAAAGTATGGAAACAAAAATAAATGTAATGACTAGATTCACTTCTACAAGTTTACATAATAATCTCCCACTTGGAAATAAACTTCAATAAATAGTTAGATGGAAGCCCAAACTATCCCAAGTCTATCTCCCAAGAGTCAGTTTCACTAATCTAAGTCTAATCATCAAGTCAAGCCCAATATGTCATTTACCTAAGGGGTTGGAAGCACACCTCACAAGAGAAGACAAAATGGATGTTGTTGGCATAAAATCTGGTATGAGCATATAAATAGGGATTGAGAAACAATATGGAAAAAGGAGAACAAAAATTACTTTATCAAGGCTTCCCAAATCAATTAGGATAAAGAACATCCAAAAGGATATCAAAGAGAGCATATAATGGATATAATAATAAAAAAGCTTCTTTCCCTTATCAATCTCACAATAAAATACCATAATCATAAGCAGTAGTAGCATTGCATGTCAAACATTTAGACTAATTTTATTTAAGTAGGGTTGAGACCCATAAAATCTCAAGCCTAAAAAGTATTGCGTGGAAGACACACACCTTGTGCAAAATAAGTGTGCCCTTTATATATACACAAGTGGAATACACACACTAAGGATGGAATATGCACGTCCAAATGTTATGGTGGTATAGAGGTACCTGCTATTATAAATTTACTTAGTTTATTGTACATGCTAAAAATCTAGTGGCAAGAATTAAGTTTAGTCAAATGTATTAAGGGATGACATCATCCAGCTAATATCAAGTGAATTTAGAGGACCCATAAACAGATACCCAACAACATCCACAAGTAAGGTGCAATGTGAGATCATAAATGTTCACCACAAGAAAGTTATGTATAATTTAGTTCAAATACTCAAATTAAGGTTTTCATGTGGAATAAGATGAGAAATATACAAATTAAAATTCAATGAGTATTTCCAGCAAAAGAATAATATTAAAGATCAACTTAAGTATACAATCACTCATATGAGTCAAGATCTCAAAGGAAAGAGAAGCATATAGATAACATGTCCCAAAGGAGAAAGGGAAAGAGAAATGTAGGTGATTAATCAATATGATGAATAACATATGCAACATACATCAAGAGAAAGAGAAATTAGGTTCATTGTTCAATATGGATAGTAGAATGCAACATATGCCATGAGAGAGAAATAGACCAATTGCTCAATATATAAAATTTGGAAATGCAACACATCACAAATTTAGTCTACCAAGATCCGAGCTAGACCCTAGATCCATATCAGAGCTTCAAGCAACCTATTTGACATATGTATAGAATTAGGTTAATTTTGTATTAAGTATGTAAATTGTAAAAGTCAACTTTTATTATAATTGAATTAGGTTACCAAAACTATATCATCTTGTAGCTATACCTTCTTGAGTCCATAACATAGTTTACTTTATTTTTCTGACTTATAGATTATTTAGTCTATATTTTTAGAATATCTAAATTAATTAAAAAAATCATTAAAAAATCACATATTTATTATATTAAATTTAAGTGGTGAAAACTATGTCATCTGGTAGAACAAAATCGCATGATTCCAAACCATATTTAATGTCATTTATCAAATTATCTTATGATTAGTTATCAACTTTGCAAGTTAAACATAATTCTCTGATTATTAAAATCAAAAGCATGGTATAGTTACCAAATTTCCCCCACATCGCATACAAAGAAATTGGACGTATAATATGGTATATCGGTCTATGTGACCCAAAATAGAACTCACATATCTTGACATGTATAATGTTGTCAAAAAATCAAATTTCCTCATAAATCCTGACATATCAAGAACAACACTAAGGCCAAAAGTCATTAAAATAGTTTGATTGTTCTATGATGAACAAGACATAATTCTAGAAACCCAAGAAACGTGGAATCTTAGATCTTTGTTTCTGAATCCAGATCCATTCTATCAAATCTTTGATCCTAGTCACTCAAGAAATTGGGAAACTACGTTGGCTAATTCACAAGACTACTCCAAGTTCAAAGAAACAAAACACAATTGTTCTCCACAGAAGTTCACCCAGATGGCTTACTTGCCATCCATGAATCATTATGAATCTACAAATGTTCCAGGGAAGGTGACTTTTGGATAAAATGAAACCTTAGGAAGGTTTCAATCATCAAATTGAAGCCAAAGAAAAGGCAAATAGGAGGATAAATGTTAAAATAGTTGAATCTACATCTGGGATATACAATGCAACCAATGAGGGTCAAAATTAGGAAGTTAGTTATCACAAGATCTCTTGCTAAAAGGATAGGCCACAAAGCTTCGTGGTGGTGGAAGGAGGTGACTTCAGATCTTGACAGGGACTTCAAGGGTCAGAACCCTCATCATGAAGCTAATAAGTCTCGATGACTCAAATCAAGTAGGGGTGATATTTAAGGGAGATGATGTAGCCAAACCAGTACTACAGAAATGTCTAAGGGGTTCTATTAGATGTATAGAAAGAGTTTTATAGGGGTCTGAAGACCCATGGTTACTAGGAGATGGAAGGGGTGGAAACATGGAAGTATCAAGGGAATAGAGGGGTGAGGTTGGTAAGGGTTTATAGGTGGTGAATTTGATAAAGCTAGGGTATATTATAAGAGGGAAAAAGAGATGAAAACAACGGAGAGAAAATTGGGAGACATATGTAATGGTGATAGAGAAAATCCATCATAGGGAAAAGGAGTATTGTACAATTAGTTTCTTTTCTAGGAAATGAGGTTGAAGACACATCCTCCTCCACACAATTTGAAAACAACAACTACCAACAAGCCTAAAAACAAAAAAGGGAACCCACCAAAAGGGAAAATCCATCATGACACACACTTAGGAAGAGAATCGATATTATTTTCTTGATTACAACTTTTTTAATTAATATTGAGTAAAGTTAATGTATTTCCTTCTTTAATTTATTTTAATAAGCAATCAAGGTTCAAACAAAGTGAAATTTGATACTTGGGCTAAATAGGGCATATAGAACCCGAATTTACCCTAATTTCATACTCATTGGATGATCCATTATTTTATTTAATATTTTGAAGTTTAATGTTGTTTTCTTTACTTAATGGGATTTAAGGCATCTAGAATTATTAATCTAAAATTTGATACCAATGCTAATTGGGACGCAAGAAACACTATTTTGATATTAAATTCAATTTTTAGACTTCCTTTTATGAGTTCCAATACAATGAGGGTTTAGACTCTTTATCTTGATATTTATTATTATATTACCAATTGTCGACAACATTTTAATATTAAGAATCGCATCATCATTAAATGACTTGTGTGGATTAACTTGTACAAATTCAATGGTTTACTTATTTATCACATTAGTCCATTAATATCCACATTGCCACATTAGTTATCTCAACTCGTTTTAAACATTCAACTATAATCACATAATATCTATGAGTCGTATTATATTCAATATAAATCTTTCCATGACATCAAATTACTAATTGAGCACATCTAAGCAATTATGTGTGTATTAGTGAACAAGATGCATATGTCACATTTGTATGGGCTTATCTTACATATTGGATCTTAATATGGTTATTAGGTCCATATTATGTTTATTCAGATATGGTATGTGACTAATACCTAATATTGTTAATGTATTGTGTGTGCCTCAAAATATCTAGGGTAGGGTTAGATGATAACAACTAAAGGTTTAGGTGAACATGATTGTTACACATCACTTACACCTCATGAGCATGTATGAAGTATAGGGTGAGATTTGTATATTTAGGTCATCAACTTATTAGTGTTGAATTATCCAAAACACAGTTAGTTTTACCTTTATATTATTCAAGTTAAGGTACAAACATGTGTATTAGCATATGTTATAAACCTTATTTGGTCAATTCTATATATCCAAGTATACCAACCCCTTATCAAGGTGATTAGGGTTTCTAGAGTCAAGATGCCAGATTTTGATATGTTACACTTTCCTAGGTCAATGGGTGTCTTTAAGGAATACATGTTGAGGAAAGAATCATTGTCCACAAAATAAGAAGGTATCTTCAGGTCGTTGAATATTGTTGTGATTAATAAGGTCATTTGTGACTTCCCCTGATTGATATCTCATCTTAAGAGAATCATATCATGTGAGGGGTCATGATTAACCTGATAGTGGCTTTAAAAGTTTTTGACCTCACGTCTTTGGAGATATAGGCCCCTTCTAGAGTCTTGATGATTGCTTATTAGTGTGCTAGGGAATTTGGCATTGCTTCAGGCAGTGATAACTCCCCCCTGGGCTAGTTCAAGAAATAGATTGTGTCTGAACCTTGAGGATCGGTTTCCTTGCAAAGCTCGGGCATTGGTGGTACCTTCTTAGTCCTAATAGATGGCATGGTGACCTTTTTGGTCTCCTCTTTTGTAGTTGTAGTGGGGACTCCTACATACATTATTATCTTCTCCTTGACTCTGTTGTGAGGAAATGGTACTTTGGAAAAGTAGGGTGCCAATCTATCACCATTGTGACTAGTGAGGGTATCACGACTAGTCATGCTAACAAAGGGTGAGAATTCATGGTATGTTGGGCCTTTCCTAGGATTTATTCCTTTGGGACCCAAGTCTTATATACTTTCATCTTAAGGTAGGTTCCTGGTACATTGATTTGCTGCATTTTCTTCCCCTAGTGAGCTTCTTGTATGATAATAGGCCTTTTGGTGCTTATTGGGACTATTAGCTTCTTTTCTTGGACCGAAGTGACAATCTAAGAATGTAGAGACTAGTTCTTGATTTCCTATTCTAATGGAAGGATAAGCCCTTGTGATGAGTCTTCCATTGGTGAGATTATCACCACTTTGTGGGAAGATGAAGGCATCTCTTCTACTACAACTGTGCTAACCTCACTAGATTCTATCACGTCCAATAGGGTGTGCTTGAGCGTGATGAATGAATCAATATTGTGCCTTTGTGTTTAGTAGAATCCACAAGCAGCGTTGGCATTTTATTTTTTGGAAGGGGATTTGGTGGATCCCGTATGGCTGGGAACTTCAATAGGTGCTTGATGTCTAGAAATATTTTGCAGAGGGAAACTTCCAAGGGAGTAAACTTCCTTTTTGGCTTGGAAGGTTCTTCTGCTGATGGAATGCAAGTTTCCAACTCAGCTTGACATGTTTGGTTACTCATAGTTGGAGGAGTGTTTACTACCTCTTGCTAGAAGTGTAGTTAGAAAGGTGGTGGCATGTACCCATAGTATTGGCTTGGCGGCCACGCGTATTTTGGGGGCATGTACTAAGGATGATAGTTGGGTGGAACTATGTTCACCTACTTTTGATAATTTATCGAGGCATGGGATTTTTTAGATGTTGATGTTTTCACTGATAAGATTTGGATGGTTGGTTGTTGTCATTTTCCACCTCCGGTGGGGGCGAGCATTGCTCCTATTGTTGCATTCATAACTTTTGCCTTTGTCAACTTAGTCTTATGACTAGTTGTTGTAGAGGTAGGATGGAAAGTGAGTCCTATGTTTTCATAGACCCCCCTCTAGATAGAATTTTAAATCTAAACTCCTATTTGTATCAGTGTTGGGAAGGTATTATACCCCTGTAAAGATAAAAGAGCTATAAGATCTTGTCTGACAGATGTGATCACCATGTTTGCACCTCTTTATTCGTTGGCTTGAACTCCATATGGGTGGTTTTAAGGAGTGGGACCTGAGAGGAAATCAGTCCTTACTCAATTTAAGGAAGAAACCCATTTAATCCAATCACACTAACAAGTATGCCATAATAGGTGTATTTTTTGTTTCTCAAAAGAATGGTATACAAGATGAAGTATAGCAGCATAAATCAATGTAATGACTATTTTCCATTATAAAAGATTATACAATGATTTCCCACTTAGGGTTTACATGAAAGAAATAACTTCTTTGCTAGGTAGAGGGATTGTAACATACCTAAACCTAGAACTTAATCTTAATCCAAGATTAAGGAGTTAGAAACCTTAGACTTTGAGGTTTAGCCAAACAAGTATAAGGGTATGCTCTTTAGTGACCTTAAATATGTTAATGCATGAATAAATCACCCTAGCATGTCGAATATAAATAAATATTACCCAATACCTTCATATTAATCATAAGATCAAGTAAGGGCATACAAAATATGTCACATGAGGTAATAATGTGCATAAAAAGACAAGGTGTCCATAGTTGAGAATAATGATATATAATTCCACAAAATATGAAATAAATAAACTTATGTGAGATAATGATAGAGTATATTCGTTCTAGATCATTCCTTTGCCTTATGGAGCAAGGAAGAGAAAAAGGAATGAATAACAATGCTTAAAACATGTTAATGTGATATTGAATTATTTAATAAGAGAAATAATAGAAATAATGGATAACGGGTTAAAATTTATAAAAGGAAAATTTATTGGATAAGAATAACCTTGTCTTCATTTTCTTTCGATATTCTTTGTCTTCTAGGCCAAGTTTCACCAATTTAGGATAATAATAACCACATCTATTTTATTTTAGAAAAGAAAACAGTGTTTTTCCTTAAAATGTTAAATAAAATATTTAATGAATCCAACAGTAGAAAATAATCTTAGATTCATAATTTACACATTAAAATATGCCTTTGTCTGAATTTTCACTCAATTTGGAGAATATTTGATTAAAAGGTGAAATCAGGAGAGAGAAAGTTGTAGAACCTTAAAAATATTAAATAAAAGTACAAACCTTAATGTAAATTTGTATCCAATATACATAATGTCACTTGTAGGTGAAGTTTCATCAAATTTTGGAGAACCTAATAACCATTAATGAATGAGCAAAGAGAAAATAATATTTCATTTATTTAACACATTAAAAGTTCCCAAAAGCAACTCTAATTTCATAATCAGAATCTACATGATTTAATTAGCCACTGTGAAAAATTTCATCCAATTTGGAGTTTGTTTACACTCTAAATTTGATTTGGAAAGAAATAATGTAATTATTTATATTTCACTTTATTACCAATTTGATTTTGGATAACGTTCCCAATTTGATTTATGCGAGTGACACAGACCATCCAATATTTGATCTGACGATGCACTCATCGTCTCCTACCTTGAGTAGGAGACCCACCACAGTTAAACAATAAAGGGGGATGGTTTCTCATGGGTTTCTCCCTCGTTTCTTGATTATTTTTCAAGATTCTTCGACCAACAGATTTGTGAGGAGATTTCGCATCTATTCATGTCTTTTGTGAACACCCGTTTCCATTATTGGTGATTTACCCAAATCCTTCTCAAAAGTTCTCAAACCTCCCTAGCAAAGACGCCCTAACACCACAACTTATAAATAGGTCACTCTATCCCAAGTTCCGCCACACAATACCCAACTCTCCTCTCACACCAATTTCCCAGTTTGCTCGTGCTTTGCAGTGGCCATCACAATTTGCTTTATTAAATTGTGGCTCTTCTCTCCGCCTTGCGGGGATGTCTTCACTTCAATTATCGATGGTGGCAGCTTGGGTAGTTCCCTTATTCCTTTCCCCACCTTCGATTCCTTAATTGATTATGTGTGGTGGATTCACCCAAACTCAACCAAGCTGCTCGAGCAGCCATGGCATGAGTAGGTGGGGGAAGAATCCCTTTGGTCGAGTTTCTTTCTTTCCCTTGCCTCACTTTGATTCTTTATTTTTTGCCTAGGGGCATATTCATCTTTTCACCACATTTTTTCTTAAGCTTTCTCGCAAGTCAGCCTGACCCTTGACTGGTGATTTGGATGCATCATATTGGACCAGGTCACATCCTGGGCCCTGTGCCATCTCTCTCTATATTTCTCACAAGTAAACAGTGACATGGCTTTTTCTCCTTTTCATATTGGCCGATTTTCAAAAATTGATAATTAATTATTGACTGATAAGAAATATATAAAAAATAGTCATTGGATTTAAAAAAATAAGGGTTATCTAATGGTGTTGGGTTTGTCACTTAAATCCAATGATTATAATAAGTAATTTAATGGATTATTCAAAATAAGTAATGACTTGTAAAATTCATAACTAAATATATATAACTCAGAAAAATATAATAAAATATATTCTGGACTTAGAAAAGGATAATATAAAACATGGCATGATTTTGATAACCTAATTCACTAATATAAAAAAGGCAATTTTTAAGGTTTTGCATAATTAATGTAATTCTAACCCTAATTTCACATACATGATAATAGGTGCTTTGGAAACCGAGATTAGGATCTAGAAGTGATCTTGGACTGTTAGACTCTGTGGAGATGTATGTTTGCAAACCACATTATTCTTATTGAGCAATGCACCTACTTTCTTCGGTCTCTTGGTCCTATGGACAAAATCCTACACATTATCTTGTTTCTTTGGAAATTGTGCTTCATGTGAAGTGTATTATTTGTTGATGATCTTCTGATCATATAATATTCTTTGACACTCTCTTGGAATCTTTACTATGCTTTGATCATGATGGAACTCAATTTGTTGTTATATGCCCACTTTGAGGTGGATGATTATGATGATCACTTCTACGGTGATTAATTTGTAAAACCTGACTATACTTTTTAGTTGCCTCTTGATTAAGCATTTTGTGTTACTCAGTAGCCCTAGAGTAATATAATTTGTATTGGTATTGGGTTATGTGCCCTTATTTATTATTGGGATGGAGGCTATGTGCCCCATACTCACATTTCAAATTTATGAGGTTTGGCCCACATTTATATATATTGGGAGTTTGGTTATGTGCCAATCTCTATCAGGTTTCAAGTTTACCAGGCTTGGCCGCCTTTTTTATTTATGTTTTTCTAGTGCTATGTTTATCTCACCTACATGCAAGCTGTTACGAGTTTTGTGCCCTATAAGATTATGTGTGCTTTTGTGGCACCACTTTTATTATTGTTTTTATGGTAAGTATTTTTTATCATATGATAGTGTTTCTTTCCTTTTATGCTCATTTGGGTAGTTCTTACCTCTTTTTATGGGAAGCCTTCTATACTTGATGTAGCCCTTTCCTAATATATATTGCTCAATTTCTTTTTAGCATGCACATACCAACTACGATGTCCCCAGATTTTATAAAACTTAATTTGATGTGTGACGTACAAATTGAAACGTTCACCTCAGCGAGAATCCCAATTTAAACACCCCACACTAGGCTAAGAAGAAGAAAATCAAGGGAGTCAGAAGGAAACATAGTGGCACATGCACATGAACAATAATGAAACCATACAACAATATGTTCATCATTCAACATATAATTACAACATGAATTGTTATAGCATTTGATATTACATATTGAACAACAAACTTATACATATACATGTACTACCACTAAACTATAGGATCTTAAGACAACAGGTCCACTTGTACATCAGCTCGCCACACAACTCTCAACTATCTTGGTTCTTCATGATCATAACCACAACCTAAACAAAAGATTACATGTGATACATGTCAGCACAATATTCAAGAATATTGTACTGAGTACGCCTACATGTCTTTTATATACCTCTCATCATATCTTGGCAATAAGATAAAACTAGAACTTACCAGTTATAAAGAAATATAGGAAAAGTGTATGCTTGCATAAAGATGTTCATTAACAAAAGAGAACACATATTTTAGCATGACTTTCAATTATATGTAAAGTTGATCAACCACATGCACTATTATACCAAAGAGATTTAGTGCTCACATTTACTATTCTACCAAAGAGATTTAGTACTTTCATCAATGCACTATTCTACTAAAGAGATTTAGTGCTCACATGTACTATTCTACCAAAGAGATTTAGTACTTTCATCAATGCACTATTCTACCAAAGAGATTTAGTGATATCATATAATGGATCAGATATCTTATGTTTCATGTGTTCATAGCCATAAGTATGAAAAACTCAAGCAAGATAGCATACAAGAACAATCATTTCATCCAATATCATATGCCAAGTATTTTACTACACATATAATGCAAGCATATTGTATAATAAGCCAAGTAAGAGGTAATGGTGTACCTTGATCACAGATATAGTAATCACATATTCCTCATGTCATCTATTTCTTTATTAAACCTGATTAAGACAATATCATATACTATCATCAGATTCTCATATCATACATCTCATCTTAACCCTAATCATGTTCATTAGGGTTTCACTTAGTCATTGGGATATTCTCATTAGGATATGTACTTTATTACTTGTCATATCATCTTGTTGGCATGTTCCTAACTTGGAAATTAGCTTACTGATCTCAAATTTACATATTATAGTCCAGTTACAGATATGAGATTGTTCCATAAATTCCATCAATTATTGAGCATGTATGTATTTATTACATTTTATTTAGAGTTATTAGCCCTAATTAGCAATTCTAAGAAAATTACATGATTTTGTGTCATAACATGATCATATCTGATGTCATGTGGATTCAAAAGCACATTTAAGAGTTAATGATGCATTCTCATAATTTTAAGTCATTATTTGGTATTTATTACTCATGAAACAAGCATTTTACAAATAACATAATATCACTATTATTAGTGCATCAAAAGCCTGATATTATCATTCTACCGTGTTCTACTCATTTGTCTGAGAATTTTGGTATATTATATGTATTTTTTGATATATGGGCTAATTACTATAAGTTATATAAGAACTGAGCATTTTAGGGATTTTACCTTTTTCGGGCCAATCAGGACGCAACATGTGGCCCTAAGGAGGGCACACCTCCTTTGGATGTTGTGGTCTGATATGAGTCAGGTTTATTTATGGTTCACTACCTCTAGACCCGGCTCGATATTTGGTCAGTTCATGATGATCACCCTCTCCTTTCTCGCGGTCCAAACAGAATGGACGCACGAGGCATATGTCTCAGCAACGAAACCACCGCTGCCACTAGCCTAGAATGCTGGTGAGAGGTCAGTCATGCTCTACTCACATCCATCTCTCTCTTGCATTGAGTCCACAGTGGGACTCCCTGCTTCCATGTTACAGTCGCCTCCTAGGGAAGGTTTACGGCGTGCAACCAAATGCCACCATCTATTCTCTGTGGATAGGTTGTCATCATGCTACTGTGCTCTATGAGTAACAATGGCTCCTCCTCGCCAAGACCTTTTCAACCATAGAAAGGAGAGCTCGAAGCCTCCTCCTCATCTCCTAAGGTTGCACCTCTAAGATGCTACCACCCCAGCTTCACTATAGTTGTGAGCCCCATGTGTCTCACACTGCCGCTGAGGGAATATCTCCTTTGCCTAGACTCTGTTGTGCAATTCCTCGATCACGAAAGTCTACCTCCTTTTTGTGTCAGCATGTTTTCTCCACGTATGGGCTGATGAAGCTTTTCTCTGCTTGAATAGCCTCCGCCACTACTCCTTGTCCACTAACGATGGATCCTCCACCTCCGTAGATGTATGGACTCTCATCTACTCCTCCTCACAAGAGTCGGTTGCTAATCTGGTCCTCCTTAATCTCTACTTTGCGTCGCTCGACTAGTACCCCCCCTCTGGTGTGGCTTCCCCTAGCGGGCCAGAAGCTCGATTGCACTTGTTGTGTGCTGCCTCCTATTGGCATCCTCCAACTTGCAATAAAGAGACAATCGGGAGGGATCCTTTGAATGATTAGCACCCAACTTCATATTACATCGACACCAAAAAAAAACTGCCATGTCTCTCCTTCCTTCCATCCCATGATTAGTGATCATGGTTTGTGGATGTGAGGCAAGTCGTTGGTTTCCCTACTTCACGCTCTTCGAGCAGTTCCAAGGGAACAGATCAATTGGCTATCATTGGATAAGTTTTCATCCAAGGGTTGTAAGATGCTAGATTCGTGGCATCTCCATAACAAGCTTTTATCTACCAGATCGAGACGGTGTTGTTTAGTTCTTGTCCATGCAGCTAATGCATAACCCATGAGCGTGACATTACATCTACCAAAGCTTAAGTTTCTAAACATGAAACTATATTCCAAAGTATACAATATTAAATATGTACTCTATTTCAAACTTACATATCTCCATCTAGGGGAATCAAAACCTAATGCGACTTTGACCATAGATTCCCCACAACTCAAGATACCTTGTACACAAATTTGGTTTCAAAAATCTATTGTTTGATCACCGAATAAAATACCTCAAAAAGGCATGAACATAGAGATCCAAATCATGATATCAATATCATTTGACTTCCAAACTTTGGTAAAACATTAGGAACTCTGAAAACAACTCAACATGCATGAATTTACTTATGTCATTGTACATTTAAGGATTCCAAAAGTCCACTCCATCACATCCTACACACCTTAAGAGAAATTTATGCCTCGAAATTAAGCCAAAATCTAGTCTTTCACATCATATACATCTTAAAAGAAAATTTTGTACTCAAATTAAGACATCCTCTTACTTCAAGGAAATTCATCCATTTTTAAGGAACTATTTTAGGTGCAAAATTTCATAAACATCATGTCTAGTACATACATGTACCACTCCTAGGTGGTTTGCAAACATCTTGGGTGCACCATCACTTCATATCAGGTTGAAGCAGGGGTTTAGAAACTCTATTTAGGTCATCACTATTCATGTAACCTATATCACTAGTGTCATCTCATTTTACTTTCTCATTTTAGGTTGTAAACTCTAGTAGAGATTCATCATGGGATTAGCCAACTATTCTCATTATCAATAGTATTCATGTATATGGTTCATTATTTAGGCATATATATATCTATTAAACTGTACTCGTTGTCCATCATGTCATATCCATATATCACATCTTGAGATTAGATCACATACTTACATATATATATCATGGTTGTGCAAACAAACTTATGTGAGTGACTTGCCAAAACATATATCAAAGGTTTATCTAGTCCAATTGAGGTTCTCCCGACCCATATCATGAGGGCAGTGCCATGTTCAGTCTCTTTGAGCTCACTCAACTATAATCACATAATATCTATGAGTCATATTATATTCAATATAAATCTTTCCATGACATCAAATTACTAATTGAGCACATCTAAGCAATTATGTGTGTATTAGTGAACAAGATGGCATATGTCACATTTGTATGGGCTTATCTTACATATTGGATCTTAATCTGGTTATTAGGTCCATATTATGTTTATTCAGATATGGTATGTGACTAATACCTAATATTGTTAATGTATTGTGTGTGCCTCAAAATATCTAGGGTAGGGTTAGATGATAACAACTAAAGGTTTAGGTGAACATGATTGTTACACATCACTTACACCTCATGAGCATGTATGAAGTATAGGGTGAGATTTGTATATTTAGGTCATCAACTTATTAGTGTTGAATTATCCAAAACACAGTTAGTTTTACCTTTAGATTATTCAAGTTAAGGTACAAACATGTGTATTAGCATATGTTATTAACCTTATTTGGTCAATTCTATATATCCAAGTATACCAACCTCTTATCAAGGTGATTAGGGTTTCTAGAGTCAAGATGCCATATTTTGATATGTTACACTTTCCTAGGTCAATGGGTGTCTTTAAGGAATACATGTTGAGGAAAGAATCATTGTCCACAAAATAAGAAGGTATCTTCAGGTCGTTGAATATTGTTGTGATTAATAAGGTCATTTGTGACTTCCCCTGATTGATATCTCATCTTAAGAGAATCATATCATGTGAGGGGTCATGATTAACCTGATAGTGGCTTTAAAGGTTTTTGACCTCACGTCTTTGGAGATATAGGCCCCTTATAGAGTCTTGATGATTGCTTCTAAGTGTGCTAGGGAATTTGGCATTGCTTCAGGCAGTGATAACTCCCCCCTGGGCTAGTTCAAGAAATAGATTGTGTCTAAACCTTGAGGATCGGTTTCCTTGCAAAGCTCGGGCATTGGTGGTACCTTCTTAGTCCTAATAGATGGCATGGTGACCTTTTTGGTATCCTCTTTTGTAGTTGTAGTGGGGACTCCTACATACATTATTATCTTCTCCTTGACTCTGTTGTGAGGAAATGGTACTTTGGTAAAGTAGGGTGCCAATCTATCGCCATTGTGACTAGTGAGGGTATCACGACTAGTCATGCTAACAAAGGGTGAGAATTCATGGTCTGTTGGGCCTTTCCTAGGATTGATTCCTTTAGGACCCAAGTCTTATATACTTTCATCTTAAGGTAGGTTCCTGGTACATTGATTTGCTGCATTTTCTTCCCCTAGTGAGCTTCTTGTATGATAATAGGCCTTTTGGTGCTTACTGGGACTATTAGCTTCTTTTCTTGGACCGAAGTGACAATCTAAGAATGTAGAGACTAGTTCTTGATTTCCTATTCTAATGGAAGGATAAGCCCTTGTGATGAGTCTTCCATTGGTGAGATTATCACCACTTTGTGGGAAGATGACAGCATCTCTTCTACTACAACTGTGCTAACCTCACTAGATTCTATCATGTACAATAGGGTGTGCTTGAGTGTGATGAATGAATCAATATTGTGCCTTTGTGTTTAGTAGAATCCACAAGCAGCGTTGGCATTTTATTTTTTGGAAGGGGATTTGGTGGATCCTGTATGTCTGGGAACTTCAATAGGTGCTTGATGTCTAGAAATATTTTGCAGAGGGAAACTTCCAAGGGAGTAAACTTCCTTTTTGGCTTGGAAGGTTCTTCTGCTGATGGAATGCAAGTTTCCAACTCAGCTTGACATGTTTGGTTACTCATAGTTGGAGGAGTGTTTACTACCTCTTGCTAGAAATGTAGTTAGAAAGGTGGTGGCACATACCCATAGTATTGGCTTGGCGGCCACGCGTATTTTGGGGGCATGTACTAAGGATGATAGTTGGGTGGAACTATGTTCACCTACTTTTGATAATGTATCGAGGCATGGGATTTTTTAGATGTTGATGTTTTCACTGATAAGATTTGGATGGTTGGTTGTTGTCATTTTCCACCTCCGGTGGGGGCGAGCATTGCTCCTATTGTTGCATTCATAACTTTTGCCTTTGTCAACTTAGTCTTATGACTAGTTGTTGTAGAGGTAGGATGGAAAGTGAGTCCTATGTTTTCATAGACCCCCCTCTGGATAGAATTTTAAATCTAAACTCCTATTTGTATCAGTGTTGGGAAGGTATTATACCCCTGTAAAGATAAAAGAGCTATAAGAGCTTGTCTGACATATGTGATCACCATGTCTGCACCTCTTTATTCATTGGCTTGAACTCCATATGGGTGGGTTTAAGGAGTGGGACCTGATAGGAAATCAGTCCTTACTCAATTTAAGGAAGAAACCCATTTAATCCAATCACACTAACAAGTATGCCATAATATGTGTATTTTTTGTTTCTCAAAAGAATGGTATACAATATGAAGTATAGCAGCATAAATCAATGTAATGACTATTTTCCATTATAAAAGATTATACAATGATTTCCCACTTAGGGTTTACATGAAAGAAATAACTTCTTTTCTAGGTAGAGGGATTGTAATATACCTAAACCTAGAACTTAATCTTAATCCAGGATGAAGGAGTTAGAAACCTTAGACTTTGAGGTTTAGCCAAACAAGTATAAGGGTATGCTCTTTAGTGACCTTAAATATGTTAATGCATGAATAAATCACCCTAGCATGTCGAATATAAATAAATATTACCCAATACCTTCATATTAATCATAAGATCAAGTAAGGGCATACAAAATATGTCACATGAGGTAATAATGTGCATAAAAAGACAAGGTGTCCATAGTTGAGAATAATGATATATAATTCCACAAAATACGAAATAAATAAACTTATGTGAGATAATGATAGAGTATATTCGTTCTAGATCATTCCTTTGCCTTATGGAGCAAGGAAGAGAAAAAGGAATGAATAACAATGCTTAAAACATGTTAATGTGATATTGAATTATTTAATAAGAGAAATAATAGAAATAATGGATAACGGGTTAAAATTTATAAAAGGAAAATTTATTGGATAAGAATAACCTTGTCTTCATTTTCTTTCGATATTCTTTTTATTCTAGGCCAAGTTTCACCAATTTAGGATAATAATAACCACATCTATTTTATTTTAGAAAAGAAAATAGTGTTTTTCCTTAAAATGTTAAATAAAATATTTAATGAATCCAACAGTAGAAAATAATCTTAGATTCATAATTTACACATTAAAATATGCCTTTGTCTGAATTTTCACTCAATTTGGAGAATATTTGATTAAAAGGTGAAATCAGGAGAGAGAAAGTTGTAGAACCTTAAAAATATTAAATAAAGGTACAAACCTTAATGTAAATTTGTATCCAATATACTTAATGTCACTTGTGGGTGAAGTTTCATCAAATTTTGGAGAACCTAATAACCATTAATGAATGAGCAAAGAGAAAATAATATTTCATTTATTTAACAGATTAAAAGTTCCCAAAAGCAACTCTAATTTCATAATCAGAATCTACATGATTTAATTAGCCACTGTGCAAAATTTCATCCAATTTTGAGTTTGTTTACACTCTAAATTTGATTTGGAAAGAAATAATGTACTTATTTATATTTCACTTTATTACCAATTTGATTTTGGATAACGTTCCCAATTTGATTTATGCGAGTGACACAGACCATCCAATCTTTGATCTGACGATGCACTCATCGTCTCCTACCTTGAGTAGGAGACCCACCACAGTTAAACAATAAAGGGGGATGGTTTCTCATGGGTTTCTCCCTCGTTTCTTGATTATTTTTCAAGATTCTTCGACCAACAGATTTGTGAGGAGATTTCGCATCTATTCATGTCTTTTGTGAACACCCGTTTCCATTATTGGTGATTTACCCAAATCCTTCTCAAAAGTTCTCAAACCTCCCTAGCAAACACGCCCTAACACCACAACTTATAAATAGGTCACCCTATCCCAAGTTCCGCCACACAATACCCAACTCTCCTCTCACACCAATTTCCCAGTTTGTTCGTGCTTTGTAGTGGCCATCACAATTTCTTTATTAAATTGTGGCTCTTCTCTCCTCCTTGCGGGGATGTCTTCACTTCAATTCTCGATGGTGGCAGCTTGGGTAGTTCCCTTATTCCTTTCCCCACCTTTGATTCCTTAATTGATTATGTGTGGTGGATTCACCCAAACTCAACCAAGCTGCTCGAGCAGCCATGGCATGAGTAGGTGGGGGAAGAATCCCTTTGGTCGAGATTCTTTCTTTCCCTTGCCTCACTTTGATTCTTTATTTTTTGCCTAGGGGCATATTCATCTTTTCACCACATTTTTTCTTAAGCTTTCTCGCAAGTCAGCCTGACCCTTGACTGGTGATTTGGATGCATCATATTGGACCAGGTCACATCCTGGGCCCTGTGCCATCTCTCTCTATATTTCTCACAAGTAAACAATGACATGGCTTTTTCTCCTTTTCATATTGGCCGATTTTCAAAAATTGATAATTAATTATTGACTGATAAGAAATATATAAAAAATAGTCATTGGATTTAAAAAAATAAGGGTTATCTAATGGTGTTGGGTTTGTCACTTAAATCCAATGATTATAATAAGTAATTTAATGGATTATTCAAAATAAGTAATGACTTGTAAAATTCATAACTAAATATATATAACTCAGAAAAATATAATAAAATATATTATGGACTTAGAAAAATATAATATAAAACATGGCATGATTTTGATAACCTAATTCACTGATATAAAAAAGGCAATTTTTAGGGTTTTGCATAATTAATGTAATTCTAACCCTAATTTCACATACATGATAATAGGTGCTTTGGAAACCTAGATTAGGATCTAGAAGTGATCTTGGACTGTTAGACTCTGTGGAGATGTATGTTTGCAAACCACATTATTCTTATTGAGCAATGCACCTACTTTCTTCGGTCTCTTGGTCCTATGGACAAAATCCTACACATTATCTTGTTTCTTTGGAAATTGTGCTTCATGTGAAGTGTATTATTTGTTGATGATCTTCTGATCATATAATATTCTTTGACACTCTCTTGGAATCTTTACTATGCTTTGATCATGATGGAACTCAATTTGTTGTTATATGCCCACTTTGAGGTGGATGATTATGATGATCACTTCTACGGTGATTAATTTGTAAAACCTGACTATACTTTTTAGTTGCCTCTTGATTAAGCATTTTGTGTTACTCAGTAGCCCTAGAGTAATATAATTTGTATTGGTATTGGGTTATGTGCCCTTATTTATTATTGGGATGGAGGCTATGTGCCCCATACTCACATTTCAAATTTATGAGGTTTGGCCCACATTTATATATATTGGGAGTTTGGTTATGTGCCAATCTCTATCAGGTTTCAAGTTTACCAGGCTTGGCCGCCTTTTTTATTTATGTTTTTCTAGTGCTATGTTTATCTCACCTACATGCAAGCTGTTACGAGTTTTGTGCCCTATAAGATTATGTGTGCTTTTGTGGCACCACTTTTATTATTGTTTTTATGGTAAGTATTTTTTATCATATGATAGTGTTTCTTTCCTTTTATGCTCATTTGGGTAGTTCTTACCTCTTTTTATGGGAAGCCTTCTATACTTGATGTAGCCCTTTCCTAATATATATTGCTCAATTTCTTTTTAGCATGCACATACCAACTACGATGTCCCCAGATTTTCTAAAACTTAATTTGATGTGTGACGTACAAATTGAAACGTTCACCTCAGCGAGAATCCCAATTTAAACACCCCACACTAGGCTAAGAAGAAGAAAATCAAGGGAGTCAGAAGGAAACATAGTGGCACATGCACATGAACAATAATGAAACCATACAACAATATGTTCATCATTCAACATATAATTACAACATGAATTGTTATAGCATTTGATATTACATATTGAACAGCAAACTTATACATATACATGTACTACCACTAAACTATAGGATCTTAAGACAACAGGTCCACTTGTACATCAGCTCGCCACACAACTCTCAACTATCTTGGTTCTTCATGATCATAACCACAACCTAAACAAAATATTACATGTGATACATGTCATCACAATATTCAAGAATATTGTACTGAGTACGCCTACATGTCTTTTATATACCTCTCATCATATCTTGGCAATAAGATAAATTTAGAACTTAGCAGTTATAAAGAAATATAGGAAAAGTGTATGCTTGCATAAAGATGTTCATTAACAAAAGAGAACACATATTTTAGCATGACTTTCAATTATATGTAAAGTTGATCAACCACATGCACTATTATACCAAAGAGATTTAGTGCTCACATTTACTATTCTACCAAAGAGATTTAGTACTTTCATCAATGCACTATTCTACTAAAGAGATTTAGTGCTCACATGAACTATTCTACCAAAGAGATTTAGTACTTTCATCAATGCATTATTCTACCAAAGAGATTTAGTGCTATCATATAATGGATCAGATATCTTATGTTTCATGTGTTCATAGCCATAAGTATGAAAAACTCAAGCAAGATAGCATACAAGAACAATCATTTCATCCAATATCATATGCCAAGTATTTTACTACACATATAATGCAAGCATATTGTATAATAAGCCAAGTAAGAGGTAATGGTGTACCTTGATCACAGATATAGTAATCACATATTCCTCATGTCATCTATTTCTTTATTAAACCTGATTAAGACAATATCATATACTATCATCATATTCTCATATCATACATCTCATCTTAACCCTAATCATGTTCATTAGGGTTTCACTTAGTCATTGGGATATTCTCATTAGGATATGTACTTTATTACTAGTCATATCATCTTGTTGGCATGTTCCTAACTTGGAAATTAGCTTACTGATCTCAAATTTACATATTATAGTCCAGTTACAGATATGAGATTGTTCCATAAATTCCATCAATTATTGAGCATGTATGTATTTATTACATTTTATTTAGAGTTATTAGCCCTAATTAGCAATTCTAAGAAAATTACATGATTTTGTGTCATAACATGATCATATCTGATGTCATGTGGATTCAAAAACACATTTAAGAGTTAATGATGCATTCTCATAATTTTAAGTCATTATTTGGTATTTATTACTCATGAAACAAGCATTTTACAAATAACATAATATCACTATTATTACTGCATCAAAAGCCTGATATTATCATTCTACCGTGTTCTACTCATTTTTCTGAGAATTTTGGTATATTATATGTATTTTTTGATATATGGGCTAATTACTATAAGTTATATAAGAACTGAGCATTTTAGGGATTTTACCTTTTTCGGGCCAATCAGGACGCAACATGTGGCCCTGAGGAGGGCACACCTCCTTTGGATGTTGTGGTCTGATATGAGTCAGGTTTCTTTCTGGTTCACTACCTCTAGACCCGACTCGATATTTTGTCAGTTCATGATGCTCACCCTCTCCTTTCTCGCGATCCAAACAAAATGGACGCCCGAGGAATATGTCTCAGCAACGAAACCACCGCTGCCACTAGCCTAGAATGCTGGTGAGAGGTCAGTCATGCTCTGCTCACATCCATCTCTCTCTTGCGTTGAGTCCACAGTGGGACTCCCTGCTTCCACGTTACAGTCGCCTCCTAGGGAAGGTTTACGGCGTGCAACCAAATGCCACCATCTATTCTCTGTGGATAGGTTGTCATCATGCTACTATGCTCTATGAGTAACAATGGCTCCTCCTCGCCAAGACCTTTTCAACCATAGAAAGGAGAGCTCGAAGCCTCCTCCTCATCTCCTAAGGTTGCACCTCTAAGATGCTACCACCCCAGCTTCACTATAGTTGTGAGCCCCATGTGTCTCACACTGCCGCTGAGGGAATATCTCCTTTGCCTAGACTCTGTTGTGCAATTCCTCGATCATGAAAGTCTACCTCCTTTTTGTGTCAGCATGTTTTCTCCACGTATGGGCTGATGAAGCTTTTCTCTACTTGAATAGCCTCCGACACTACTCCTTGTCCACTAACGATGGATCCTCCACCTCCGTAGATGTATGGACTCTCATCTACTCCTCCTCACAAGAGTCGGTTGCTAATCTGGTCCTCCTTAATCTCTACTTTGCGTCGCTCAACTAGTACCCCCCCCTCTGGTGTGGCTTCCCCTAGCGGGCCAGAAGCTCGATTGCACTTGTTGTGTGCTGCCTCCTATTGGCATCCTCCAACTTGCAATAAAGAGACAATTGGGAGGGATCCTTTGAACGATTAGCACCCAACTTCATATTACATCGACACCAAAAAAAACTGCCATGTCTCTCCTTCCTTCCATCCCATGATTAGTGATCATGGTTTGTGGATGTGAGGCAAGTCGTTGGTTTCCCTACTTCACGCTCTTCGAGCAGTTCCAAGGGAACATATCAATTGGCTATCATTGGATAAGTTTTCATCCAAGGGTTGTAAGATGCTAGATTCGTGGCATCTCCATATCAAGCTTTTATCTACCAGATCGAGACGGTGTTGTTTAGTTCTTATCCATGCAGCTAATGCATAACCCATGAGTGTGACATTACATCTACCAAAGCTTAAGTTTCTAAACATGAAACTATATTCCAAAGTATACAATATTAAATATGTACTCTATTTCAAACTTACATATCTCCATCTAGGGGAATCAAAACCTAATGTGACTTTGACCATAGATTCCCCACAACTCAAGATACCTTGTACACAAATTTGGTTTCAAAAATCTATTGTTTGATCACCGAATAAAATACCTCAAAAAGGCATGAACATAGAGATCCAAATCATGATATCAATATCATTTGACTTCCAAACTTTGGTAAAACATTAGGAACTCTGAAAACAACTCAACATGCATGAATTTACTTATGTCATTGTACATTTAAGGATTCCAAAAGTCCACTCCATCACATCCTACACACCTTAAGAGAAATTTCTGCCTCGAAATTAAGCCAAAATCCAGTCTTTCACATCATATACATCTTAAAAGAAAATTTTGTACTCAAATTAAGACATCCTCTTACTTCAAGGAAATTCATCCATTTTTAAGGAACTATTTTAGGTGCAAAATTTCATAAACATCATGTCTAGTACATACATGTACCACTCCTAGGTGGTTTGCAAACATCTTGGGTGCACCATCACTTCATATCAGGTTGAAGCAGGGGTTTAGAAACTCTATTTAGGTCATCACTATTCATGTAACCTATATCACTAGTGTCATCTCATTTTACTTTCTCATTTTAGGTTGTAAACTCTAGTATAGATTCATCATTGGATTAGCCAACTATTCTCATTATCAATAGTATTCATGTATATGGTTCATTATTTAGGCATATATATCTATTAAACTGTACTCGTTGTCCATCATGTCATATCCATATATCACATCTTGATATTAGATCACATCCTTACATATATATATCATGGTTGTGCAAACAAACTTATGTGAGTGACTTGCCAAAACATATATCAAAGGTTTATCTAGTCCAATTGGTGTTCCCCCGACCCATATCATGAGGGCAGTGCCATGTTCAGTCTCTTTGAGCTCACTCTACTCTATGAGTATCTCATATGCACATACTTTATCTTCCCTCTCGGTCTAGCTAAGGTTCTCAGGTTTACCGCATTGGCACTAGAGATAGCCTTACAAGATCTGGCCACATAAGAACAAACAAAAAACATGATATGACATTCCATTCATAGATCTCTACCCGTGAAACATGCCCACTCATAACTCTCTCTATATATAAACCACTAGAGTCCTACACAAGAAACCACCAACCTGGCCATGAGTCTTTCACAAAAACTAGCATAGTTTTACCTCCTCCAGGGTCTTGGGACTCTCTCTCCGTCTCCCAGATGGTAGGTTCTCATATTTCCTTGTTCACATATGCACATATATAACTAGCCTCTCTCTAACTCTAAGGTTTGGTCCTCCCAAGGACATCTAGGGTTCAACAAAGCTATAGGAATCATGCATAAAGCAACTGAACTCAATAACTCAGGAGTATTCTAGTTTAGGACATATCATATCACATATTTCTCATATTCCAATATCTAAGAGTTTAGGTTCCCTGACCTTCTCCCTCTGGGTCTCACACTCTCTAGAGTTAACCCTAAAATTGATCCCAACACTAGAGATCCTCCCTTGCAAAAGAGCTTGAGATTCATGCTGACTCTCATCTTTGTCTTAACTTAACATATCTTATCTCAACTTATCTTATCTTTACTTAGAAAAGCACACATACTTGCATCATCAAGTCTTATGTCAAATCCTCAAATCTAAGCCTCGTGTCCTCAAAGACAAACATTGTTCATCATAAACCATTGTATATCCACTATATAAGACCTACATCATAACATCAAAACTTATTTCATCTATTCCATCTATCACATATTCCAAACAAGGCTCTAGACATCTAAACTAGAACTACTCTCACTTCTAGACTGATGTCATTCACTTTCACTTAGGTTACATGGCCACCTCCTACTCATACATGTGTGGGGATACATTTTTGTAATACCTACATATATAATAAAATATTATATACTTTTTCTCCGAAAAAACATGAGTCAGATATCAAGGTTCGATCCGATTGGAATCAAAAACCAAATCCAGAAAATGAGTGCCCCACACAAAGTAGAGTACAGTTCCATGTAAACTGGTGAAAAGGGTGAGAACATGGTGTAGGCAGGTGTAGCTACCCAAAACATAGATGCATCATATGTCAAAGGTTTCTCTTCCTGTGATGTATGCCATTTCCAAATAATGTAGCATCTCATACCACTGCATCATAAGGAAAGAACGACATCTAAAGACCTGCTAAACAACAAGCACCAGTATATACCTAGTTCTCAGACATCAAGGTGCTACCCTAGAGGCTAGGTCAGATCTAATCTCTAAAAGATGACTAATATAACCCTAAAGATTGTTAAGTTCAAGTTTTTTTTTAGTTTCATAATGAGAAAATGTCAGGTTTTGCTATTGTTCATGCTCTGATACCACCTGTGACGTCCCCATATTTTCTAAAATGTAATCTAATGTGTGACGCCCAAATTGAAACCCTTACCTCAGTGACAATCCCAACTCAAACACCCCACACTAAGCTAATAAGAAGAAAATCAAGGGAGTCAGAATGAAACATGGTAGCACATGCACATGAACAATAATAAAACTGTACAACAATATGTTCACCATTCAACATATAATTACAACATGAATTTTTATAGCATTTGATATTACATATTGAACAACAAACTTATACATATACATGTACTACCACTAAACTACATGATCTTAAGACAACAGGTCCATTTGTACATCAACTTGCCACACAACTCTCTACTATCCCAGTTCTTCAAGAGCATAACCACAACCTAAACAAAATATTACATGTCGTACACATCAGCACAATATTCAAGAATTTTGTATTGAGTACGCCTACATGTATTTTATATACCTCTCATCATATCGTGGCAATAAGATAAAACTAGAACTTGGCATTTATAAAGAAAATATAAGAAAAGCATATACTTGCACAAAGATGTTCATTAACAAAAGAGAACACATATTTTAGCATGACTTTCCATTATATGTAAAGTTTATCAACCACATGCGCTATTCTACCAAAGAGATTTAGTGCTCACATGTACTATTCTGCCAAAGAGATTTAGTACTTTCATCAATGCACTATTCTACCAAAGAGATTTAGTGCTCACATGTACTATTCTGCCAAAGAGATTTACTACTTTCATCAATGCACTATTCTACCAAAGATATTTAGTGCTCACATGTACTATTCTGCCAAAGAGATTTAGTACTTTCCTCAATGCACTATTCTACCAAAGAGATTTAGTGCTATCATATAATGGATCAGATATCTTATGTTCATGTGTTCATAGCCATAAGTATGCAAAAATCAAGCAACATAGCATACAAGAACAATTATTTCATCCAATATCATATGCCAAGTATTTTACTACACATATAATGCAAGCATATTGTATAATAAGCCAAGTAAGAGGTAATGGCGTATCTTGATCATAGATATACTAATCATATATTCCTCATGTCATCCATTTCTTTATTAAACCTGATTAAGACAATATCATATACTATCATTAGATTCTCATCATCATACATCTCATCTTAACCCTAATCATGTTCATTAGGGTTTCACTTAGTCATTGGGATATTCTCATTAGCATATGTACTTTATTACGTGTCTTATCATCTTATTGTCATGTTCCTGACTCAAAAATTAGCTTACTGATCTCAGATTTACATATTATATTCTAGTTATAGATATGAGGGTGTTCCATAAATTCCATCAATTATTGATCATGTATGTATTTATTACATTTTATTTAGGGTTATTAGCCCTAATTAGACATTCTAAGAAAATTACATGATTTTGTGTCATAACATGATCATATCTAATGTCACGTGGATTCGAAAACACATTTACAAGTTAATAATGCATTCTCATAATTTTACGCCATTATTTGGTATTTATTACTCATGAAACAAACATTTTACAACTAACATAATATCACTATTATTAGTGCATAAAAAGCCTGATATTATCATTCTACCATGTTCTACCCATTTTTCTAAGAATTTCGGTATATTGTATGTGTTTTTTCTTATATATGGGCTAATTACTATGAATTATATCAGAATTGAGCATTTTAGGGATTTTACCCTTTTTGGGCCAATCAGGACGCAACACGTGGCCCTGAGGACGGTGCACCTCCTTTGGATGTTGTGGTCTGATATGAGCTGGGTTTCTTTCTAGTTCATTGCCTCTGGACCCAGATCAATATTTGGTCGGTTCACGGCTCTCACCCTCTCCTTTATCGCGATCCATACAAAATGGATGCCTGAGGCATCTGTCTTAGTGACGAAATCGCCGCCACCACTGGCCTGGAATACTGGTGAGAGGTCGGCCATGCTCTGCTCGCATCCATCTCTCTCTCGCATTGAGTCTACAATGGGACTCCCTACTTCTACGACGCAACCGCCGCCTGGGGAAGGTTTCTGGCGTGCAACTAAGCACCACCATCTGTTCTCTGTGGATTGGTTTTCGTCGTGTTGTTGTGCTCTGTGAGCAACAACGGCTCCTCCTCGCCAAGACCTTTTGAACTGTAGAAAGGAGAGCTCGAAGCCTCCTCCTCATCTCCTAAGGTTGCACCTCTGCGATGCTACCACCCCAGATTTGTTGTAGCTGCGAGCCCCATGTGTCTCATGCCACCACCGTCGAGGGAATATCTCATTTTCCTAGACACTACTGCGCAATTCCTCAATCATGCTGGTTTGCCTCCTTTTTGCATCAACATGTTTTCTCCACGTATGGGCTGATGAAGCCATTCTCTGCTTGAACACCCTCCTCCACTACCCCTTGTGCACTGACGACGGATCCTCCACCTCTGTAGATGTATGGCCTCTCATCTACTGCTCCTCAGAAGAGCATGTTGCTAATCTGGTCCTCCTTGATCTCTGCTTTGTGTCGCTCGACTAATGCCCCCCCTCTGGTGTAGCTTCCCCTAGTGGGCCAGAAGCTCATTTTTCTTGTTGTGCGTTGCCTCCGGTCGACATCCTCCAACTTGCAGTAAAGAGACAATCAGGAAGGATCCTTTGAATGATTAGCACCCAACTTTGTATTACATCCACACCAAAAACAACTACCATGTCTCTCCTTCCTTCCATCCCACGATTAGTGTATCATGGTCTGTGGATGTGAGGTAAGTCGTTGGTTTCCCTACTTCATGCTCTTCGAGCGGTTCCAAGGGAGGAGATCAGCTGGCTATCATTGGATAAGTTTCCATCCAAGGGTTGTAAGATGCTATATCTGTGGCAACTCCATATCTAGTTTTTATCTACAGAGTTGAGACTGTGTTGTTTAGTTCTTGTCCACACAGCTAATGCATAACCCATGAGTGTGACATTACATCTATCAAATCTTAAGTTTCTAAACATGAAACTATATTCCAAATTATACAATATTAAATATGTAGTCTTTTCAAACTTACATATCTCCCTCTAGGGGAATCAAAACCTAATGTGACTTTGATCATAGATTCCCCACAACTCAAGCTACCTTGTACACAAATTTGGTATCAAAATTCTATTGTTTGATCACCAAATAAAATACCTCAAAAAGGCATGAACATAGAGATCCAAATCATGATATCAATATCATTTGACTTCAAAACTTTGGTAAAACATTAGGAACTCTGAAACAACTCAACATGCATGAATTTACTTATTTCATTGTACATTTAAGGATTCCAAAAGTCCCCTCCATCACATCCTACACACCTTAAGAGAAATTTCATCCTCAAAATTAAGCCAAAATCCAGTCTTTCACACCAACTTTTTGCTGATATCCTCTTTTCTATACATTTTTTGGGGTACGCTTCCAACCCCAGTGTTAGACTAGGAGAAAGAAATCAAGGAGGACCTGGACCACAACAAGTATAGTTGACCTCATGGGAGACTTTGCTTGAAGTTGTTAGCTGATCCTCAACTAGTCTTTTATGTAGTTAGTTTTCCTTTATATCACCCTGTGTGGTGAAATACTAGTTATGATAAGAATCTTTGTAATTGTTAGATACATCTTTTATTCCATTCCTACTTTGTGTTATGATACAATGATGTTGAACAAATTGGTTTCATCCCTTTTGAGAAAAAGTTTTTGTTGGTGTGTTGTTTGGGATGTTGCCTTTTTATTGTAGTAGGGAGTGGTTCCCCTATGGGATCCCACTCGTTATAGGAATGTTCAAACTATCTCAAGTCTATCTCACAAGAGTCAGCTCTACTAAGCCAAGTCCAGGTCGTAATGCCAAGCCCCCATATCCTTCACCTGAGAGGTTGGAAGCAAACCCACAAGGGAAGACAAAATGGAAGTAGTCTACAAAAAAATCTTGGTACGTGCATATATATTTGGATTGAGAAATATTAGGAAAAGTGACATTAACAAAATTATCAAGTCTTCCAAAATAAAAAAAGGAAATTGAACATCCAAGTGGATTTCAAAAAGAACATAATAAGAAAAAATCTTAGAAGGATATATTTCTTTAAATAAAATCACAAAAAATATCACGATTATTGAAAGTCCATGTAAACAACATTAGACTAAAATTATTTAAAGAAGGGTAGGTACACCATAGGATCTCAACCAAAAAGTGGATAGAAAAGTGCACCATGTGCAGAATAAGCGTTCCATATATATATCGAGTGATACAACATTCCTTGGTTTGAAAAAGTGTGCCCTAGCTATGGGTGTACTCATATACTGCTACTAGAAATAAAATTAGTCTATAACATTAATAAATATAGAGGCAATAACAAAGTTTAGGCAAGCTCAAATAAAGGATGATAACATCAAATAGTTATCATGTGGGGTTAGAGGACCCAAAACCAAATAACAAATTCATAAGACCACAAGAGTACATTACATTGGAATAAAGAGATTTCATTTCACAAGTAGAGTCAATCATGTTCCATATCCTCAGAAGAGGTAATAAGATGCAATAGGATGACAATATACAATTTAGAGTACAACAAGCATATCTAGAAAATTAGGAATATCATGAGATTCATATCAACATATAACTACTCATATGAGTCAATCTCTCAGAAGGGAGAGAAATGTATAGGGTAATATGTCCCAAAGGACCAAGAGATATAAAAGTTAGTTTACTTCCTCAAAAAAAAAGTTAGGTTAGTTTCTCAATATGATTATTAAGGGATTCTACATACCTCAGATCAAATCTAAATATATAATGGGTCAACCCTATATCTTCACCTGAGCTTCGAACAACATATTAAGCTTATATGTAAAATTAGGGTTAAGTACACATTAGTTATACATACCCTAAATTGTCTTTTATTCATTATTGAATTAGGTTAGGAAACCCATATCATCTTGTATATTATATTTTCATGAATATATATCAAATTTAATTTTTTTATTGAAATATAGACTATTTGATATGATTTTGTAAAATCCAGCCACCTCGAAGAATGTGTTAAAATCACATATTTAGCATTGGAATTCGGCGATGAATATTATACCATCGACTAGATAAAAACCACATAATTATAAAATGTATTTATTTATGACTTGTATATTAATTGTATGCATATTTGAACATAATTTGTTTTCATGTAATTAACTCAAAGAATTGTGACAAATGACTCATCCACCCCTTGCATAATACATCATAACTTAGCTACGTGATAGGGTATTCTAGTCAAGACCATGAAACAAAAGCATGCAATAAAAAACCAAATTAGTAGATAAATTTACCCAATCCTATGGTGTAAAGAGAGGGACCCAATAATGGGCCACTCAATGGTACAAACATGAGCCATGAAGTAAATAAGTAGCGGGAAACATAAATATTTACAAAGTTACAAAATGTTCTCATGTACATAATTTTCTCACCCTAAGTGTGGTACATAAAATGAAAAGATTACAACTACTCACACATATGCCCATATGCAGAGGGTAACAAGGCTATCTCAAGTTGTCCTTTTATCCACCAATTAGCTCACAATCATCTTGAGTCTCTGTCCTATCAAGCACCTACACCTGGGTAGCGGGAACACCAAGAAGAATAAGAAAACAAGATATGTATCAATAAAAGTTGAGTATGTACATTAGAGGATTAACTAGGGCATTAAAAGTAAAGTAAGATGTTCCTATCAAAAAAGGGTCCATTGAATCTAGGTAAGTTTCAATGAGAATTAGCAAGAGAAGGGATTTCCAAAAGAATGAGGCTATATAAAAAATCCAATAAACAACAAACCTTGCCACCATCAATCATCATAATACAACATTCATTTACATGTAGATATATTGGACTAAATTAACTATAGTAGGGCCAAGACACCACTGAGTCATTGGCCTATATATAAATTTTGGGTAGAAGTAGCACACCCATAGGCAGAATTAGCACACTTTTGTATATATAAGGTTAGAAGTAGCACACCCCAGGTAGAAGTAGCACACCATAATGGTTACGCATAAGCGTCTATGATATTTAGCTAGTTAAATTATCTACCATGCATAATATAGTGGCAAGATACATTATTCATCAGACAACTATGTCATAATAAAAGAAAAATAACATGTGGGGTCATTGACCCAACTCAACCTGTAGATAATAATCTTAAAAGAATAGGATTTGTCAACTAGTAGAACAAAAGAGAAGTATTTCCAAGAATTGCCTCATTGTGGGAAAATTTAGTCATATAAATGCCCAGTTAAAAATAGGAAAGAGTACAAACCAGATCTTCACACTTATAGGTTAACTTGGTTGGTGTCCTTGGTCCCCAATTGAGTATTCATCTTAGGAACACATTATGTATGTTAGTGAAACCAAGACCACACATGTGTATAGTCGTACCATAGATTTCATATTGTTCTCATTCTAGTCTTCATCAACTAATGACATATTAGGGTTTTTAATCTTATGAAGTGAATATATGATCCATTGGGTATCTAGTTTATTTATAACATGCATCTTTATTCACATATGGTTGTTGTATTGTTAGATTGCATATATGCCTCGGTAATTGCATCCATTCCCCGATATAGGTCAGTTTAAATCATTCTCTGTATTTATAGTAAGGCTCAAGTTTATTCAACTAGGGTCAAGTATACTTATATCTAAATACATAAATACCTCTTACTATGGGGAAATTCATATGTATACTTCATCATGAAACATTTTGGTATTAGAATCAATTATACAACAGCCTGTCCCAATTATGTCAATCTAGATACATGTATTCCCTAATCTGTATTGTTTCTAGAAAAATTTTATTACATATATACTAGGCTTCTAATTCTCGAAAAAAGTGAAACATTGTATGTATGTATCCTTATAAGAATAATCGCTTATTTAACCATATCAACCCATGTAGCATATGTTTGTATGATATAAATAGGTTCATGTACCATATAACCTAACTTATGAATATGTTTTATGATATGATTATCTTGTATAATATTAAATATATCCTAGCTATTAGGTTTTCTAAATTTAGAATTTGTAGATTTTGTTATTTTTAGGAAGTGTATAGATACCAATGAGAAGTAAGTTGTTGTGACTGATTAACCAATGTAATATGACTAAGCTTTAGGCATCTTGATAATAATCTGAACTAATAGCCAAGGGATGGATATATACAATTTACTAGGTTTAGTAGTTACGGTATAGTGAGAATTTAATATCAATGTCATACTTATTTAGAGGTATTAGTATAGGGGTTCACATCGTGATATATATAAATGAATGGACTGTTATGACCAAATATTCATGTTCGTAACCCCAGATTACCTAAACTACCATGCTTGCTAAACGTGTTATATGAATTAGTATCTAGTTAGACTCTTTGACCGAGTTGAATAAAACAGAATCAACAAGAAACAAGTATTCATACCTAAACGTCGACATGCTCACAGGCTCACATGGTTGAGGAGGACAGGTAAGATCTTGTTGGTCGCATGTGATGAGAAGGTGTTCCTCCTGCGATCAGACCACCTGATCATCTTCAGTAGTTGAGGAAAATCTAAGAAGGTTTTGGAATGAAAACCATTAGGGTTGTGAAATGGGCTGATGGTAGGGAGGTATCACTGGATCTTCAGGCTCCTGGCTTGACTTGATAGAACTCGGTGGTGACGGTGTTGGGAGTCGTAGTGGTAATCTGAAACAGGTGGTGGCTGCTGCCCACCGAGTCGCCTCAAACATCTGTAATAGGAAACGAGCCTCATTGCAGCAACGACATCCGGCGCAAGGGAGGAAGGAGTGGGGTTCGAAAGGCCTATGCGGATGAGGGGTAAGGAGGAGGGATGGCGGTTGAAGAGTTGTCGGATCGTTGCAGTTTCATCCTTGCCAAAGTGAAGAAGGAGCTAGCAAGTCCCGCAGGCTGCAGGGTCTCGGGGTTGGATCTGCGACGATGGAGGACTGATGAGGCTAGATCGTCACCTGCAGGTCGGTGGTCTGCAGATCCGTGACAGAAGCTGGCGAGGTCACGAGTTCTGCTACGAGCGTGAAGAAACAAGGAGGCTTGCAGACGAAAGGCATTTGTGCTTGACTGGGTTCATAAAAGGAGCAGCACTCTGTCTCTCTGTATGTCACCTTCACGGTGGCAATGGCCATGGCAGTGGCGTGTAGCAGCGGCCGGGGTCCAGGTGGGAGAAGCTTGGTGCCACTTCCGATCTGGTGCTTTCAATGGTGGTGACGCTCTGGTGTGGCTATGGTAGGTGAGGGGGAGAGAGCAGCAAGCTCGGTGATTTATGGATTGTGGAGAAGAGGAAGAGGGAGAGAAGGGGAAAGGGGCCTCCGTTACCTGATCCTAAGTGCTTGTTTGTAGCCGGTAGGGAGACTAACGGAGGGGAAGATAAAGATGGGATGGATATGAAAAACGCGAGTTCAACGCGGAGGCGTGTGCGTTACAAGGAGAAATGGAAATCAATGCAATTGTTGATAATATTAATGTATATTAGAGCGAGGTTTCCTACTAATTAAATTCGTAGTCAATTGAATTCCTATTGATCTGAAATATGCCATTTTGGCCATATATGACACGGGGAATCAAGATTTAATGTTAATTTTGCCTTTTGATAATATTTCGTTTTTTATTTCTACTTGCAAGTTAGGTACATAGTTAATACATATGATGTCTTTATTAGTCAATTTAGTACTTTTTTCATATTTAAGAATTATATTTCATCGGTTAGATTGGGGTGATTCTACATTGACAAATTATGATCAAGACGAATTAATTAAGGTATTTATATAATTAGTTAATTAATTATAAAGCCACACACATAAGGATTTTTGTTGAAATATTACATTTCTTGACTTTATTTAATATATTTTAATCCATTTCAAGGGAATATTATTTAATATTAATATAATTAAATTAATCTAAAGAATGGGACATGCTAATCTTTATGTCCAAATTTGAGTATGTTACACATGGGCACACGCAAAAAAGGACACTTTCAAAAATCACTAGGTGATAATCTCTTCCTCGTTGTTCAACCCCACAAAGAACACATATTAATGGGGTTTGGGCCTGAGGAGAGAGATCATAACTTTGGTTTTCAAAACACTGGGAAAACTACCTAAAAATCCGTGAGTATCCTACGGGTTCAATGACCTAGCTCCCAACGTGTAGGGAGGCATGCACTCACAGAGTAGACTTCTGTCCTAGAAATGAGAATAGGGAGGAAGATGAACTCTTCAAGAATGACAACTCCATACCTTAGTTACAAAACAACATATTAGAGGAGAACTGGGTGTATCTAGACAAAGGAGGTTGCAAGAGATCCAAATGTCTATTGCATTTGTTCATGGTGGAGCAAGGTAGGAATCAATGGTCATGTAGTTGTGTAATTTGCGGTGATATCTAAGTGCTTGTGAGGCTTCAGTAAGCTCCTAGAAATCATTTAATTGGCTTTGCATACATTGGGTGTTCCTCTGGGTCACTGACAGAGTTTCTCTATAGAGCCCAACTTGGTAGGTCTTGGCGTCCCGCTCAACAATTTCTGAAGAGAACGCAATGCCCTCACAAACTTCTTTAGGGAACTTCCATGGTGGTCTAGGCTCCAACCACTAGGTCGGGAAGATTTATAGAGCCACATCTCGCATAGCAACAACGGAAAAGAGTAATATTGAGTAGAAACCAAGGGAAGGGTTTCCATGGGAAAAGATGTGGTGGTGACTGGTAATCATCATGCAGAACCAGTGAGTGCAGACGTCAACATTTTTATGTTACCTTCTCCAAGGGGTAGAATAGGATACCACTCATTGTGGAAAGGAGAAACAAAGGTAGGGGAAAGGAAATAGTGAGATGAATAGAAAAGGAGAAGGAGAAAAAAGCTTGAGAATATTGGGGTTTTATTCACATAGGGAAGTCACTTAAAATTGATGGTGGAGGATAAAGAAGTGACCGCATGATTGAAATCTGATAGCCCAAAGAAAAATGGGCTTTGGCAAGGAAGAAAAATCCAATGTGACATCTAAAATCCAAGGAACTTTACAGAAAACAAAATATTAAATGTATTTAATCTACATGACTTATATATTTATTTACTAATCAAATCGGAGGAGCAAATAATGCCAAATAGGATGAAAATTGACAGGTAGACTAAATAAGACATATAGATTTTTTTTTACATTGCATTCCACTCTTAGGGCAACTGTTATATTATTTAGTATTTATTTAGCATATAATTTCTTTACTTAATGGAATCAAGGCATCTACAGTCAACCATTTAATCTCAAACTCGGCACCCAAGATAATTGGGACCCAAGGAACATGTTTTTTTGTTGGATTTGGGTCTAAAGTTTCTCTTTATAATATATAAAATTTATGGTTTAGGCTATTATCATCATATATATGATAAGATACCCTCTTTTTCATTACTGATCATAAATTAGAGTCCTATTAACTTCAAATTGCTATTAAAAGAGTTACCTTATATTATTATGCACAAGTTAGATTATTTTAATCAATTACCCATTAAATCCATTAATATTAAAATTAACTTAGATAATGGCACATTATTCCTATCCACTTACATGAAATCTTCATTTATTTATATTAAACTAATTATACCTCCCTTTAGTCAAATTAAAGTCATTATGTACGCATTAGTGAACAAAGAACCATATATGATTTATAAGGGTTTACCTACATATTGTGCATCATTTAGATTGCTAGGTATAATTTTATGCTTAATAAAATATCTTATTTTATTATGACAACCAATGATGCCAATGCATTATACGCTTGTCAAACATGATAAGGTTAGGTTATCCATTAAAAAGTAGGGTTTAGGTTCCATATAAAAAATTCATCAGCATGTGAGGATTATAGATCTAGGGTATGATTTAGGTTAGGTGTAATCTTATCTAGGGTTTACACTAAAGTTTTTCATTGTATGTGCATTATAGTTCATTATGGTACACACAAATGTGTTAAGGTTTATTCTTAACCTTGTTTCACAAATATAAGGATCCAAGCATACTAACCTTGTTTCTATGAGATTAGGGTTTCTAAAGTCAATATGCTAGGTTTTGGTATGTTACAACATCCAACTCCTTCCATCATCCAACAAACTCAGAGAATATTTCTTCTTCTTTTTGTTGTAGTGCTTCCATGTCTTCCTTTGTCAAGACCTAGTCTAGATTCCAAGCATACAAATCAACTAACGACTTGGCTGTGTTGTCTGATGTAGTGATGGAGGTCATGTCCTACTATTTTACCATGCCAATATGGAACCTTTTATGGTCCCATGAAAAGCAACTAATACTCCTATATTGTCATTTTGGACTTCCACCATATTTAAGTAGTTTGCTTTGACACGGGCCACTGGGTCCCCTATTCTTGAGTACTCATGGAACTTTGGCATGTTGATGTTGTCATGAAGATTTTCATCTAGAAAGTAGAAAATTTTGTTAAATGTCTTCCCACTATCTTTCTTCCCCTCTGGTTGTTTGATCTTCTAAAAGATCTCCAGCAGTATGGGGTCTATAGTAGTGGGTTCATGTACAGTAGCTTCCTGGCATGAGGCCACCATTAGTATCACTAGTGGTCTGATTGTCATCAGTGGATCCATGTATAGTGTGGTTGGAATCCATACCCTCCTCTTGTATATGGGTTGTATCAGGAGTAGGGTGGTGGATACAAAGAGTGCAGGGGGCATGTTCTCATCCATCCATATTATGTGCTTGAATTTGCTTGGAAGTGCTAGATTTCTTAGTCACTTAGGAATCTCCCTTTGCTACTGCATCTTCTTCTTTCTTTTACTCTTATGTTTCTCCTTTACGACGCAAGGAAGATGTTGTGTCTTCCTATACGACTGGGGTATCCCCAATATTTGCAAGCATTTGACTTAGATAGGACCATAGTTGGATTGGTTTTGTCTGAGGTGGGTGGGAATCCCACATGTCGTATGGGAAGAATGACATTGATGATTTGGTGTGCGTACCTCCATGTCTAATGAACCCAAGATAGTTCCATCCTTCTGCATATCTTGATCTTGGTGGAGGTGTGAAGAGCATGTTGAGCATCTTCTCCTACAAAGAACCTTCTTAAGAAATGGAAGTCTCAGACATTGTTGTAGCTTATTTATGCTTTTCCAATCTTGAAGTTTTGTCTTGCTTGGTGTGGATGAAATATCCCTTGGTGCCCCTACCAGATTGATGACCCTCAATGTTACTCTCATCCATGTAGGCTAATCATTGGTGAGATGAGGTGAAGTCTGAGCTTCTTAATCTTCAAGTTATCTCCTGAAATTTACATTAGTAAGATTCAAAATTAGGATGTAATATTATATGAGAAGATACTTTATGTCTGGGGATGAGTATTGTCACACACATTATATCAGACAAGAAATTAAAAAGACTTCCCCCTTTTTTCTGGGAAGTATATAAAAGTGAACAGTCCTTGATTTCTTGCAACCTTCTCATGATGAAAGACTCTTGCAAATTTTTTTGTTATCATTGGTTTTTAGGTGATCATACCTACCCTATCCTAGGAGAGATACAGGAGTTTATTCACTTTGGTGTGAGATGTGTTTTCTAATGCTATGCAAGAAATAAGGCTTGTAAACATGGTGTGCCTTAGGAAAGTGACCAAAACAATTATCTCAAAAGAGGATGGAAGGTGGGGATTCAAGTGGTTGATTAAGAATAAGGTAGCCATCATTAGGCCATTGATTGTGCTCAATTAATCACTTTTATTCACTAGGACATCCTCGTCTAATAGGGTTACCAAACTAAAACACTTGGAAACATCCATGACATCCTAGTTCCCTCCTAGTTTGAGGAGTTTCTACTTGGGGTTCTTGTCCCTTGGATGTTATGAGCAGTCACCAGTGAGGGAGCCTCAGCTTGGCTTCTCCTTATCGACTATGGAGTAGTGTATAGTTTGTGTTCTTTTTTTAGGTCATCTTAAGGACCTTAAATGTGGGCATAAAAAGCACAAGATGGTCTAGTTAAAGGTCATAGTCCAAGACCAGAAATTGAACTTGAAAGGATTTAAGTGGTCCAATTTTAGGTCATAGAATAGGACCCTAGGTAGGGAATTAAAGTGCCTTCTTGTACCAGTTTTAAGACATAGTTTATGACTGAAAAAGGATTTGAAATATGAAGTTTCATTAGTTTAAGGTCATAGTCTAGGATCATGGATGGGCAGACCCAACATTAATGAGCGACCTCTTACTCATCACAGAAGAACTGTCCCACTTGACTATGTTTTGAGGGCGAAACCCCCTTTTTGGAGAGAGAGTGCTCATTTTCTTAGTGGATTAGTGATTGAATAAAATGAGTTAATCCTTTTGGCAAGGTTATTTGACATTTGAGGGGGATTTTTATCCTTTTGAAAATATTATTCAACTTTGATATTATCAATATTTAAATATTGTTTAGGATTCTCAACTTTATAAAATGTTTTAATTGGATATTGTTAATCTTTAAAAATATTCTTAGATTAGACATTGTTGTTTTTTAGAAAGAATATTTGATTGTTAATATTTTTTATAATATTTCTTCATTTGATGTTGTTAATCTTTAAAAATGTTATTTAGGATTGTTAAACTTTAAAAAAATGATTTGAGGTTGTGAATCTTTATAAAGATTGTTTGATTTGAGATTGTTAATCTTTAAAAAGATTGTTTAGACATAGATTGTTAATTCTTAAAATGATTGTATTACTAGAGCTTGTTAATCCATAAAAACAATGTTTGATTTTTAATACTTTTAGAAAGATTTTTTATTTGTCATTATTAATCTTCAAAATATTGTTTAGGAATGTAATCTTTTTCTAAGATTTTTTATTTGAGGTTGTTAATCTTTAAAAATATTGTTTGGTTATTAATATTTTTAGAAAGATTGTTTTGATATGCAAATGAAAAGAGTTAGATACAATCTTAAAGATGCTCAACAACCAAAGTAGGACACATGTATAGGAAGTAGATGAACCTCCACTTTTAGCTCATGGGTTTCGATCAATTGTTATGTCCTCATTTAAACATGACTTGCATAGGAGGGGTGGCTCCTTATCTCTTCTATGGGTAAATGTCATCCATTGAGGGGTAAACCGAGTTTGGTAGATAAGGGTATTGATCTGAATACACCTCATGACTAAGGCTGACGTAATCTGTCATGAATGCTAGGAGAGTGGGATGTCTTCAGACGTCCAACTTAATGACACAACAGTTTCTTTAGTGACATCTCACATCACTTCAAGGGATCCAAGGTGAGGTTGGAACCCATTCCATGACGCATCTTTATGTTGGATTGCTAAGTTCATGTGATGGGCTTTAATATTTTTAGAAGCAAGCCCACAAACCATGAAAGTATGATATATGCAAATAAAGAAACAACACCATTATGTCTTAAGAAAGATCAAATTTTGTTTCCAACCTAGATCTACTATTCACCTTCTAATTTTAGTTTTCATTTTTTTCAACACAAGGGAAGAAAACACATAACCCTAAAAGGGAAGTGTGTTTGAAATCCTAAATCGACAGGGGAGAGAGACAAATAAAAAATGAAAAATAGAATATGATTAGAACCATAAAAAATGATTAGACATAGAGAGGGGGAGTAGGGACAGTGGATCACCTTGATCTACAATCCAGGGGTTGGCAAATCAGAAGGATTCACCTCCCTACTCCCATACCAAAAATAAATAAAGAAAGAAAGAAAAACATGAAAATAGTGGAATTAAAATAAAAATTTGAAAAAAAATGAATTTTCTTGAAAATGCACAATGTTTGTAACAAGATAGTGGGAGTTTGATTCAAATCATCTTTGCATCCCTAGTGGAGTCTCTAGTCTATCTCACCCTGCCCAGAAAGGGGGAAATAGATATATATGAAGAAAACTATACTATTTTTTGTAGTGAGACATTGCATGGAAAATAAAATAAGGGTGTTACGATTCGCTACTACATTTTATATGGAAAATGAGGAAAAACAAGATAAAGAGTTGAAGTCACAATGTCAATTGGAGTTGTCAAATGAGTTAGATTGATAAAAATAAATAAAGACCAAATCTAGATATCATATTCGATGGTCTTGTAACGAATGGGGAAGGATTAGCACCCCATTGTGCCCGATAAACCAATATCGAGATGCTTTGTGTTGTGAAAAAGAGAGCGATTTTAGAAAGTTGAAGCAAAACTAAAGAAAATTAGAAAAAAAAATTATTAGTGGTCAGGCTTTTAGGACTGGATATTGATGTATACTTCCCATCATTGCTTTAAAAGTCCTAGTTTTTAGGGTGGTTGGGGTCCTAATCACCTCAAAAACTCCCACAAGATAAAAAGGTGACAAGCAAATGCAATATAATGAAAAGATCTCATTTTTAGAAGGAAGTGAACAACAATAGTGGTTATAACAATAGTAGAGCAGTTAGAATCATTGAACATATCAGATGCAACAGTTGATCAGATCAAATACAACAATTTCATGTCACATATAGCAGTTATAGCGGTTAGGTGCAACAATTAAAGCAATTTATTGTTCTACATATGCTAATAGGGTAGGAGGTTTCATATAAAGGATCATTTGATCAAAATCAATAAGAAAATAAAATAGAGAGGTAGTTTGATCCTCTAGCTTTAAGAGGTTTAAAAGGGGCCCAAAATACAATGGGTGTAGTGGTATTTATAGTATGGGTTCAGGGTTGAGGGTTCTGGGATGAACATTCTAAAAGAGGTGGAGGATCACCCTGATGCACCACATTTGTGGGATGCATAGATCTAGGCAATCTACCACGTGATGCGTGGTGTGTGGCTCAGATCCATTGGGTGTCTCAGGTGATTAAAACTTAATTTCTTGATCTTTCAGTAACTTTAGGAATGTTCTAGAGAAAACAAAAAAATTGCAGAGAAAAGATAATTTGGAATTATATTTAAGATCTATATGGAAAAAACTATTGTGTATCCTTAGAAAGTTATGAAAAATATCCTATATAATATAGAAATTAAGAGAAAATTACACATTCAGTCCAAAAAGAAGGTTTCTTTACCGAAAGTCCTGAGTTGGGTAAAAATGGTGAATTAAATACGTGAGAAATATGGGGAAATGTAAAAAATGACAAATGTAGAAATTGGATGGAGTGTGGAATGAATTCCATCGTTAGCAAAATAATTTGCATCAATCATGAAATTTTACCGAGTGAGAAAAATGGGTTGTCATTTGTTCTTTTGATGTTATTTACATTGTTATTGTTATATGTGTGGTTGTGATAGCACTCACATACACAACATAGCGGTATGTTGATGTGTTATTTTTTCGACGGTTTAGGTTCAAACCGGATGTAGATGTGAGCAGTGGTTGAACCAACACAGTGAAAAGAATTAAGCTTAAATCAAATCAGGAGGATTAGATAGTACATATTTCTATTATGTTATTAGATATTTATGTTTTCTTTTGTCACTTTTAATTCCCAGTATGTACCTCCATTGTGGATCTTAACTTTATTAAAACCTTTATGTTATTTTTGAATGGAATTGTTTGTCATTTTTTAGTTATTCTTTTGGATATGATCTCGGTATGAGAAATGACAGTCTTTGTCTATGTAGACCTCAATTTCATGGGGATCTTTGGGGAGGGGGTTGTACATTTATATAGTGTACTCACCATTCAGTATCTTATTCATATGTACTCTAGCTATTTTAGGGCTATATGGTTGTTTATATAGAGGTATGTGGACATGTAACGCACGACTATATAAAAACACAATTTTGTAGTTTAATATCATTTAACCTATTTTTAATTATGTTATTTATTTATTTTATAGAAATTTAGTTATTCACACAACACGATTGATGGAAGATATAAAAGGTAATATATTTTGAAATAATATTTGTAATGTATGAGCCATGTACTTATTTTGGCATGATTTGGTTGTCCACACAACAATATTTACAATTTTAAAAATTATGACTCTAGTAACTGTTGCGCCAATAGTATAACTTGAAGGCCACAAACTATGCATACTTGGTTGCAAAAGAAACAATCAATTAATTTTATATTGATGTGTAACATTATGAAGCTTACCTTCTATTTATTTCATCAGTATCCACATTTTAAATAAGATTGTGTTATTGAGATTAACATATATTATAAATAGAATCCATGTTTACCCTTACCCTCCTAGATTACCCCTTTGGTAAGAAGATGAACATAAGGGTAATAAGGTCACTCTTACCCTTACACACCACACTTAATCAATAAGATTAAACTTTTACCCTCCTCATATCGATTGGAAGATCTAGAAGAATGATTTAAAGGTAATAGAGATGTGTGTTGTTAAATGAGGGTTACTTTTGATTTGATATGGTTTTTATAATGGTTATAAACTTAAGTTTATTGATGTTTTAGTACACTTTTAGTGTATTTTTAGTTGAACTCCTGATATATATACTAGTCAATACATATATTCCATGAATGTATAGAAAAGTTGGACAACTTTTGAGTGTATAGTTGTTTAGATAAATTTGTTTATTTATATACGTTTAATGGGTTCATTTTTTTATTCATAATCTTAAAAGATGCATACTCTAAAACATATTTACGTATCAGAGTAGATATATATGTAGTCATATGTATTTTTTTGTGCGGGGAGGGGGTAGTTTTCATTGATAAATGGAAGAAAAGGTGAAGAGAATTATATATAGAGATAAAGAGAGTCCAAGAGAGACAAAGTAGGGACATAATTGGATCATACATAAGTGACAAGAGAGAGAGGTAAAGATATGTCCAATGTGAGAGGTCAGTAGAGAAGGGCGAAACTGATCCATTGGGAAAATGGTGTTATGTAGCGAGGACATTGGAGATATAATTCAAATATATATAATATAAAAAGGAAAATAAAAAATTGTTTGAAGAGGGAGAGTTATTCATCATATATGTGATAAGAAATATAATATGTGCATCAAGTTCTTGAGTGTGCATTTGCATCAAAGGATTTTTCTAATATTAGGATTACAAATTGAATATATAAGCAAACTAGTATAATTAGTGCTTGATGAATGCATATTCATCATAGTTTTAATGGCATTTTTGGTCCAATATAACATTCAAATATCATAGTCTTCATTAGTAATAGCTTTGTTTCGATCTACTTAGGTTTTTATGCTAATTTTTAGGAATTATATACTTTTATTGACTCTTCTTGTAGGTTTTGAATCTTATCACTCTTCAGCAAGAATGCCTAGGGGGTCTCACTGATTCTTAGAAGTTTCAAAAGGTAGATCGATCAATAAATTTCATTCAAGACCATGATTTTCAATGTCATCAACCTCCCTAGTCAAACTTCTCATTGACCTCAATGTTCAATCATCACAACAACTTTAAAGGTCGATGACACAACAAATCACTAATCAATATCAAGCTCTAGCCATCGACCTCTACTGTGTCTACCTTACATACATCAACCTCTAGTGTGTCAACCTTACATCCATCAACCTCTAGTGTGTCGACCATACATCCATAGACCTCCCAAGTTGACATCTAAAGCTCGACATACATTCCATTGACCATTCATCTATCAACCTCTACTAGTTTCTTAGCTGCAAAGCAATTGATCTTGACCATCCACGTGGTGCAAATCTATGTAGTGACACCTAGGTATGGGAGCCTATGAATACCCACCATACAACCCCAAAAATGCTCTCTCAAACTTCATGCTACTCAAGGGGGAAAAAGTGCTAAAACTCTAAGTCATTTTAGATTGATCATCTTGATTGTATCTAGAGGGATTGAGCTGTCTAGTGTGAGCCATCATCCTCCTAACTCTAGAGCCATCAATCATCATGCTACTTCCTATAGCCATTTACCTCTCCACCAATAGGGCCATCAACCTCCCGATCGACAACTACGATCGATCAACCCTTTCCTTAGCAACTCAAGGCCATCAATCTCTACCAATTCAAGGTCATTGACCTCCCTCTCCAGGGTGATCAACCTTTTCACCTCCATCCACCCACTGCAACTGCAAGTCAGTGTTAACAATGGAAAAGAGAGAAGGAAGGAAGTTCATCGTCGCACACCACGCTAAGCTACTTTTGCATTAGTCATGACCATGATTGTTCGCCCTTCCTCTACCAGTCACATTAATCTCATCATGTTACAGGAGTAATCCTATCATTGAAGTGTGGAACTAATCCCGCTATCTATTTCTTGTAATTTCATTATGATTCTAAATCTTTTACGAACTCATATAATTCATTGATAATCATTTAATGCATTTATTTGGATTGATTACCTGCCTTACGCGATTTATTATAATCATATACTGAGAGAACCTTAATATTTAATATTTAAATATCAATTATCCTTGGTTGATACCCTAACAAGAACTTCATATGGAAAGTGTCTGGAGTAGTAAATACATGATATGTAAGTAACGAGACATCATGCTTACGGAAATATCCGCTCTTGCAAGTCTCTAACTCTGAAAGGTAAAATTGCATAACTCTAATTGACTCTTCATACAAGTTGTATTTGAATGTTTACTTAGATTTATGTAGTGGTGGTGAAACCCAAGTCCACTCTAGTGATTCCACCCATTCATAGCAAGAACCTTAATCTAGCACTTCTAATTCTTGCAACCTTAGTTAATTAAACTATAAGACTCCTGACCTTGCTTTTTGGTTGAACATGATTTCTTATCATAATTAGATGATTAAAACCTTCATTAAACCTTATTATGTTCTTTGAAATCATGTGACAAGATTATGTTTCAAATTTGGTCCAGTTTGGACATTGTTTGAGCAAGTTTTGCATATATGAGCTAGTTTTAGAATTGATTGCAATTTACCCATATCCAGGGTTTTTCCTATAGTTTATCACATTCTTATTGTACCACACAAGTTTTCACATCATTTTCACTTTGGTTGATCTTTGGATCACCATTTCACACCTTGGTTTGAGTGATGGCATGTTGTGTTGAGATTAGGGTTTAGCATGGCCTAAGTTGATGTTTGACCTTGAGAGATGAATCATCTAGGGTTAGTGATCACTAAGTTTCTTGTGATCCAAGTTTTTGGCAGTCTATTATGTGTAGTGTATGCCCTCTAGTCTTAGAAGTGATGAGACTCATGACCCCTCTAGGTAGCTAGGGAACCCTAGGGTTAGCGATTGTTTTCTTCTCTAATCATCATCGATTGCCGAGATGTTGTTGTGGTTGTTATGTATTCTCATCGATCGGTTACTTTTCCTGGACAAGTGTGGTTGATGGTTTTTCTTGGTTTTTTTGTCCTATTTGTATGCATGAGTGTGGTTCTTTCATGGACAAAATCCCATAGACACATGGTGCGGTTAGCTTGACACCTAACCCCCTTTCTCTCTATCCAACCCTATGTTATATAAACCCCTCCCTTTGCATGCAAATAATCTCTTTACACACCTAGTTTCCTCTCTCTTATTCTTTCCTTGATCTTAGAGATCGTCCCCTTGGTGCTTGGTGGATAAGGAGGTGCCAAAGAAGAAGAAGGAAGGATAATTTACCTTTCATGTGGAGATAGAGTTTGGATCTACCCTTCTTGAGATCATTTGGTGTTATCTTGCTCTTCTTCTTAGTCTTTGTAAGTGATATCTCCCTCTATACCTACCTATTTTCCTTTATTCCCTACTCTTCTTCTTTCTCTTCTTGGTCTAGCGCATGGTGTTTCATGGTAGTGGTTGAGTTAGAGATTGAAGAACTTCTCTTCCTTACCTTTATACCTAGGGTTTGCCCTCTTTCTTGCTCCTTGACCTAGGGTTTGTTTCCTTCTTGGGGATGGAGCTATCTTGACCAAGAGGAGTGCTCAAGCTAGGGTTCTTTCCACTTTCCTTCAAGTTACCTTGTTGTTTGGAGTTTTCTACATCAACTCTAAGGTGAGTTATACAACTTTCTCCATTGTTATTGCTTACTTTCATCTTTCATGCACCTATCGTACCCTAAAACATGGTTGAAAGTAGGAAGATGATATCCCTTGTTTAGGGTTCGTATCTATATGGTGATCATGAGTAGATAACGCTTTTTGAATGAACTCTAACTCTTGCGGTTGATTTTTCCTTGGTGATGGAAGTTTTTAGTGTTTGCATGTATGTGTAAATCATTGGTTTTTTCTCCTAGAATTCTAGGGTTTTCAAGTTGGTTTTCCTCCTTGATATGGTACTTGATGGTTTGGTCTTGGTTCGGTTGACTTGGCTTCATTGTACCAACTCATGGTATTGACTTTTTTTTTGTTTTTCATCTTATGTGGTCGCCAAGTTGGACCTCATGTTTTGGTCGCTAAGAGGGTTGACACCTTATGTGGTCAATGAGATCTTGATGTTGAGTGCTCGCTAAGATTCACCTATATGGTCACTAAGATGAACTTCCTTTCTATGCGTCGATGAATGGTTAGGTTTCAAAATGGTCGTCAATGTTCCATTTTTTCTTCATTCGCCATCCTTGTGTTTTCAGTGGCTGATGATGTCACCTAATCATAGTGGTCATTGAAGAAGGTTGTCCTTTAGTGATCAATTAAGATGGTGGAATTACTTTTCAGCGGTCGCCAAGTTTGCTCAACCTTCAGTCATCGATGACCTTCTAATTTTCACTGGTCGATGAAGAGTTCTAGTCTATATGGTTGGCATGTTGCATTGACTCGATGATGGTGATGGTTGATCTAGTTGCTTTCATGATTGAAGGATATGATAAGATTTATGGTTTACTTCTAATTTTTGTTTTGAAACCCTAATTCACCTACCTCGTTGAACCAAAATCTAATCCAAGTAAGTGATGATAATAATTATATTTCTTGAGTGATTAGCATGATGATGAAGTACTTTCTCCCTCTATGTTGTTGTAACCCTAATTTTTTGTTATATGAACCTCATGGCTCTTCAATGTAATGTTGTATCAACTTGTGTAACACATGTGTGGTAATGGAATGATGAGCCTTGATGAGGAATGGAAAGATAATGATGTTCTTGCATGGAACAATGTGAATGTCCTTATGACATTGGTCATGACTTAGTGCTCTAATTGAGGTGTTATCCTCTGTATTATGTGACAAGGATTTAAAATCATGTGATGGTATGATGATGAGTATGGATACATGTATGGCAGTAAAACAGTACCATGTGGTGATGTGGGAAACTTTATACTTCATACGTTATATATCTTCTGAGGTTATAATCTACCTATGTTTTATAGAACTCTTTTAGGGTTTGTATGTAACTTGATTGATGCAGCCTTAAATCATCTGAATGAACTTAAATAATCAAGTGAGTCCCTAATGATGTTGTTCCCTATGTTATAGATCCATTCCAGTACCAGGACTTGTGGAATGGTGAAATGAGCTCTCCTTTAGTGGAAGCTTGAGGTAGAATATTGTTGAGTATATGCATGTTCACAAGGATGGTTGTGACCATTTAATTGAATCATAAGCCTTTGTCAAGTCAGCCTTAATGCAAATTTATTCGCACATCCAACTGAGTTAAAATTACTAATGAGCTTATTAGCTAGAAGAAGGACATCTAAAATCTTTCTGCCTTTTACAAACACCATTTGATTCATGTTGATAATAGAAGGAAGGATCCCTTGTATCCTGTTAGAAAGAACTTTAGAAATGATTTTATACAAAAAATTGCAGAGAGCAATAGGCCTCCAATCATTGACACAATAAGCTTCCTAGACTTTATGACTAAGGGAGATATAGGCTTTATTAATCTCTTTAAGAATCTTGTTGCTACTAAAGAAACCTCAGATGTTTTCGTTGTGTATACCCTAGTTTCAGTAGTACTGTGACCTTTTAAGGGCATACTAGGTTGTTCACTAGTGTTTGAACTATATACCAAGGGTGGACTAGGCTATTTTGCATCTTGACCTTAAATGTCGATGTGGAGGACTCGTACTAGACGAGGCCAGATGAGATTTTAGGATTCTATCTTGCTTATAGATCTTGTATGGTACTAATTTTGACTTCGCAGTGGTCCATTGGAGTTGAGTGGTATACCTCAACTCCTCAGGGCTTAATAAAAGACATAATCCAGTTGTGTAGTATATTTATTTAGGGTTAAACATGTTTCACATTGGATGTTAAACCTTGACATGTTTCTTATATGTTTAGTTGTTATAAAATGTGGGGTAAGAGAAATCAACTGTACAGAAAGTGGTATATTTACCTATTTCCCTAATTATTATGCTAGACATGTTTTACCTATTGTAGATTATTGAACCTGATTAACGTGTTTAAACTGTTAATTTGCTTAATCATCTTATTTTGCTGAAATTTCTAGTCTTGTTTAATAATGATACTTTGTTGTAATCAATAATTTTGGTTGAGAGTTATATCTATTGCTCGGACATGGGTCTCACCTCATGGGTCACCACATCTAATTAGGTGGTCGTTAGTTGTGTGGTCAAGATTGTGGTGTTGAGGAGGAGTAGCTTGGAGAGCAGTAGAAGCAGAAGGTTGGATAGTCGTTAGTGGTAGTTGTAGAGTCCTAGAGTCATCCTTGTACTCTCAGATATGGGTGAGGGATGTTTTATAGATGATACACACACACACACAGATATATATATATATATATATATATATATATATATATATATATATATATATATATATCGACACATGGTTTTGACTATATGTAGTGGTTTTATATAGCTTGTATATGTATGGAACATTTGTCTCTTATATATAGGTTTTGGATGTTGCCATTTGATAGGCATGAAAATATCTGGCATGATATGTGATATGAGAAAATTTGTCAGACTTTTATGCAATGTTTTCTGGACACGATAATAATATTTGAATTAGTTTTGATTTATCTTGTTTTCTGGACATGTGGTTAATTGGTGGTTTATAGTGCATTTTTTTTAGTAATCTAATTTGTGTGTGGTAGATGTCACATGATAGGTTGGTATTTGAGCTCTAGGTTCACTAAGTATACATGGAAATAGGACTTAGGTTTGTGTCTGTTCTTACGTAATCCAACATATCTGATTATAGCTTATGCTTGTGCATATATGTATGGAGAACGTAAAGAACATGCTAAGAGTAGTTATGTTGTGCCTGGGGGTGGCATGAGGAGGTAGGCACATGAAGATTGAGTGCTACAGACGAGGTTGGAGCGGCCCGCGGTGCCATGGTTTGACCCTACAACCATGGCAAATCCTATCTTCCAGTCCATGTTTTGATAGGTTATGGCAATGATTACCCATATAGAGGATAGAGCACCCTTACATCAATCTAGAGTTGTTTTCCCTAATGAGGAATCTCAGGGTTCTCAGAAGACATTTCAGTGGCTGAGACATATTGGAGCAGTCGAGTATGCAGGTACAACAGATCCAGCAAATGCAGATATGTGGTTGATGGAGCTTGAGAAGGCTTTCAAGATTCTCAATATCCTAGAAGAGGACAAGATGAAGCGTGTTGTTTATCTGTTGAAAGGCAGTATTGGCCACTGGTGGGTCATAAAAGAGGAGAAGAGACCTAGAGTTTTGGTTGGTTGGGAAGAATTTTGATAGGAGTTTGTGAGTTGATACTTCCCTGAGACGTATTTAGACAAGAAGATAGCACAGTTTGAGAAGATCCAACAAGGTTCCATTACCATCAACGAGTATGAAGCAAATTTTATGGAGTTGTTGAGATTCTATCCTCACATGGAGGCGACAGATGAGGAGAGGATATGTAGGTTTAAGAAGGGCTTGAATATGGAGTTGTTGATGAAAACATCTACTTTGGATAACAAGGAGAGGTTCTCTTCCTTTGTTGAGTCAATGAGGATAAAGAGGTCTGCTATTGAGAAGTATGAAGCCAATGCTAAGAAGAGGCCAGCTCAATTTCAAGGGGGCACTCGTATGGTGGCTTTAAGAAGCTAAGGTTTTCTTCACCGCAGTCAGAATAGAGACCATTTTTTCTTATTTGAGATCAGGTGTGTTGTCAAAGTGGTCCCCGAGTAAGGGTAGAGCTTGTAGCTTTCTGCTAGTAGGGGCACACAACATGAGGTCTATGTTAGTGACAAGGCTATCTAGGCTACAGTATGATTCAAGGACTTGCCACAAGAGTGGGAAAGTAGGGCATATCAGGTTGGCTTACCCTATAAAGGATGAGGAGGTGACACAATAGTTGAGGCAGAGTCAGAGGGGTTCCCAAAAGCAACAATTCAGAAATGGTGTTAGTAGAGGATGCGGTCAGGCATCATAGGTGGGGTCATCTAGGCCAGCTAATAGAGGATGAGGATGAAAAAAGGCGACAGCTAGATTCTAAGCTATGAGTCAGTCAGAGGGAGTGGTCAATCCATGGGTCATGACTTGTCAAATGGAACTTTTTATTCTAACTTAACTACTTCTTCTTTCATATCTATTTTTGTTTACCCAAGTGTGACACATTCTTTTATCACAAAAGAGGTCACATCATGTTTGCTAAAGGCATTTATGTAGAGCCTAAGAAGTTATAATAAGTGTTGGAATGGGAACAACCCAAGACATTGATGGAGGTTTGAAGTTTCCTAGGCTTGACACGCTACTACAATAGATACATAAACAATTTTAGTGTTGTAGTGTATTACCCCTAACCAAGTTGATCAGGAAAGGTGTTCCTTTTTTCTAGGATGACAAGTGACATCATTCTTTCCTGTTGTTAAAGGAGAAGTAGACCAGTGCACTAGTGTTAGTTCTTCCAGAGCAAGGGAAAGGTTACATCATCTTCTATGATGTGTTAAATAACAATTTGGGATGTGTGTTGATGAAAGATAAGAACGTGATTTCTTTTGCATCACAACAACTTAAGAAACATGAGGATAACTACTCAACTCATGACCTAGAGCTACCAATTGTGGTCCATGCCTTGAAGATTTGGAGACTACCTGTATGGAGGGGTGTCTATTCATCACTGATGGAAAGAACCTTTAGTATATCTTCTCAAAGAAGAAGTTAAGCATGTGACAAAGGAGATGGGTGGAGTTGATCAAAGACTATGATTGTATGATAGACTACCATCTAGGTAAGGTGAATGTGGTAGATGATGCGTTGAGTAGGAAGTCATCTTTGTCATCATCTGTAGACAAGGAACAGATACATGATTTGGTGTGCCATAAGTGGGATATGTTGGTGTCATTTCTCCAGATGAATGTGCATCTAGAGGTTTCCTTATTGTAAGGCTTGTTATCACAGTTGCAAGTGAAGCCCACTTTGATGTATCAAATCAGATATGCATAGCAGAATGACACTATGATACAGTATATCAGGGTAGAGTTGGATAATAAGAAGTATGATGGTTTCCATGAGTCATAGGATGGGATAGTTTGCTTTCATAATAGGATAGTGGTTGCATATATTGATGGTTTAAGGAAGATGGTACTTGAGGAGGCTCATTCCTCAGTGTATTTGATGCACCTTGGTAGTACCAAGATGTACCATAACTCGAAGTATTTGTATTGGTGGCATGGACTAAAGCATGACGTGGTAGAGTTTATTACAAAGTGTCCAGTTTGACAGCAAGTCAAGGCAGAACATCAGAATCCTACAGGAGCTTTACAACCTTTACCGATACTGCGCTGGAAAAGGGATCATATTACCATGGCCTTTGTGGTTGGTCTTCCTAGGACAGCCAAAGGTCATGATTCCATTTGGGTGAAAGTTGATAGGTTGACCAAGTCAGCTTACTTCTTTCCAGTCAATATGACATATACAATAGAGAAGTTGGCACAAATATATGTTAAGGAGATGATCCATTTGCATGGTATTCCAGACTTCCAATGACCATAGCATCTGATAGAGGTCCAAAATTTATGAGTCATTTTTGGGAGCGTTTGCATATATCTATGGGGACACAGTTGAAGTTCAGTACAACTTTCCACCTGTAGACAAATGATCAATCAGATAGGACCATTCATACATTGGTGGATCTGTTGAGAGCTTGTCTTGTAGTTTCTTGGGAGTTGGGATGTGCACTTGAGTTTGATAGAGTTTTCCTACAATAATAGCTATCAAAGGATCATAGACATGGCACCTTATGAAAATTTTTATGGGGGACATTGTCGGTCACCGCTTTGTTGGTAAAAGATAGTTAAGTATCATCTTTTGGGTCCTGAGGTAGTACATCAGACCATAGAGAAGAACAACATGATATAGTAGCATTTGAAGGCATCTCAAGATAGGCAGATGTTGTATGTTGATAACTGACATAGGATGCTAGAATTCCAAGTTGGATACCAAGTGTATCTTAAGGTCTCCCCTTGGAAGGGTGTGCTGAGGTCTGGTAAGAAGGGCAAGTTGGCTCCTAGGTATATGGGACCATACCCTATTTTGGCACATGATGGGAAGGTGGCATACAATTTGGATTTACCACCAGAGTTGCACACTTTGTATGATGTCTTTCATGTCTCCATGTTGAGGAAGTGTCATCCTGATATTAAGTTTGATGTTGCATCCAGTAAATGGTTGAGTTGGAGGAGGATGTGTCGTATGTTGAGGGCCATGGTCGTTGATCTTGGATAGGAGGGTGAAGAAGGTGAAGAAGTTGAAGAAGAAGAATTATATAGTTTTAGTTAAGGTTTTGTGGTGTCACTGTGGTGTGGAGGAAGCCATGTGGGAGTTAGAGGATGAGATGTGTAGGAAGTAGTTGTCCTTGTTCGCATAGGATTGCGGGGGAGAAATGTGAGACCCCTAACCTTGCTTAAATGGTTGAACATGCTTAATTATCATAATTTAATGTTTATAACCATAATATAGCATTTTTATATGCTTTGGAATCATAATAAAAGCTTACTTTTCAAATTTGGTCCAATTTAGACATTTTTTGTGCAAGTTATGCAATTTTATGTACATTTTGGGCTTTTCTACAATTAACCCAATTGAGAGGTTTTCTTTGAAATTTGTCACTTGGATTATGGTCCTTGAATGTTATCTTATCAATCTTGATATTTTGATGCATGTGGCACCTAGTTGAACCTTGGTTTGGAGGTGTTTTCTTCAAGGGTACTTTAGGGTTTACCCCTTTATGGATGAGCTACCTTTAGGAGCTATCAACCAATGTTTTTTTTGTTTGGCTTGGAAAACCAACAAAAGATGGCTAAGAAGGTCTCCATGAATGGTGTGCATCTACTTGTGTGTATGCTTCTACATCTATAATAGTTTAAGTCCATGAACACATGGAAAGCTACTAGGACACCTCATGTTTTTCTTTTACTTTATCCTAAAGTTTATATACCTATCCTTATGCACCCAAACGAAAATTTCTCTCTCTACCACTTCCCTCCTACCAAGAGCTTTATCTTTCCTCTATTCTATTGAGGAAGACTTATCCAAGGAATAAGAACGTGTGGATCTTCTTGGTAGAAGCATCTAGGGTTATGATTTTCTTCCTTTAGGTTTTCTAAAGCTCCTTCTTGATGATCTTGATCTAAATGAGTAAGTATCCCCTTCTTTCATCCATTTATTTCTCTTTTTTATTCCTCCTACCTTTCTCCAGGTTGTAACATTGTTGTTCCATTGTAGAAGTTTCTCTAGAACTCGAGATTCTACCTTTCTTGCTTCTTCTTCTTCTAAGGCTTTGCTTCCTTGTGGAGAAGGGTGCCTACTTGAAGTTCAGATCTAAAACTTGGATTTTCTTGCCTTCTTTGCTTTGTTTTTCTTGCTGCAAGAATTCTGTTCTTCTATGTAGAGGTGATTTTATAACCTTCTTCACTTATATTTCTTGTTAAAAGGTTGTTAGTTCATGTTTATGCTTTAAAGTGATGATATAAGCATAAAGAAACCATGCTTGCTTAGGGTTTTGAATGTTTATCGTATTCCCTATTCTTTTACAGTGCTGGATGAACCTGTAAATAGGTTTACGTCCTTCCTAAGGTATAATATGATATAGGACAGGTTGGTAGCACAACCGATGGTGCTAAATGCCTAACAATCGATGGTTCAAACTAGGGTTTTCAAGCTATTTCCTTCACTACCACATGACTCAAAAGTGATACCATGCAACAAATGATGGTGATTCTATCATGACAACCAATGCTGGTGAACAAGGGTGTCAATCAATTTTGACAACTGATGGTCACCCCTTAGCTCAGTTATTGTCTCAATTAGAAGCTTAATGATCAACCATTAAGTACACTAATGATGTTATCAATCAATGATGATGTTAGCTTAATATATGATAATGTAAATGAATATAGTACTGATCTAACAACTGGTGCGGACTAAATGGTCATAATCGTTGGTGGATCAGGTTTTCGCAACTGATGGTGAGTTAAGGATGTAGTTGTAGCATCAATTAAGCCTAACACAATAGTTTCTTAAGTCAAATGATTCAAGGGTTAGACCTATACTCCAATTGATGGTTTTGAAATATGAACTAATCCACTGGTTAGGATATAACACTTCTTCATCTAATATTTTGAATAATGGACTTAATCCAATGGTTGAGATTGTATGGTTCAACATCCAATGGTTTGTATTGAAACCTATAGTATTACATGTGAGATCTAATAATCAGAATTTGATGGTTTCCCTCATGTGATCCATTTAAGGATCTTGATGGTTGATATGATGGCTTATTAAAATGTACAACTGATTATGGATCTAACCCCACAACCTATAGTTCCCTTTTATGTTATTAAATAAGGGATGTCTAGGATTAAATGGTGACTTTTTCCAGATCACAACTCGATGGCTTCACATATGGTTGGTTTAAGGTGTTTATTTATGTAAATAACCAATGGTCTTACCTTTTCAACATTCAATTAATCTAGTTGACGTTGTGGTATGGTGATATGGGTTTAATGATGCTTTAACCAATAGATATTTGACCTTAATAAGGTAGTCTTACCTTTTCCCCCATATGAGTAGAATGGATAATGACCATATCATGTTGACATGTAATCCTATTGGATTATAGTTTGTTATACTTGATCCTATTGAACTCAGATGACGATGGGAAACTATGATCAGCCTTCCTTAGTAGAATAATAGAACAATGGTGTCTCTCTTAATGTTGTAGAACTCTAGTATATTATAACCTAATGGCTACACCTTGAGTTATGTGTGGATCCATACTTCAGAATGGTATGAAATGTGATGATGATGTTGTGCCTGATGCATCCAAGATTATATGGGGATACTATGGGTTAAGGTTTGTGAATGAATTTTGAAGTATAACTTTAATGTAACCTACCTTGCTAAACCTAACCCTAGTGCTAGTATATAATGGTGCTTAATCATGTTATCCTTTCTTTAATAAATAAATATAATGATGGGACTTCCGTCCTGATGATTGATTGAAACTCTAATGTGTTAACTGGTGGTCATTATAGCTTCATGATCTATGATTTCTTATGCTAAACTTGTACACAATAAGTTTGATGATGGCTAATTATACCTAGATTCCTTATATGTTGATATAATAAAGGAATGCTCTTAATTTCTAAGATAATTCTGCAATGTTATCTTGTGAACATCTTTTAGTTCCTTAATGCAAATTATGTTGAGTTTTTGTATCAGACTTGTGATGATGTTGTTGAGCCTTGTTATAAGGCATAGAAAGATAATTATGAACTTGCATGAAATGATATGATGGTCTTAGTGACCTTTGGGCATGGTTGAGTCTTGAATGACGTGTAATTCTCTTACGTTTACAAGGTTGATACCCTATGATATTGTGATAAGGATCCATGTATTGTGATAGTATGATGACAAGTGCAGTCTCATGAATGGAAAGTGAATAGTACCATGTGATGATGAGATGAGGAACAATAAGTTTCATACATTTTAGATTTTCTGAAGTTTTTATATGTTAATGCTTACTAGAGATGAATTAGGGTTTGTATGTCCACTAGTTTGATGCAGCCTTAATTTACCCAATTAGAAATAACTAATCAAGAAGAAACTCTAATCATGTAGTGCCCTATGTTGTAGAACCATTTCAGTGTCAGAACTTAGTGGTGGTGAAACAAGCAATTCATGTGGAATACTTGGAGCACATACATAACATGTCAAGTATGTGGTGACAGCTTGGTACCCAAATATCAAGCAATTGAGGATGTTGTGGTCATGCCAAAAATATTGTGATATTGTGATGTGTGAAAGGCAGTTGTATAACTACAAGATGCCTCTTCTAGAACAGTCATGCATGAGCATGTTCTCTAGTGTCACGACATGTACCAAGTACAGACTAGTTGTTAGCATCTTGAATACATGCCATTGTAGTGGTAGCTTTGACTGATATGTCACTGCCTTTTTGGCCCGTACTGAATGGGTTGAGGAGATATCTTAGGATACTGACACTCCTAGATCTTTTACGGAACCGAATAGACCTTCTTAGGGGTCCGTTGGACTTTGGGTGGTAGGACTCAAACTCCCCAGGGTGTAATAAAAAATGTAATATAGTCATGAAGATCTGTTTAGGGTTATACTCAACACTTCATATTGTATGATAACCCTTGTTTGCTTTCCTTACATAGAGATGATGTATAGTACAATAAGATATGATAGAATGCTTATGTTGTAGTTATGCTCATGTTGTAAACATGCTTATGTTGTCAGATATACTAACACTGATAGTTAAGATGATGTTTCTAGCTATGTTAAATATTACTAGCCATGCCTCTGTAATTAGAAATGCTTAAACTGCTAAACATGGTTATGGATTTAGTTGTGATTATGATGTTAGCTCTACTTATGATGTATATTTGTTCACTTTATTAAACATGCCAATATTTATAGCCATGTTATGCTACTAGACATATTCATGATGTTAGAGATTCTTATGCTACTAACTTGCTTATATTGTTAGCATGATATATGATGATAGTTAGACTAATGATGATGATTGTTATTAGATGTAATCTTATGAAACCTGAGTAGATATCTGATAAAAGAAATGGATTTTTTTGTTAATTTTATATACATTGATAATCATATTTGTTGCTAAGCTTAATTACTTAATCTGTTTAGCATGCATGAACTAATCAATATGCTTAATTGACTATTAAATACTCTAATTGTTCAGTTTATTTACTGTTGAAATAATTTGGTATAATCAATATATGTTTGAGAGAGTTATATCTCTCGTTGGGACTGGGTCTCACCTCGTGGGTCACCACAACTTTTTAGGTGATCAGCAGTAGCAGCAGCAGACCATGGAAGCAAGGAGTATCAAAGGTGATGGACCCTAGAGAATGTAGTTTAGTTGTCTAGTGTGTCTTAGAGTCGTCCCTGTACTCTTAGGAGTTTGTATATGATGTTTCGATGGAATCGAGCTTTTGTTAGCATGTTGATGTTTGTATATGTGGATAGTGTTCCTTTGTAAAGTTTATGATGTAGATGAGGCTACAGAGTAGTTGTAAAGGGTATTGAGCATTATATAAAATACAACAAGTTGCAAGGCTTTTGTGTAAATGTTTCTAAGTAATTGGGAAATGTTGAAATTGGTTTTAATTTAACCTATTTTTTGGGTTTGTGTTTAATTGTTGTGTAATAAATTTTTTTTGTTTTGAGTAATCTCATTTAGTGTAATGGATACTCACAAGTTGGTATCATAGATTTAGGTTCGCTGAGTCTACATGGACACTAGGACTTAGGACTAGGATGATGTCTAAGTTAGGAACATGACTTAAAAACATGGTCCATACTACCTAATCTCAGTATTTGGGTGCCTTGGCTAGGTATTCAAGTATTGAAAAAAAGGTAAAGTATGGAACTCTTAGATTGATTTCTTTCTTATTACTCTGATCAAGTAGTCATTTTGAAACAACTTAAATATCTTAACAAATCAAAAATCATGGTGTTAGAACCTCAATCTCACTCTAAAGAAGATGAGAATTACATCATAACTTATCAAAACTTGAATGTTTGGTGACTATAAGGGAAAGATACAACACCATGAAACCTAAATCTGAATACAGATAAGTTAAATATGAGTTCTTGAATCTATAATCCAAGAAGATAATAAAGTAAAAAATGGAAGAGTCGGAGCTAATAAAGTGATTCAAGGTATGAAATTCACATAAGAAGGAGAGAGCTCATATTATAAGTATAATATGAGAAGATGAATGAGAACATGACAAAGGAATTAAGTGGAACTTGAGTTAATTTCAAATTAATCCATGTGTGTAAGAAAGTGTTCATGTGAAATCTTCATGATATGTGAAAGAAATTAAAGGGAGATGATCCCTGTTTAATAAAGAAAATGTGGAATATGATGATGTTTTCCTTGATAGGTTGTTGAAAAATATCATAATATGAGATAACATGCATATGAATGATGAAGAGTTAATGAGAAAAGAGAAATGAGATGTGATAATCTTAATAATTCCTATGCTAATGACAAGGAAACCAAACTGTAAGAGGTAAGATGATACATAAAAAGTGTAACCTTCATGGCAAAAAGAAAAATTGGTTACATTGTGCCTATGACCCTAGACAATGTTGTAGTGATGTGGGAAGTGTGTTTCTCTTTGTATTTCTTCTTTTTGAAGTGTAGCCTTTAAGTGGATATTATGCCACTTGGTACACGTGGATTTGCTAAAATCCTAGGGATGGATATTTTGATATGATGTTTGGTTGCCTTGGACTATAGTTCCAAAATCTTTATGTTTTGTAATAAGCATGCTTTTTTAGCCTTCCATGAATTAGGGGATTCCTCCAATATGTTCTTAGCTAGGTATGATGTTGAGGAAGTGGATGCGACCAGTGTATGAGTTCTTTTTAGCACATGTAGTGGATACCAAGGTAATAAATCCTAGTATCCAGAGTGTATCAGTTATATATGAGTTAAATATATATAATAGATGGGTTGTCTAGTGTTCCTCTCCATTAGAGAGATAGAGAGAGATTATTTTGATCCTCCAAGTGTTGTTTGGGAAAAGAAGAGTGATTCTATGATGTTGTGTATGGTTTGCTGATAGTTGGGAGAGACCACTATCAAGGATAGATGGCTTGTTGATCAGCAAACGTGTTATCATGATCCTTTAAGATAAACCTAGGATCGGAATATAAATGGATAAGAGTTAGAGTGGATGACATAAGTTACATGACCATGATGAGTTTAGGGTTATGTCGTTTAGACTAACTAATGTATTAATATCATTCATAAATAGGAGGAATAGAGTAATCATGTTATGTCTCATAAGTTGTGACAAGCTTTTAATGATGACATCTCAAAGTATTTTAGAGATGGTTGACATGTGTTTACCATGTGTATATGCAAGTGAACGTATCGAAGTAATATAGGCCCTTTTGAGGCCCAATTCAAACACAGTGAAACGTTTGTCCAGTAGACTACTACTAACTATAGTCTAATCAGCTAGTCCAATTATAAATGGTTGAATTGGTTTGAGTTACAAAACTTAACCTCACACTAATATCTATTATCTCAATCCTTAGATAAGGAGCATGTAGCCAAAATTACCTACTCCCGTAGTGTAATTCACTACCTAATCTAATGCCAATCCCACTTCCACATTTATTGGTTGATTAGTTAGATGCTTTATGATTATTCTATGGGTTTCTCCTCTCATTTACACTCTGCTTTTCCCAAAGGGCACAATACACGGGTAAATCTATGCTTTCCAACCCTTAATCTCTCTATTGAGATGACTAAGCATCCATTAATCCACTCATGGTGATCAAGAACAAGTAGAACACAAAGCGTTCATAGATTTATATCCAGTAAAAAGATATAAAATTGATATTAATGCATAGAAATCAATCATAGTGTGTATCCATGCTACTCCCGGATCATAAGGAATAAAGGTTTTTAGCCTTGCATGATTTTCATCGATGAATACATAGAAAGGAAGAAGAAAAACATGGGAAACATTAGGAAACTAAAGTAACCCCTGAATCTCTATACGTCCATAAGATCCCCTCCATTGTACGTGTGTTCTGTTGTCTTATGACTGCAGAATCATCTTCTGGAGGTGCTCATATCTTCCCAATTGAATCTTTTAGTCCTTGGTTCTTCTCTTCTCTCTCTCTTTGGTTGTCATGCAATGGAAATGGTTGTCTCTCCTTGTCTGGTCATCATCCCCCTAAGTCATAGAATGCACTTAGGGTCTGAAATAACATCCATCATTGGATTAGAGTGAAATCTACAGATGGCCTAATTGGGCAGACTCGGTAGTACCGACTAGGTGAGTCGATAGTATTGAGTCACTTAGGTTTAGTCGTGTGATCCCGATTGTGTTGGTACTATCGACTGGACTTGATAGCACTTATTTTTTTAATATTTTCGAACCACCTCCCTGATGTCAACTTGGAAGCACCAAGTTTTCTTGAATCATGTTGGGATTTACTGATGTTGTCTCAGTACCATCGAATTTGGCTGTCGGTAGCACCAACTCTGGGCGAGCTTAGGGTCCATCACTGACGTCAAGTCAGTACCACCGAGCGTTACCAGGTTGGTAGCACTGAGTCTGTAGAACTTCCTTATACCTGAAAATGCACAAAAATAACATAAGTACTTGGGATGCATAAATTACTACATAAAATAGTTAAAATCATATAATTTGATGCATTCAATAGAAATAGGCCATCTATGTCATTCCATGCATAATAAATCAAATAAATGACTAATCTACACATAAAATCAAGGAAAATGTGATTGTAATAACTACTAAAAACACATGCATCAAACTCCCCTAAGCTTAAATGTTGCTAGTCCTCAAGAAACACTCTCTTAAATCTGTTTGACAAAATTCAGCAAAAGGACATAACACATACATTCCTTTCTTAATCATATCCACCTATCAAACCCAAAATCGGCCTTCACTGACCACTGAATCGATAACTGCTCTAAAGTGATCAAAAACGTCCATAAAAGATGTCCACCTTTTAGTCAATGATACTATCAAGAAAGAAGTTAATATCATAATTACTCAGACATTCACTTGGTGCATTGTGTGATTCCCTACACTAAATTGCTCTTTCCTAACTACCAACTACTTGGAAGTAGATCTCTGTATAAGAATGAATGAGGCGATAAATCATTAGAGTGGCCTACTAATAAGAGAAATTAATTATTCAAGATGGGTGGCAAATGAAAATTCATAAGTACATCCAACCTATTTATGCATAGAGAATAATGAACCTATATAGATGAAAAGAATTCCATGCATGAATCCTAATGCCTAAAAAAAATTCTTTTTATGAAATGATGCGTGTATGAATGAGTTGAGATTTTTTGACAACTCAAAAGAATACACATGTGGATTAAATCATCAAAAAACAAACATGCAGGATATACTTTCTCCTTATTTCTTTTGAACAATTTTCTTCTTGTTCTTTTTTCTTCAGCAAGCCTAATTTTTATGCTTCTTGCTTTCGTAATTTTTTTATTCTTATTTTTTTAGGAGGTATATCCATGCACTTTATCTTCATATCATGAAATTGAAATCCATATGTTTACGAAAATATGCATGCAATGTTGAAATGCATGCAGCTACATGAACTGTGTTATGCAAACTAAGATGGTATGCACTAAAATCATTAATGCATACAAATGAAATGTTTGTCTTTCTTTTTCAAATGCAAGAAAACTAATTATTATGTTCCAATCGTGCCATGTAATGCAATCATAGAAAATAACTTGGAGTACCCACGAATCTTGAGGTGGTGAGTCAAAAATGAATGGAAAACAAATGGAATCACACAACTAAGAGGCAATGTCTGTCATTATATTATGATATTCCCTCTTAATTGACCCATGTTCGGGGTGATCTAAAGGTTTATTTCTTATATTTTCATTTAAGATCTCATTATGGTTTAGTCAGTTTAGGCTCAATTTCTTCATCATTCACATTCTCGAGTTGATTCAGACTTTCATGTATGTCCTAAGTCCTAATGATGATTAGTTCAAACAATTCCTCAAGTGGTGTTACAGAAAGATTTTGCAGTTTAAGATTTTAGAATATGACCTTTTGCATGCAACAACACAGAGAGTACAATCTATTTGAAAACAAAACCATGCATTTACTACTCCATAATTACACTAGACAGATGTGGATCCTACACTTGCACAACTAAAAATAAAAATAAAAACAAAGATAGAATGATGTTCCAGCACCCCCACCAAGCTTGAATATGACTATGTCTGCATAGTCAATACTCGCACCCAAGAGGTGGAACAACGGTACCATGGCTCAAAATGGCAAAGGTGGCATGTTGGGGTCATGTGGAGGGAACATCCCCTAGAATGAGAGGTATGTAGGCGGCATTGGAGGCGGTTGTGAGTACTCCCTGAAGTATCCATGGTTCCAATAGTTTTTGAAGAAGGGTTGTTGGTACTGCTCCATCCGCTGTAGGTGCATGTGAACATTCTCTTGGTTGGCCAAGAGAAGGTATTCGTTCTCATAAATCTCCTATTGGTTTTGGTACAATCTTCCTTGAATGTCCTGCATACCGGCCAGCATCACCTAATGATGTTGTTCTCCAGTCTGGATCTCCTACATCATGGTATACATACCTGCCATGTTGTATGAGTCTTTCTCCTCCTGGGAACAAGGTGGGGTAGAGGAAGTCAAGATAGCATAGGTGCGGGCCCATTTGTGTGGGATTGCTCCCCTAGTGATGGACATGGTAGGCTCCACCTCCCCAACATTATCAAAGTCGTCATCGCCTTGCTCCTCTGGGTAGATCTTCTGCTTCCCCCTCGTTCAGTGGCCAGTAGAGATGGGTCACCCTGCACAAGTTGAAAATAGGGTCGGGGAGGCTTCGCTCCCAAAACAGTCCTCGATGCGTGCAATGTGCATAGAGCACATTGTGGTGGAGTTCAAGAAGGTGTTCCTTGTAGAAGTGCAGGAGGTCCATCTTTGTTGTATCCTCCAATGGCACAACGATGGACAAATCAAGGTGAAAATGTAGTGCAACGGGGGTGATGAGACCCCCAAATAAAATCGGTGCCTTTCTTGTCATATTGTGCCACACAGAGATCATGTGGAGCAGAAGGAAGGCTCTAAAATTGACAGTCTCCCCTTCCAGTAGCCTATAGAGAAAATAGATATCTAACTTTTGAACATTCCCTTGAGATTGACAAGAATGAGCAAAATTAGTATTGGTGTAAAGGCGACAAAGGATTCAAGAAAAAGGGTGCTCAATATTGGTAACAAAACTGATATGCTAGTTTATACAAAATCTCGTCGACACCTTAGTCAACTTCTCCCAAGCCAAGTCATAGTCGAAGTCAGAAGGGGTCGAGCGTTCTGGGATATGAGCCCAGTTGAAGATGTTGTTGAAGGCCCTCAATGTGATGGAATAGTTGTTGTTGAAGAGGCAGAAGTTGACTTTGCCTTCCCACCATTCACGTCCTATCTTCTTCTTAGGAGCAACAAGAACATATAGTGATGCCAAGAACTCCAGGATGATATCTGGGTAGGTATTCTAGTCACTGAAGAAAGGAGTATTCCCCTCCATGAATTGCTTCTGACATACCCATCGCATGTTGTCAGTAAAGCCCACCCTTTTGATCAATGTGTGATCACCATATCACATTGGAATAATCTTCCTTGTCTACAACTCTTCATAGAGATTCCTGATCTCTGAAGACGGATGTTGGATTTGGTTTGGCCGGGGGACCAACTCTCCCTGCTCCAACAAAGTAGAGGATCCTCTCCTAGGGTCCATGGTATTGATGCAAGGAGGTTAAGAGAATAGAAGCTCGGGGAAGATCGTTAGCACTTGGTACAGCCTTGCTCCAAAATGTAGGAGTGGATGATGAGGGTGTGAAGAAAATGGCTCCACCATGCCTCCTTATATAGCTGAACGTGGAAGAGTCGGTACTATCCACTTTCAAGTCGGCATCACCAAGTTGGCTAGCACAAATCCATGGTTGGTGCATCGACGGCTTACAATTGGATGACATTATTGTTGCACATAGCCCTAGAGTCGGTGGTATCGACTACGAGTCGATAGTACCGACTGGTGTCACGGATCAGTACCACTGGCCTTTCGATGAAGCATCTTGTATCTGTTGTAGCGCAAGCACATGGATTGTTGACGTGTCGAGTCGATAGTATCGACTTTAGGGTTGGTAGTACTGAGTTGTTGAAATTGTCAATGCTTTTGAAATTTTGGGGTTGGTGTACCGAACCTGGGTGCATCCAAAAGTCGATAGTACCGAGACCTTGCTAGTTACCGCTGGAAAGATCTTCAAAGACTCGGTGGTACCGACCAGTTGAGTCGGTGGTACCGAGTTTGTTTTGTAGTTGTAGATAAAACCCTGACCTCATTTTGGTACTACCGACTGATAGACTCAGTGGTCCCAACTTTTATGCCCTGCACACTCCAAAAAGGTGTCAAGGTACCATTTTTACAAAAATATAAGTAGAATAACAACTAAAAATGGAAATTGAACCTAAAAATAATGCAATGAAAATTGGGTTGCCTCCCAACAAGTGGAATTGTTTAACATCCAAGACTAGACAGTCCTTAGATGGAACGGTGCAAAGTTGCACCTCCTCTATTCATGGCTCTACCTCCCCTCCAAAATAGTGCTTTAATCATTAGCTGTTAAATTACCTGTTCCCATCTACAATGTTCACAACACCATGGGGAAAGACTTTTTCAATCACAAATAGTCCACTCCACTTGGACCTCAGCTTATTCGAATGTAGCCTAAGCCTATAATTGAAAAGGAGGACTTTCTGACCTGGGAGAAACACATATTTAGAATGTGTCTATCATGAATTTTCTTAGTCCTTTCCTTATCCATCCTAAGCTCATCTAATTCATTAAGCTCCAAAAGCCTCTTTCTACCCACTTCATCTATGTTGAAATCCAGCTTCTCTATAGCCATTTAACCTTATGCTCAAGCTCTACGGGTAGATGGCATGCACAACCATAAATTAGCCTAAAAGGTGTTGTTCCTATTGGGGATTTGTAGGCTGTTCTATAAGCCCAAAGAGCATCACTTAGCACATAACTCCAGTTCATCCTATTGGTTGAGACCGTCCTTACCAAAAAATTCTTCACTTCTCTATTGGACACCTCAACCTCTTCTTGAGTCTGTGGGTGATATGGAGTACCCACTCGGTGCTTCACCCCATATTTGCTCAGTAAAGCTCCAAACTGCCTATTAGTGAAGTGTGGTCCACCATCACTAATAATTAGGTAGGGGACACCAAACCTGCAGAAGATGTATTCTTTCACAAACTTGCACACTACCTGCGCATCATTGGTGTGGGTTGGAATTGCTTCCACCCACTTAGACACATAATCAACCGCAAGTAATATATAAAGATTGGAATTAGACGACAGAAATGGGCCCATAAAATCTATACCCCAAAGATCAAAAACCTCACCCTCCTAAAACACATTTAAGGGCATATCATGTCACTTAGAGATATTACATACACGTTTACATGCATCACAATGACAAACAAAGTTGTGGGCATCTTTGAACAAGGTAGGTTAATAAAATCCACTCTCTAAGACTTTGGCTGCAGTCCTAGAGCTAGCACGATGCCCACCCATGGGTAGAGAGTGACAGTGTGACAAGATGCTCTTTACCTCACATTCTAGAATACATCTCTTAAAATCCCATCCCTACATTATTTAAGAAGAATCGGGTCATCCCAAATATAAAACCTCAATGAGTGGAAAATCATTTTTTCTCCTGGTATCCCTGATCTGTAGGCAATTCCTTACAATCTATGTAATTAACAATATCTACAAACCAAGGATCTTGAGTTTTGATTGTAAACAATTTTTCATCTAGGAATTTCTCAATAATGGGGATGGCTACATCTTTTTCGTCAGCCCTTTCTAACTGAGACAAATGATCAACTACGACATTCACTAGCCCTACCTTGTCTCTAATTTCAATGTCAAATTCCTAAAGCAAACGAACACACCTAATCAATCTGGATTTGGCATCTTTCTTTTGTAACAAGAAATTGATGGCAGCAGGGTCAGTACAAACTATCACTTTGGCCCCAACTAGGTATTGGCAGAATTTTTCAAAGGCAAACAGTACTGTTAATAGTTCTTTTTCCGTAGTGGTGTAATTAATATGTGCATCATTCAAAGTCTTTGATGCATAATATATGACAGTTGCAGTCTTGTATCTGCATTGACCCAACACAGCTCCTACTGCATAATTTGATGTGTCACACATCAGCTCAAAAGGAAGGCTCCAATCAGGAGCCTGCATAATAGGTGTGGAAATCAGTTTTTCTTTAAGCATTTCAAAAGCTTTTAAACAACACTCATCAAAGGAAAACTCCTCATCTTTCTGTAAACGTTCAGACAATGGTTTGGAAATTTTTGAGAAATTCTTAATAAAATGATGGTAAAATCTAGTGTATCCTAAAAAGCTCCTTATTCCTTTCACTGATATCGGTGGGAGTAGTGTGGAGATGACTTCAATCTTTACTGGATCTACTTTCATGCCTTTATTGGACACCTTGTGTCCAAGAACAATCCCTTCAATCACCATCACTTCTCCCAGTTAACAACTAGGTGAATGTCCTCGCATCTCTGTAGCACCCTATCAAGGTTATATAGGCAATCATTGAAAGATTCCCCGATTACAAGAAAATCATCCATAAAAACCTCTAAGCTCTGCTCTACCATGTTAGAATAAATAACAAGCATACAACATTTAAACGTCATACGGGTGATACAAAGACTGAAAGGCATCTGTCGGTACGCAAACGTGCCATAAGGGTAGGTGAAAGCGGATTTCTCTTGATTCTTAGGCTCTATGGAAATTTGATTATACCTGGAATACCCATCAATAAAACAAAAGTGTGAATGGCCAGATAATCATTCCAAGATTTGATTAATAAAAGGTAAAGGGAAATGATCTTTAAGGGTGGCTACATTTAACCGGCAATAATATATGCACACTTGACACCCCGTCACTAGCCTAATGGAAATTAATTCATTAGCCGCATTAGTAGTGAATGTGATCCTCCCTTTCTTAGGAACTACCTAGGTAGGACTAACCCACATTGAATCATAAATTGTGTAGATTATACATGCCGACGGAAGCTGACTACTTCCTTCTTCACCACCTCAGTCATAATAGGATTGAGATGCCTCTGAGGTTGGACAATTGCCTTTTATCCTTCTTCAAGCCAAATCTTATTTTGGCATAAGGTTGGAGAGATCCTTTTAATGTCATCTATGGACCACCCAAATGCAGCTCGGTGGTTTTTCAGCACAGTGAGTAGCTTTCCTTCCTCTTCATCTATAACATCTCTAACTTGGGTTATTCTTTAACCCTAGATGTTTTGTTTAAGAAAGATAATTATATTCTTTCTTTTATCTTTTGAAAAGTAATTAAGGCTCATTAGGAACTTATGTTTTAATTTTAGTTATTTTTGAATAATGTTGAAAATAATGTTTTGTCTATTTTGGACTAAAGTGCAAATTACCCAAGTTGAGGGGTTAACTTGCAAATGTTACATGATAAATGTTCCTCAAGTGTTATAGCATAATAAGAATGAGAATTATGCAGAGTTATGGCTTGTGAAAGCCTGAACACCAAGAAAGATCTTTTTAAGCAATGTTTGTGTATTAAAACCTAGTTTTGGTGTAATGTGCAATTTACCCAAAACCTAGGGATCAATAGGAAAAATACCACTTCTAGAGAGTCCCTAATGTTTCTTGGTATCAATTAGAGACAAGAAAATTAGAGGGGCATCTCATTTGAATCCCTTTGGGGGATAGAGAATCTTGATATTAAAATAATCAAGATTTAAGCATAATCGAAACCTTAATTCAATTTAATGCAAAAATAAATATATTAATGGAAGTGCCCTTCAACAAAAAGTGTGATGGTTGAATTTGTATAAGTATGGACGTCCTTTTTCCTTGCAATGGCACCGAAATATCTAAAGTGAGTGGAGAGCCCACTCACGTTAGTTAAAGAAAAAGTAATATCCACTCATTTTTGGATATTATTGTTATATTGATTAAGGTGCTTAATTTGTTTTCTTGTAATTCATGGATAAAGAAGAGTATTTTGAACGATAGGATGATGGCTTCATATGCAAGGAAGTGAGAGGGATAAGTGGCACCAATTTTGGTAATTAAAGGGTTTTTATAACACTTTCTCTCTCTTGAATTTTTCTTATATACATTTCATTCTTCACCCAAATAAAAGGCTTTTTCGACTCTTCTTTCTTTCCTTGCATTGTCCGAGCACAAGGGAGCTTAGGAGAAAGAGGATAACGTGCCCTAACCTGTAGGTAAGCTCCATAGTCATCTTCAACCTTGAATTCATGGTGGAAATCGAATTTCAACACTTATTCTCTTCTTTTCTCCATTCAATGCTCAACCTTAATCATCCTTTGCATCCAAAGACTTGAGAACGGACCTTGGACAGTTGAGAAAGCTTCATTCACCATTGAGTACGTGAAGCTTGAAGCTTGGATTCAAATTTGAAGGTGGGTTATATAACTTGAACCCTTAAATATCATTATTGATTTCATTTCTTCATCATGTGTTGATTCCTTTTTCATTCCCGATTTTCCCTTTGATTAATTGTTGAAATCACCACAAAGATCATAGAAAATTTCGAAGGTTTGTAGCTTGAATATGATTATGCCATCTTATCACACACCTCAACAAATATCATGAGAAAACGGTTTGCAATATTGATGACCAAACGGTCTCAAGACCGTTTGGTGATCAAACGGTCTCAAGACCGTTTGAGGGCAAACTGTCTCAAGACTGATTGAGGTCAAACGGTCTCAAGACCATTTGGGGTCAATTGCTGATATAGTTGGATGAGGATCCAATGGTTTTAATTGATCTAATTATAATGGACTCAAGAATGGGTGATCCATTGATTACAAACCCTAATCGGATTGATTGGTTGAAACCCTAAATTGACTGAGTCGATTTCTAAGTTGAATGGCTCAAACGGTCTCAAGACCGTTTGAGGTCAAATGGTCTCAATACCATTTGAGGTCAAGAGGAGTCATGTATGGATGGAGATACAAGTGTTACAAGTTGATCTACTTTCAATGGTCTTAATGTTGGATGGTTCAATGAATGAAAACCCTAAATCGATTGATTAAGAAACCCTAATTTATCCATTCGGATTCAAGGCGGTTTGGACCAAACGGTCTTGAGACCGTTTGAGTCCAAACGATCTTGAGACCATTTGGAGGGAAAATGGTCTCAAACCGTTTGATGTTCATTCGGTTTCAATGATGGGTTGTTCATTCGGTTTCGATGATAATTTGATCAAACTGTCTCAAAGGTTGAAAGCACCAAACAGTTTCAAAACCCTTTAAGAGAAAACGGTCACAACCCTAGATGCCCAAACGGTCTCAAGACTATTTGGAGGGAAAAATATCTCAAAACCATTTGAAGGTCAAGGAGGTCAAACCATTTGAAGGTTTAAAAGTATCAAAACCGTTTGGAGACCTAATAGTCTCAAAGGTATGAAAGATCAATTAACCCTATGATTGTTAATGACGTTTATCAAACATAATTATAATGGTTGTACCTTTAAGGTACTAGGGTGTTTAGTACCCTTAGATAGGTTAACCTTTTATGCTTATGGAAGCAATATCTCGATACACTATGCTAACCCTAAATGTGTGTACTTGAATGAAAGGTTGACCTAATCTAGTCAAGCTTGAAGTAATCAACATCCTAGAAAGGATGAGAGAGAGGAATTCATACATGTATAATAATCATGTAGTGATTAAACCCCAACACTCTCAAGATGAATAGAATATGTATTTAGGGTATGATTCTTGATAAAGAGATCATGAAACCCTAATCGAGGAGATTGATGTGCTCTAACCTTAACTTAGGGCAATGATAGGTGAAACCCTAACCTAGGGTAATGGTGTAACCCTAATCTAGGGTGAGGATATGAGAAATCCCAATTCAGGGTAATATAATGAAAAACCCTAATTTAAGAGGATGCTTCATGAAACCCTAATTTGGGGAAAAGTTATAAGGAACCTTAATTCAAGATAATGATGTGTGAAACCCTAATCTAAGGTGATGCTATGTGAAACCCTGATTTTGGGTTATAGTGCATGAAATCCTAATGTTGGGCAATATGATGATAAACCATAACCCTAATTTTGGGTAATGGGATGAGTATCCCTAATTGACATGAATTTGATAAACCCTAATCCTAATGAGGGAATAATGATGCTACCCTTACATTGCATAGTGTTGATATGTAATTGATATAACTGCTATCATGTGTACTGACTATGCAGGTATCATGAGATGTTGGGTGTAAGGACCCTGACCTTCGTTTAGGGTTTACTCTGTTTGCTTTGCTTAACCCTGGTGCTTTGGTGCTTGCTAATCACCTTTAGTGGTGATTAGGGTTTGGTTGTGCTTTGTTGAGAGTTGGAGGTGCTACTTGCAAATAACCCAAGTCTAGCATTTTGTAGGCAAGTTTTCAGCCTTGCGAGGTGTTCCTCTCTCTTTTCTTCCTCTTGTGTAGAGAGGAAGGCTTGGGCTAGATGCTTGAGACTTTTGGGCCTATTTGAGCTTGTTTGGGCCTTGAGGTGCCTTGTTTTGCCTTAATTGAGCCTTGTATCGGCCAAGATGTGGAATTGTATCGGCCAAGGGAGTGTGTCGCCCATGGGGATGAGGTGTGTCACCCTAGGTGCTAGTTGTTGTGTCACCCATGATGCTTGACCTAGCCTTGACCTCGTTTGTGTCACCACTAGTGGACACTTGGTACATATCTTGGACATGTGCATGGAGCTTGCTAGAGTGGTGACTCGTGCACTACGACAAGTGTCCCTAGGTAGGCGACACCTTGCTTGGACCAACCTTGTTTTCTCCTCCCTTTCCTTCTATATAGGCGGTTCCTTTCCTTAGCTAGGAGTTCCTTTGGTTCCTCTCCACCTTGTGCACGACACTCCCTTCTTCCTTGCTTGTGTCAGCCGATACACCCCCCTTGAAGGAGCAAGTGGTGGTCGACATCCCTTGGAGTTCTTCTTCTTTGGAGCTTGGAGCTTAAGGCAGATTGCATAACTTCTAACCCTAGCTACATTATTGCCTTTCTAGCTTATATGTTGTTGTTAGTTGTTACATCTTGCTTAGTATCCGTGTTGGCCGATCCTCTTGGTGATTTCTTAGTGAACAATACTCCTTTCTCTCTTTGGTCTAGAGGAGTGAGTTTAAGCTTCTAGTACCATGAGCAACACCCCTCTTTCTTGGTCGATTGAGGTGAGCTTATGTTCTAGTTGCTTGAGCAACACTCTCCGCTCACCATGGACTAGAAGGGTGAGCTCGGTTGGTTTTTGTGTTGCCCGATGGGTGATAGGTGGTGTGCAAGGCCCCTCTTTCTTGGTTTATTGAGGTGAGCCATCTCCTTGGCCCTCTAGGGTTTTGAGCACCTTGTGTTTGAGGAGGAAGACAACCATGTATGTGTGTGAGTTGGCCGACAGGCCTGTGATGGACGATGTGGTTGCCTTTGTGTCGGGTGTTGTGTGGTGGTGTCGGGCGACACCCCTTGTTCTTGTGATGGGTGTCACAACTCTTTTCCTTGTTTTGTGTCGTCCGTTAGGCCTGGATCAGTGGATGAACGCCATGTGGGTTGAGTTATCTCTCTTTCTCTCTCTCGTACGTTATGTTTGGTGTTTGACTTGGTCACTAGCCCCTGTGACGGGCATTGCCCGATATGTGAGGAGTGCCCGACACCCTACCCCTGTCACGCGACACTCCCCCTTGTAACGTTGCGTCGCACACTGGTTGCCTTGGTGGCAACGCAGCATTCCTTCTTGCTCACTTATCGGCCGTTATGTGTTGATCCTTGGGTGAGGGCAGGTTGCCCGATACACCTTTTTTAGTGAGAGTTTTAGTATCTTTTATGAGGGATCCTTGTATCATGAAAACAGCCTAGTGGTATATGTCTTTGCTTAATGATGGTGACTCCTTATATAGATGATGACGCACGTTATCATAAGCTTGATCATTTATCTTAGCCTGGTGATTATTTGTTAATGCTAAGAGTGGTAATGGTAGTGGTAATGATAACGCTTGTTCTGTATATCTGGCATGACTACATGCATGAAGTGAACACCTTGATTAATTGAATAATACTGAGATGAGGATAAGTCTCGATATAGTTGCTTACTGATGTATCTTATGCATATGGTCATCAGTTGAGGTATGATTGACAAGTTTAGAACCTTTAATGTCACCCTATGTTGATAACATAGTCCTTATGTTGAAACTATGATTATTGTGTACACTGACCATGCAGGTGATGACTAGCCATGAAAAGACTATGGGAAATATGTGATGAGTAACATCACTTTGATAATTACTCTTGTCGAAGAGTTTGCATGTATGATGTGTTTGTCCCATGATGATGATGTAAGCCTTGAGAGGCAGTGGCAATACATGATGAGGGATTGAGATTCCATGGTATGTGATGATCCTTGAGATGGATCTGGATGGTTGGCAAGAGGCCAAGTGATAAAATGTGATGTTAGATCCTTGAGATGGATCAGGTTGATGTGATTACAATAATAACATAATGTTGAGTTTTTGTTGTTTACCTTCTTTTGTATCTTGCATGTTATATAACTTGGTTGAATCTTGCAATACATCTAAAATATACTAAATAATTACAGTGAAATACATCATGTAGTTGCCCTGGCCATAGATCCATCATCGTCAGGAATTTGGTGATGGTGAAACGGGTTCTCCTACGGGTTAACTCGGAGTGCATATTGTTGAATATGCGAGGTTGCTCCTAGCCTAAAGTGAGGAGGTAAGAGTGCAACTTCGATTGTAGACTCCAGGGTGCGGATTCAGGCCCGTAGCCCAATTGTGATGAAGAGCATGGTGAACAGGCCCATGGCTCAGGATATGTGATATGAGGAGCATGAATGCGTTCATGGCTCTGAGCACGGTGAACAGGCTTGTGGCTCAGTTTCACTAGCACCGAGACCTATACTGAGGCGGGCTAGGCAGAGGGTAGCCTGACCTTGTGGCTAAGACCACTTCAGCATGAGACTATGGTCCTGCTTGTGTTGTACTCGTGCACTGACCACGAGGGGCGAGGTCGTGGAGTTCGGCTCTTCCATTGACCTTGTATGGCACTGGCTTGGGTTTCGCAACCGAAGGTTGGATTTCAGCGATACAGCTCACTTCCTCAGGGCATAATAATATGTAATTTAGCCGAATAGTATTACTGCTTAAGACAAACACAAAACATTGGTTGAGGCCTTGTTTGTGTAGTCAACTCTGTTATATCTTGTAGTTGCTTATATGTTCTTCATATGTAGTAGAACTTATATATCTCGTCTTGTTAATCATGTTTCACAAGTAATATTTGATTACATCTGATAAGTTGCTAGGCATAGACAACTTTATTTCATAACTGCTCTTTTATACCTTTTATCAGTTAGCTTCTTTATACATATCTGAGGTTTTGTAGTTTCGGCGGGGAGTTATGTTTCTTGCTGGGACAATGTTCTATTTGTTGGGTTTTAGGGGAGACAGAGAAGGCAGCGGAAACAAAAAATTCTCCCCCAACCCATACCGAGGAAACGCGTCAACGTCTATATAATAGGAAAGGATGGTTTGCGGAATCATACCTTGTCCCGAGGCTTGCTCGGCGACAATACCTCGCGCAATGCACGGTCTTCAACTCCGGACTTCGACGGTGTCTGTGCAGCTCCTGGTCGCACCGAACTGACAACTCCTAGTCGAACTGGACTGTCAGATGACAGTTGTCCTCCTAAGCGGCAGTGTCCTCCCGCCTCTGTAGTAGTCCACACGGACCACCTGGAACTCCACTCTCCTTGTCCCACAAGGAAGTGGAAGGAGTCGCACCCTCCTGTTGACGTACTAGTCGCCAACACGCTCTCCTACCTCCTGTTGCAACTACAGTTATCCTTCCCTTGTTGCACCTCCCTTTTGCGGGAAGCACTTGCTCGGGCTCTCTCACGGTTACCAAAACCAGAGAGAACGACAACTTGCAGAGCAACTGGTTGCACTGAGCTGTACTGAGAAGCCCCCAAATACCCCCTATATATATAGGAGAGACATGGGACAGGGTTCTCCATCCCGGGCAATGCGGGACTAATGCAGGAGTAGAAGGGTTCGAGAAATTTCCACAAAAAGCAACCGGTTCGCAACTTGAAATAATCGGTTCACAACTGAACTGATCGGTTCGGCCATTGAGTCGATCGGTTGGACCTGAGCCAACCGTTTGGGGCACTCCAACCGATCGGTTGGTGCCCTGAACCGATCGGTTCATGGTCCTAATCCGGCTCAAAAAGACTTTCCTTGTTTCTTTCCCAATTGGTATCGAATACCAATATTATTCCCAATCGAATTGGGCAATTTGAAACGAAAAGAAAATTCTTGCCGACATGACTTTCCCAACTGGTCGGTTGCACCAGTTGAGCCGATCGGTTCAACTCTTGAACCGGTCATCTCAACCTGGGCATGAGCCGATCGGCCTGGACACTCCAGCCGACCGGTTCAGCAACCTCAGCTGAACGGTTCATCACATGAACCGATCGGTTGGGAGCACAGGTTGGGAAAAATCAGTCAATTGCGATTTCAATCAATCTGATACTCCAATCAATGCGTCCAACACCTTGAACCATATGATATTGAGTCATCGACTGATTGAGTGTTCAATTGAACTACTAAACTCCTTTAGTAATCAATCTAAACATTGCTTTGTGGACAAAACTCCTCTTCCAGGTTAAATCCTATGTGTGTGACCCTGCAGGTCCATTTCACGTTGGCAGTGAAAGTTCATAACACTTATGACTTCACAAGTAAAGAGTGGTGCCTAGTCACACATCAGTGCTACCCAAGTGAAAGTAGAAAGTTGGAGAACAAATTTCATCCTACAATCCGTGAATGGTGTTACAACGAATGTATAATTCCTTTGTCACTGATATCCCGAATGAACTCGAGGCATGGAACAGTCATCCTGTCAACGTTCATTCACTTCCTTGATCTCAGAGTAGACTGGAAGAGATATGTATGACATCAGTATCACATACTGATTCACACATGCATGAACGCCTTTCTCAATCCTACTCATCAAGTGGCCATGGATATCAAACTCCCTCGGGAGGGACAAATCCCATATCTATCACTCACCCCTCAAAAGCCCCATGTGTCAAAGCCACCCAATCATCACCTTTATAACAACCCATGTTTCAGGACTGCGTTTGATGATGTCAAAGTGTGCCCAACGACATGTGTTGAGTGTAGTGATTTCAGGTCTAAGAATCACACTCACCACCATCACTGTGAGTACTGACTGTGACTACCATCTCATGGTTCCATGTGTCAAACTCATGGTGGGTCTGTCAGGTACACTTGTTCTCTAACAAGTACCTATGTGTTTGGTTTGATATCTCTATATCATGACTAATGAGATTCTGTCATCAACCAACACCACAATCTAGTCTTGTGTGTCATTGTTGTCTATCTACCTTCCACAATGACATCCGACTAGGGACATAACAAGAATGTACAAACTCTTAGCATCTGTATGATCTCATCGTTCAGGTCCTCAACCTGAAAGCATACGTCATTGAGTTCTGTCATTCTTTAGACATTCAATCTGTTCTATCACTATCTCATATGACTGAACCAGAAAGAATTGGAAGCTTGCCTTTGATGTTTATCAACTCAATCTTAATGTATCCCACCAATCATCCCATGATTGGCTCTCAGGGCATACATGCCAACACTATTGTCTCACTCCACTAGTTTACACCCTTTTTAGGTAGTCGAGCTAGACGTGGAGGTGGTCGCGGAGTTGCGGCCAAGCAGCAAGAAGAGAAGTAGAAGGCAAGCATTGGACATGCTGCTGTTTTGGATGTTTTATGATAGAGTCTAGAGTCATCCTTGTACTCTCAGGTCCTTGGCAGTGTTTTGACATTGTTTCACAATGTATAGTTGTTGATGTTTTGTATATCCTGTTGTCGGCCGGATGTGGGCCTTTATGTATGTTTAAGCAGGTGGTAAACTCATGTGATGATAAGATAGTTGTTGCTCTAAGTAGTAGACACGTATCGGATCTTGTATATGATCATATAACGTGTTTCTTTGCAGGATGTGGACTGGAATGTAATAGTTTCTCAATTTACCAGTTTTCCACAAATGGTTTTAATTAACCCGTGTTTTTGGTAATCTGTGGGTATGGTGATTTCCGCACGTTTTCGCGTAACACCTCACTGTCTATGTGATAGTGGGATGTGTTGCCACAAGTTTTGGTATCAGAGCTCTAGGCTCGCTGAGTCTATAGGGATTTAGGACTAGGTTGAGTCTGTTCTTGTGAGTTTTCCAAGTTTTCTTCCAACTTCTTCTGCCCTCAGCGAAAGAAAAGCCAAGATGTCTAGAAACCATGAAGAGCATGCTCCTGAGCATAGTGATGCTGCATCAGTCGATGGAGCTTTTGAGCAGGCACATGGAGATCGGGTGCCTGAGGTCCCCCAACCTAACCCAGCCATTCTTGAACATCCTGCCTACCAACAGCTTATGGGGCAGATGATGGCTATGATGAATCTCATGGTTGAGCGATTTCCAGTGCCTCCTCTATGAGCACAGGCTCCCCATGGTGAAACATCGGGTATTGGGAAGACCTTCGAGCGGCTTCGCCGAGTCGGAGCTTCAGATTATGCTGGAACGGCTGATCCAGTAGATGCGGATCTGTGGCTGACAAGTCTTAAGAAGGATTTTGGGATCCTCGACATCCCCGAAGTAGACAAAGTAAAGCACGTTGTCTACCTTCTGAAAGGTAGTGCTGGTCACTGGTGGACCATCGAGGAAGAAAAGCGGCCTGGTGAGGTGATCTATTGGGAAGTGTTCCGGCGTGAGTTCGTCACCAGATACTTCCCGAAGACGTATCTAGATGAAAAGATCAGTTAGGTTGAGAGCCTGTGACAAGGAACAATGAACATCACCGAGTACGAGGCCAAGTTCATGGATCTGCTGAGGTTTTGTCTTCACATGGCAGTGACAGATGAGGAACGGATTAGACGTTTCGAGAAGGGTCTGAGTTCTGAGCTGACAACCCCGTTGTCTGCATTGGAGAATCGAGAGAGGTTTGTGACGTTTGTGGAATCTGTCCAAAGAATCAAACGATCAGTTAGGGAGAAGAGAGAATCTATGGCTAAGAAGAGACCTACTCAGTTCCAGGGGCAGAGGTTTGGTGGCTTCAAGAAGCCAAGGTTTGCAGCACCGTCAGTGATGAGAGGTTCTGATGGACCGTCTCAGTGGTCTCCGAGTAGAGGAAGAGGTTATATTTCTTCACCATCTAAGGCACAAAGTACAGCTTCCGTGGTAGTGACAGGGCCATCTAGGCCACGGGTTGACGATAGAGCATGCCATCTGTGTGGTCAGATCAGGCATTGGAGGTTCAACTACCCGAATAGAGATGTTGAAGTGACACAGTAGCCGAGGCAAAATCATCAAGGATCAGAGAGGCTGCAGCTTAGTGGTAACAGAGGGCGAGGACGCGGTCAAGCGTCTCAAGTAGGTTCGTCTGCTCAAGGAAGCAGAGGTTGTGGATAGCAAGCAACGGCTCGATTCTATGCTATGAATCAGCCAGAGGTGATAGTCAACCCACGAGTAGTGACAGGTCAAATGGAGTTATTTCATTCTGATATGTCTTCTTCTTGCTTTATATCTGTTTTGGTTGACTCGGGTGCTACGCACTCTTTTATCGCCTATAGTATGCTTGAGAACTGTCGTTTACCTGTTAGTCGTAAGAAGGATAGTTTGTTGTTAGAAACCCCTCTTGATGGTTCCTCGTTGCTTCGAGAAGAGTGTCCATCTTGTGTCTTGTCTTTCTCGGGACACCGCATTCAAGTGGATCTTATACCACTTGATATGCACGGGTTTGACGTTATCCTTGGGATGGATACTTTAGAGAGGTACAAGGTTGTTTTGGACTGTGGATCCAAGCAGGCAGAGTTTGATGATGCTGGAGAGAAGTGGATCTTCTAGGGAGATAGGAAGATTCTTCCGACATGTCTGGTATCAGCTATGGTGGCAGATAAGCTGTTATGACAAGGATGTGAGGCATTCTTAGCTCATGTGGTGGATACCGTTGTGGATACCAAGGCAAAAGGTCCTAGTCTTGAAGAGGTGACCGTTGTTCAGGAGTTTGTAGATGTGTTTCCTGAGGAGTTTCCTGGTGTTCCTCTATCCCGAGAGATTGATTTTGAGATCAATCTGGTTCCAGGTACGCAGCCAGTTGCACAGACACCGTATAGGATGGCTCCAGTGGAGATGGCAGAGCTGAAGAAGCAGTTACAAGAATTTATGGACAAAGGTTTCATCCGACCAAGCACGTCGCCTTAGGGTGCTCCTGTGTTGTTCGTCAAGAAGCAGGATGGTTCGATGCGGTTGTGTATTGACTACCGGCAGTTGAACAAGGTCACGATCAAGAACAAATACCCGTTGCCGAGGATAGACGATTTGTTTGATCAGTTACGTGGTGCTACAGTGTTTTCGAAGATCGATCTACGATCCGGATATCATCAGTTGAGGATAAAGGCGAATGACATACCAAAGTCAGCTTTTCGGACGAGGTATGGTCATTTCGAGTTCGTGGTTATGCCGTTTGGGTTAACCAATGCACCTGCTGCTTTCATGGACCTGATGAACAGAGTGTTCCATCCGTTCTTAGATCAGTTTGTTGTAGTCTTCATATATGACATTTTGATCTACAGTCAGGACAGGCTAGAGCATGAGAAACATCTTCGTTGAGCGTTGACTCTTCTTCACCAACATCAGTTGTATTCCAAGTTCAGTAAGTGTGAGTTCTGGTTGGATGAAGTAACTTTCTTGGGTCATGTGATATCTACAGAAGGAGTCAAAGTAGATCTGAAGAAGGTGGAATCCGTTGTAGAATGGGAGCAGCCGAAGACGCCGATAGAAGTTCGCAGTTTTCTGGGGTTAGTAGGATACTACCGGAGGTTTATCAAGGACTTCAGTGTGATTGTGTTGCCAATGATGAAGTTGATAAGAAAGGATGTACCTTTTGTCTGGGATGATCAATGTCAACAAGCTTTCCATAGTTTGAAGGAGAAGCTGACCAGTGCTCCGGTGTTAATCCTGCGAGAGCCTGGGAAGGGCTATGTTGTTTTCTGTGATGCTTCCAAGAAAGGTTTAGGTTGTGTGCTGATGCAGGAAGATCATGTGGTTTCTTTTGCTTCATGACAGCTTAAGAAACATGAGGAGAACTATCCGACTCATGACTTGAAGCTGGCAGCAGTGGTTCATGTGTTAAAGATTTGGAGACACTATTTGTATGGGGAAGAGTGACAGATCTTCACGGATCATAAGAATCTAAAGTACATCTTTATGCAGCAAGAGTTGAATATGCGACAGTGGCGATGGATGGAGTTGATCAATGACTATGACTGCATTATCGAGTATCATCCCGGTAAGGCGAATGTGGTAGCTGATGCGCTTAGTCGAAAGTCTTCTTTTTCTTCCAAGAAGGCACAGTTGAGTTCCCTGGTATGCCATAGGCGGGATATGTTTGTTTCTTTGTGGCAGATGAACGTGCAAATAGATGTTTCTTCGTTAGCTGGACTTTTAGCATAGATGCAAGTCAAGCCTACGTTGAGACAGCAGATCAAAGATGCACAGTAGACAGATGATGTGGTACAGTTGATCAGATCAGAGTTCGGCAGCGAAAAGCGTGATGGGTTTCATGAGTCCGAGGATGGGCTAGTCTGCTATCATAATAGGATGGTGGTTCCAGATGTTGATGATCTGAGGAAACTAGTGCTCGAGGAAGCACACACGTCGATGTATGCTATGCATCCAGGTGTCACTAATATGTATCATAGTCTGAAGGACTTATATTGGTGGCCCGATTTGAAGAAAGATGTAGCTGAGTTCGTGGCAAGATGTGCGGTTTGTCAACAAGTAAAGGTTGAGCATTAGAAGCTGGCAGGTACGTTGCAACCCTTGCCGATACCGTGGTGGAAATGGGATCATATAACCATGGATTTCGTAGTTGGTCTACCCAGGACAACTAAGAATCATGATTCCATTTGGGTGATAGTGGACAGATTGACGAAGTCTGCCCATTTCCTACCTGTAAAGACGACGTATACAGCTGAGAAGCTCGCTAGAGTTAATGTGGATGATATAGTACATTTGCATGGTGTGTCAGTGACGATAGTTTCTGACAGAGGTCCTCAGTTTACGAGTCATTTCTTGGAACAGTTGCACAAGGCATTGGGAACGCAGTTGAGATTCAGTACCGCTTTCCACCCACAGACAGATGGACAGTCTGAGAGGACTATTCAGATCTTGGAGGATCTTCTCTGTGCTTGTGCTTTGCAGTTTCTAGGCAACTGGGATGTACATCTTAGTTTGATAGAGTTTTCCTACAACAACAGTTATCAACGGAGCATTGATATGGCTCCCTATGAGGCTTTGTATGAGAGGAAGTGCAGATCTCCTTTGTGTTGGTATGAGTCTGGTGAGTTTCAGCTTTTGGGTCCTGAGTTAGTACAGCAGACAACAGAAAAGATCAAGGTGATACAGCAACAGTTGAAAGTGGCATAGGACAAGCAGAAGTCTTATGCAGACAATCGCCAATGACCTTTGGAGTTCCAAGTAGGAGACAAAGTTTATCTTAAAGTATCGCCATGGAAGGTTGTGCTAAGGTTTGGACGGAAGGGTAAGTTGGCGCCCAGGTATATCGGGCCTTATCCAGTCACAGCACGGTTGGAAAGGTAGCTTATGAGATAGAGTTGCCTCCAGAGTGGCACAGGTTACATCCAGTGTTCCATGTCAGTATGCTAAAGAAAAGCCATCCAGGTTCAGGAATAGTGATACATCCAGTTGAAGTTGAGCTTGATGAAGATGTGACCTATGAGGAAGGTCATGTGGTGATCCTTGACATAAGGTTTAAGAAGCTGAAGAGGAAGGACCTGGTTCTTGTGAAGGTTCTTTGGCATCATCATGGCGTTTAGGAAGCCACGTGGGAGCTTGAGGAAGAGATGAGGAGGAAGTATCCCTCGCTTTTCTCTTCGGATTTCGGGGACGAAATCCCTTAAAGGGGGTTAGCTTGTAAGGACCCTGACCTTCCTTTAGGGTTTACCCTGTTTGCTTTGCTTAACCCTGGTGCTTTGGTGCTTGCTAATCACCTTTAGTGGTAATTAGGGTTTGGTTGTGCTTTGTTGAGAGTTGGAGGTGCTACTTGCAAATAACCCAAGTCTAGGGTTCTGTAGGCAAGTTTGCTGCCTTGAGAGGTGTTCCTCTCTCTTTGCTTCCTCTTGTGTAGAGAGGAAGGCTTGGGCTAGATGCTTGAGTTCTTTTGGGCCTGGTTGAGCTTGTTTGGGCCTTGAGGTGCCTTGTTTTGCCTTGGTTGAGCCTTGTATCAGCCAAGATGTGGAATTGTATCGGCCAAGGGAGTGTGTCACCCATGGGGATGAGGTGTGTCGCCCTAGGTGCTAGTTGTTGTGTCACCCATGATGCTTGACCTAGCCTTGACCTCGTTTGTGTCACCACTAGTGGACACTTGGTACATATCTTGGACATGTGCATGGAGCTTGCTAGAGTGGTGACTCGTGCACTATGACAAGTGTCCCTAGGTAGGTGACACCTTGCTTGGACCAACCTTGTTTTCTCCTCCCTTTCCTTCTATATAGGCGGTTCCTTTCCTTAGCTAGGAGTTCCTTTGGTTCCTCTCCATCTTGTGTACGACACTCCCTTCTTCCTTGCTTGTGTCGGCCGATACACCCCCCTTGAAGGAGAAAGTGGTGGTTGACATCCCTTGGAGTTCTTCTTCTTTGGAGCTTGGAGCTTAAGGCGGGTTGCATAACTTCTAACCCTAGCTACATTATCCCCTTTCTGGCTTATATGTTGTTGTTAGGATTTACATCTTGCTTAGTATCCTTGTTGGCCGATCCTCTTGGTGGTTTCTTGGTGAGCAATACTCCTTTCTTTCTTTGGTCTAGAGGAGTGAGTTTAAGCTTCTAGTACCATGAGAAACACCCCTCTTTCTTGGTCGATTGAGGTGAGCTTGTGTTCTAGTTGCTTGAGAAACATTCTCCTCTCACCATGGACTAGAAGGGTGAGCTCGGTTGGTTTTTGTGTTGCCCGATGGGTGATAGGTGCTGTGCAAGACCCCTCTTTCTTGGTTGATTGAGGTGAGCCATCTCCTTGGCCCTCTAGGGTTTTGAGCACCTTGTGTTTGAGGAGGAAGACAACCATGTATGTGTGTGAGTTGGCTGACAGGCCTGTGATGGACAATGTGGTTGCTCTTGTGTTGGGTGATGTGTGGTGGTGTCGGGCGACACCCCTTGTTCTTGTGACGGGCTTCACAACTCTTTTCCTTGTTTTGCGTCGGCCGTTAGGCCTAGATCAGTGGATGAACGCCATGTGGGTTGAGTTATCTCTCTTTCTCTCTCTCGGACGTTATGTTTAGTGTTTGACCTGGTCGCTAGCCCCTGTGACGGGCATTGCCCGATATGTGAGGAGTGCCCGACACTCTACCCCTGTCGCGCGACACTCCCCCTTGTAACGCTGTGTCGCGCGCTAGTTGCCTTGGTGGCAACGCAGCGTTGTTGCTTGCTCACTTATCGGTCGTTATGTGTTGATCCTTGGGTGAGGGTAGGTTGCCCGATACACCTCTTTTAGTAGAGGGTTTTGGAATCTTTTGTGAGGGATCCTTATATCATGAAAACAGCCTAGTGGTATATGTCTTTGCTTAACGATGGTGACTCCTTATATAGATGATGGTGCACGTTATCATAAGCTTGATCATTTATCTTAGCCTGGTGATTATTTGTTAATTCTAACAGTGGTAATGGTAGTGGTAATGATAACACTTGTTCTGTATATCTGGCATGACTACATGCATGAAGTGAACACCTTGATTAATTGAATAATACTGAGATGAGGATAAGTCTAGATATAGTTGCTTAATGATGTATCTTATGTGTATGGTCATCAGTTGAGGTATGATTGACAAGTTTAGAACCTTTAATGTCACCCTATGTTGATAACATAGTCCTTATGTTGAAAATATGATTATTGTGTACACTGACCATGCAGGTGATGACTAGCCATGAAAAGACTATGGGAAATATGTGATGAGTAACATCACTTTGATAATTACTCTTGTCGAAGAGGTTGCATGTATGATGTGTTTGTCCCATGATGATGATGTAAGCCTTGAGAGGCAGTGGCAATACATGATGAGGGATTGAGATTCCATGGTATGTGATGATCCTTGAGATGGATCTAGATGGTTGGCAAGAGGCCAAGTGATAACATGTGATGTTGGATCCTTGAGATGGATCAGGTTGATGTGATTACAATAATAACATAATGTTGAGTTTATGTTGTTTACCTTCTGTTGTATCTTGCATGTTATATAACTTGGTTGAATCTTGCAAACCATCTAAAAGATACTAAATAATTACAGTGAAATACATCATGTAGTTGCCCTGGCCATAGATCCATCATCGTCAGGAATTTGGTGATGGTGAAACGGGTTCTCCTACGGGTTAACCCGGAGCACATATTGTTGAATATGTGAGGTTGCTCCTAGCCTAAAGTGAGGATGTAAGAGTGCAACTTCGGTTGTAGACTCCAGGGTGCGGATTCAGGCCCGTAGCCCAATTGTGATGAAGAGCATGGTGAATAGGCCCATGGCTCAGGATATGTGATATTAGGAGCATGAATGCGTTCATGGCTCAGAGCACAGTGAATAGGCTCACGGCTCAGTTTCACTAGCGCTGAGACCTGTACTGAGGCGGGTTAGGCAGAGGGTAGCCTGACCCTGTGGCTAAGACCACTTCAGCATGAGACTGCGGTCCTGCTTGTGTTGTACTCATGCACTGACCACGAGGGGCGAGGTCATGGAGTCCGGCTCTTCCATTGACCTTGTATGGCACCGGCTTGGGTTTCGCAACTGAAGGTTGGATTTGAGCGGTATGGCTCACTTCCTCAAGGCATAATAATATGTAATTCAGCCTAATAGTATTACTGCTTAAGACAAACACGAAACATTGGTTGAGGCCTTGTTTGTGTAGTCAACTCTGTTATATCTTGCAGTTGCTTATGTGTTCTTCATATGTAGTAGAACTTATATATCTCATCTTGTTAATCATGTTTCACAAGTAATATTTGATTACATCTGATAAGTTGCTAGGCATAGACAGCTTTATTTCATAACTGCTCTTTTATACCTTTTATCAGTTAGCTATTTTATACATATCTGAGGTTTTGTAGTTTCGGAGGGGAGTTATGTTTCTCTCTGGGATAATGTTTGATTGTCTCACTCTGCTGGTTTTCACCCTTTTTGAGTAATCGAGCTAGACGTTGAGGTTGTCGCGAAGTTGCGGCTGAGCAGCAAGAAGAGCAGTAGAAGGCAAGCGTTGGACATGTTGTTGTTTTGGATGTTTTGTGATAGAGTCTAGAGTCATCCCTGTACTCTCAGGTCCTTGGTAACGTTTTGACACTGTTTTACAATGTATAGTTGTTGATGTTTTGTATATCCTGTTGTCGGTCGGATGTGGGCCTTTATGTATGTTTAAACAGGTGGTAAACTCATGTGATGATCAGATAGTTGTTGCTCTAAGTAGTGGACACGTATCGGATCTTGTATATGATCATATAATGTGTTTCTTTGCAGGATGTGGACTGGAATGTAATAGTTTCTCAGTTTACCAGTTTTCCACAAACAGTTTTAATTAACCCGTGTTTTTGGTAATCTGTGGTTATGGTGATTTCTGCATGTTTTCGCGTAACACCTCGTTGTCTGTGTGATAGTGGGATGTGTTGCCACATTGGGCATAGCCAGGTATAAGCTATGATGTTTTATTATTGAAATTGTTTTATGGGCCTTGTGAGCCATAATATGCTTTGTTTCCTAGTAAGAGGTAACAAGATATTAAATAGGCTTTGAGAGCCATGTGAGATGCTTGTGCAGAAAGTATCGTGTTTACATTAGTCAGATGACCTGAAGGTATTAGTTACCTGATAAGTGGTAACAAGTGTTCTTTGATGAACTGAGGTTTGAATACCCAGATCCAATAAATATGATGATGACATTGTTAAGGGATGTGGAAATCCTAGTACTGAGGTCAGGAATTGAGATCCCAATGTTTTATAAAGCTTCAAAAAGTATTTGATAGAAGCATTACTCATTCTTTGTAGCATTTTTTATATACTTCATGTTTGGAATCTTGATTGGTGTTAAAAGAATAGGGTAATGTACTTAACTAATCAAGTGAAATATTATCATGTAAAGTCATGTCCATAGATCCATCATCGTTAGTAGTTGGTGATGGTGAAACAGGTTTTCCTACGGGAACTCCTGGAATGCATATTTTTGAATATGTGGGGGTAATGGGCAAATATATCCTTACGCCTCATATGAATGACTGTGATGGAGTGGACTTTCGGAATCCTTAAATGTCCAATGACATATTGAAATTCATATGTTGACTTATCTTGAGAACTCCAAGTACTTTGATAAAATATGGATGATTAGTTGTGTTGACACCAAGATTAAGATCCCTAAGTTGATTCCCTTTTTTGGATTAAGTTGTTCATTGGTCAAGTAGTGGAAGCTTGAGGAGCCACAGATCGAGTATGTGGCCCTCACTTAATCCTTTAGATGGCTAGAATCGAACGAACCCCATCATCTCACCTTGCTGTTATGTTGTTGAGTTGAAGTGAGTGGCTGATGGTCCATGCAAGCATGATCACTAATCGTGGGGTGAGAGGAGCGGGAGATAACCGACGGGTTGTTTACTACTTCCCAAGATGAACTGTTTGACCCCCCCCCTGAGAGTGCGAGCCCTCCATCCCCCGCAAGAGTGCTCACTACCACGGAGCTTTGCTCTGGGGATGGGTCTTTCACCCCACCGCCGATAGTGGCTTGCAAACTGCAAACTCCACCACAGATCGACCTCATCGAGGCAGGGCTTCGGAGCCTCTAGCATCAACCCAAGCAGCGATAGCCCAAGGAAGACCCTGGTGGCTGCGCCAACCCCTCACTAGAGGCGCAGTAAGCAGTGCCAACCTCCTTGAGCTCGCGGTGAGCAGATGCAGGCAGAGAGACGAGAGACCGAGGAAGTGGGGTGGTACGTGACTCAGATGAGGAGGAGAGCAGCTTCTGCGGTTGCATGCCGGAGAGGAGAACCGGCGGCGGCATACAGCATGCGTCGAGCATTTTGGTCATAGAGGAACAACCAGCAACCTCACTAGCAGGTCTGAGTTTCAACCTTTACCCACGATGGACACCCCTTTTCCGCCGGCGATTTCTGCCGCAAGACCCACTGCGTTAGGCAAGGGGCACCCGTGCTCCTACTCGCTGAGAAGCAGCATCGAGCAGAGGATATTTTGAGGAGGTAGAGGCATCATCAGTAGTGGCCGGCGAGTAGCAGTCAGCAACTGATCTCTCACCAGAAGATGGAGCACGGCAATGTCTGAGCACGCCCGTGGATGCATGCTTAACGGCGGGCGGCGGCCGTGGTCGCGTGAGAACAGAACGCGGGGTCGGGTTCTGTTACCGCTGAGATTGTGTCAAACATGAGAAGGGAGAGAGTCCAATCGTGAGGTAGATGGAAGAAGGGAAGAAGATCTGGAGACGGGGGGGTCCTTGCTGGGAATCCCTGTGGCAGCGACGGCTTCGTGCGAAGAAGAGGATGCAAACTCACCCCAGTCCGAGTAGACGAGCGGAGAACGAACCTGTCGACCTCATGAGTGGCCAAAGTAGTACGTCCCTGTGCCATCTTTTTATCACCGGAGCACAGCCTCACCAGGCGGCGGTGTGTCTGTGCGGCGATAGGAACGTGTAGGCAGAAGATCGTGAGATCGCGAGAATGAGAAGAGAGGATCGGGTGAACCGGGTCCAAAGCCAAGAACTAAATTGGCTCCGTATGGAGGAGAAGAGCAGCGCTGACACGTGTGAGCCTGTGATTGGTGAAAAAGGTAAATTACCTCAAATCATCCAGTTCTTATATATTTCATAATAATTAGCTCGTATGTCAAAAAAAGGCAAACAAAATACCAAAATTCTCAGAAAATTGCATAGAACAAGATGAAACTATAATATCAGGCTTTTGATGAACTAATATCGATGATATCATAAAAGATATGTAATGCTAGTTTGATGCATAATAAATAGTAAATGATAACCTAAAATCATGAAAATACTCCAGTAGCGCTTAAATGTTATGTGTAACACATATGATGTTAGATATGATGATAATTGAACATGAAATCATGTAGTTTTCTTTATATGGCTAATAACCCTAATCAAAATGCGGAAAATACATTAATGATCAATAAATGATGAAATTTACAGAGTAATCTCATATCAGTATCTGGAACCTCAGATTTAAATATGAGATCAGGATGATATCCTTAATCCATGTTATACGTTAATGTTTGTTCTTAATATGATATAAACCCTAATATGATTAATACATGTAACATAGGGTTAACATGTGCACATAATCATATGTAATAAAGTAATCAGATTATGCATCCTAATCTGGAATATAAGATCAGTAACCTAATTATGAGAATATAAGACAAGTAATTATGCACATGTCTTAATGAGCTAAGCTAAACTCTAAAATGGACCTAACTAGGGTTGATATGATGAGAACCTGATGATAGTATATGATCTTGTCTTAATCAGGGTTTGACCTGGGATACATAGTTGACTCTTGGATATATATGTTGTGATCTATCTCTTTGGAAGGTACGTCATTACCTCTTGCTTGGCTTATTATACATTATGCTTGTGTTATATGGTAGTAAAGACTTGGCATATGATATTGATTGAAATGATGGTCTTGTATGATATGTTGCTTGAATTTCCATACTTATGGCTATGAACACCTGCAAACATAATATAAATGTTCCATCATAAGATAGCTCATAAACCACTCGGTGGTAGAGCGCATGCATATTGATCACAAACCAATTGGTGGTAGATCATATGATGTTTGTATAATGATCACAAACCACTTGGTGGTAGATCATAAGGCCTAAAGACGTCAAAGCCACTCGGTGGCAGACGCACGAGATGTATGATGGAAATGTGTTTAAAATATGTGTTCTCTTTTAATAATGAATATCTTTGTGTAAGTATACGCTTTTCTTATATTCTTCTGTTACTGCCAAGTATTAGTTTTATCTTATTGCCAAGATATGATGAGAGGTATCTAAAAGACACATAGGCGTACTCAGTACAATATTCTTGAATATTGTGCTGACGTGTACTGCATGTAATCTTTTGTTTAGGTTGTGGTTATGCTCTTGAAGATCCAGGATAGAGAGAGTTGTGTGGCGAGCTGATGTACAGGTGGACCTGTTGTCTTAAGATCCTGTAGTTTAGTTGTAGTACATGTATATGTATAGTTTGATGCTCAATATGTAATATCAAATGTTGTAACAATTCATGTTGTAATTATATGTTGAATGGTGAACATGTGTGTATGGTTTTATTATTGTTCATGTACATGTGCTACTGATTGTTTCCTTATGACTTCCTCTGATTTTCTTCTTCTTAGCCTTGTGTGGGATGTTTAAATTGGGATTCTCGCTGAGGTGAGGGTTTCAATTTGGACGTCACACATCAGATTAAGTTTTAGAAAATCTGGGGATGTCACAGGTGGTATCAGAGCATGAACAATAGCAAAGCCTGACATTTGCTCATTATGCAACACAAAACTAAAGAACCTTGAACTTAATAATCTTTTAGGGTTAGATTAGTCATCTTTTAGAGACTAGATCTGACCTAGCCTCTAGGTTAGCACCTAGATGTCCGAGAACTAGGTCTAGACGGGTGCTTGTTGAGTAGCAAGTCCTGAGATGTCGTTCTTTCCTTGTAGTGCAGCGGTATGGGACGTTGCACTATTTGGAAATGACGTGCATCAAGGGAAGAGAAACCCTAGACATATTGCACACGTTGTCTAGAGTAGCTACATTAGTCTACACCATGTTCTCACCCCTTTCCTTAGTTTTCATGACATTGTACTCTCTACTATGTGTGGGACACTCGTTTTCAGGATTTGGTTTTGGATTCCAATCGGATCGAATCTTGATAGTTTTCTCTGACGCATGTTTTATCAGAGAAAAACTATATAATATTTTATTATGTATATGTATTACAAAAATGTGTCCCCACACATGTACGAGTAGGAGGTGGTCATGTAACCTAAGTGAAAGTGAATGACATCAGTCTAGAAGAGAGTGTAGTTCTAGATTAGATGTCTAGAGCCTTTTTGATATATATATGTGATATATGGAATAGATGAAATAAGTTTTGATGATATGATGTAAGTTTTGTATAGAAGACATAAGATGTTTATGATGAAATATGTTTGTCTTTGAGGACTTGAGTTTAGTTTTGAGGATTTGAGATAAGTTTTATGATGCAAGTAACTAGGATTTTATGAGATAAGATAAGTTTAGTTAAGACAAGGTTGTGAGTCAGCATGAGCCTCAAGCTCTTTTACAAAGGAGGACCTCTAGTGTTAGGACCAGTTTTGGGGTTAGCTCAAGAGAGAGTGAGACCCGCAAGGAGAAGGTCAGAGAACCTAGACTCCAAGATATGAGAAATATGTGATGCAATATGTCATAAATTAGACTACTCCTCAATGATTGAGTTGAGTTGCTTTATGCATGATTCCTATAGTTTTGTTGAATCCTAGATGTCCTTGGGAGAACCAAACCCTAGAGATAGAGAGAGGCTGGTTACATGTACATATGCGAACATCAATATGAGCGCCTACCATCTGGGTGAGGGAGAGAGCCCAAGACCCTAGAGGAGGTAGCTATGATAGCTTCTGAGAAGCCTCATGCTCGGGTTGGTGGTTTCTCATATAGGAATCTAGTGGTGTGTATATAAGAGGAAGAGAGTTGAGAAATAATTTTCATGATAAGAGTATGTCATAGTATGTTTGGTTTGTGCTTATGTGGCTAGAGCTAGTAAAGCAATCGACTAATGCCAATGAGGTATACCTTATAACCCTAGATTAGGGAGGAAAGATAAAGTTTTTGTTTATGAGATACTCATAGAGTTGAGTTAGCTCAAAGAGTTTGAGCATGACAGTACCCTCATGATACAGGTTAGGAGAACCTCAACTGGACTAGATGAAGTTTGATATATGTTTAATAAGCCACTCACATAAGTTTTTTTAGCACAACCATAATATAATATATGTAAGGATGTGTTCAAATCTCGAGATGTGATATGTAGACATGATGTGACTAAAACCTAGAGATGGTTTAATAGATGCTAACACATATATGGTTAACCATGTACACGAATAATGATGATAATGTGATAATTGTTGGTTAATCTTGTGATGAAATCACTAGTAAATGTTGCAATTTATTATGAGCAATGAAATAAGATCATATGAATGAGACATGTTACATGAGATGTTAATCATAGTGCTAATAAAGATGAAAAACATAGTTGACAACTAGCATAGCATAATGATTATGACACCTTAATATGACCTAGATGGATAAAGTGGGTTAACTATAGTTAACGCTCTCCTAAAAATCATATTTTAATGTTGAACATGTTCTAATAATTAGCTCAATTAAATGTTGATGACACATTGATATAATGGGTTAACCTTTCTTAACTCCTTTAGAGCATGGTAATATGATGTGGGAACCTTAATGCATGGCTAAAGATAAGGAAGCAAATCTAACATATGAGATATGTAATGACATAGCCTAAGTTTCTAAACCTTAAAGTGGTACCCTACATGGATAAGGTTTTCCCTGGAAGTATGAGTTTAGTTTACTTTTGAGGATGAAAATTTCTTTTATGTTGTATATGATGTGAAGAACTAGTTTTTGATTTAATTTCGAGGACGAAATTTTGTTTTAAGGTGTATAGGATGTGATGGAGTGGACTTTCGGAATCCTTAAATGTCCAATGACATTGAAATTCATATGTTGACTTATCTTGAGAACTCCAAGTACTTTGATAAAATATGGATGATTAGTTGTGTTGACACCAAGATTAAGATCCCTAAGTTGATTCCCTTTTTTGGATTAAGTTGTTCATTGGTCAAGTAGTGGAAGCTTGAGGAGCCGCAGATCGAGTACGTGGCCCTCACTTAATCCTTTAGATGGCTAGAATCGAACGAACCCCATCATCTCACCTTGTTGTTATGTTGTTGAGTTGAAGTGAGTGGTTGATGGTCCATGCAAGCACGATCACTGATCATGGGGTGAGAGGAGCGGGAGATAACCGACGGGTTGTTTACTACTTCCCAAGATGAACTGTTTGACCCCCCCTGAGAGTGTGAGCCCTCCATCCCCCGCAAGAGTGCTCACTACCACGGAGCTTTGCTCTGGGGATGGGTCTTTCACCCCACCGCCGATAGTGGCTTGCAAACTGCAAACTCCACCACAGATCGACCTCATCGAGGCAGGGCTTCGGAGCCTCTAGCATCAACCCAAGCAGCGATAGCCCAAGGAAGACCCTGGTGGCTGCGCCAACCCCTCACTAGAGGCACAGTAAGCAGTGCCAACCTCCTTGAGCTCGCGGTGAGGAGATGCAGGCAGAGAGACGAGAGACCGAGGAAGTGGGGTGGTACGTGACTCAGATGAGGAGGAGAGCAGCTTCTGCGGTTGCATGCCGGAGAGGAGAACCGGCGGCGGCGTACATCATGCGTCGAGCATTTTGGTCATAGAGGAACAACCAGCAACCTCACTAGCAGGTCTGAGTTTCAACCTTTACCCACGATGGACACCCCTTTTCTGCCGGCGATTTCTGCCGCAAGACCCGCTGCGTTAGGCAAGGGGCACCCGTGCTCCTACTCGCTGAAAAGCAGCATCGAGCAGAGGAGAGTTTGAGGAGGTAGAGGCGTCATCAGTAGTGGACGGCGAGTAGTAGTCAGCAACTGATCTCTCACCAGAAGATGGAGCACGGCAATGTCTGAGCACGCCCGTGGATGCATGCTTAATGGCGGGCGGCGGCCGTGGTCGCGTGAGAACAGAATGCGGGGTCGGGTTCTGTTACCTCTGAGATTGTGTCAAACGTGAGAAGGGAGAGAGTCCAATCGTGAGGTAGATGGAAGAAGGGAAGAAGATCTGGAGACGGGGGGTTCCTTGCTGGGAATCCCTGTGGCAGCGACGGCTTCGTGCGAAGAAGAGGATGTGAACTCACCCCAGTCTGAGCAGACGAGCGGAGAACGAACCTGCCGACCTCATGAGTGGCCAAAGTAGTACGTCCCTGTGCCATATTTTTATCACCGAAGCACAGCCTCACCAGGCGGCGGCGTGTCTGTGCGGCGATAGGAACATGTAGGCAGAAGATCGTGAGATTGCGAGAATGAGAAGAGAGGATCGGTTGAACCGGGTCCAAAGCCAAGAACTAAATTGGCTCCGTATGGAGGAGAAGAGCAGTGCTGACACGTGTGAGCCTGTGATTGGTGAAAAAGGTAAATTACCTCAAATCATCTAGTTCTTATATATTTCATAATAATTAGCTCGTATGTCAGAAAAAGGCAAATAAAATACCAAAATTCTCAGAAAATTGCATAGAACAAGATGAAACTATAATATCAGGCTTTTGATGAACTAATATCGATGATATCATAAAATATATGTAATGCTAGTTTGATGCATAATAAATAGTAAATGATGACCTAAAATCATGAAAATACTCCAGTAGCACTTAAATGTTATGTGTAACACATATGATGTTAGATATGATGATAATTGAACATGAAATCATGTAGTTTTCTTTATATGGCTAATAACCCTAATCAAAATGCGGAAAATACATTAATGATCAATAAATGATGAAATTTACAGAGTAATCTCATATCAGTATCTGGAACCTCAGATTTAAATATGAGATCAGGATGATATCCTTAATCCATGTTATACGTTAATGTTTGTTCTTAATATGATATAAACCCTAATATGATTAATACATGTAACATAGGGTTAACATGTGCACATAATCATATGTAATAAAGTAATCAGATTATGCATCCTAATCTGGAATATAAGATCAGTAACCTAATTATGAGAATATAAGACAAGTAATTATGCACATGTCTTAATGAGCTAAGCTAAACTCTAAAATGGACCTAACTAGGGTTGATATGATGAGAACCTGATGATAGTATATGATCTTGTCTTAATCAGGGTTTGACCTGGGATACATAGTTGACTCTTGGATATATATATGTTGTGATCTATCTCTTTGGAAGGTACGTCATTACCTCTTGCTTGGCTTATTATACATTATGCTTGTGTTATATGGTAGTAAAGACTTGGCATATGATATTGATTGAAATGATGGTCTTGTATGATATGTTGCTTGAATTTCCATACTTATGGCTATGAACACCTGCAAACATAATATAAATGTTCCATCATAAGATAGCTCATAAACCACTCGGTGGTAGAGCGCATGCATATTGATCACAAACCAATTGGTGGTAGATCATATGATGTTTTTATAATGATCACAAACCACTTGGTGGTAGATCATAAGGCCTAAAGACGTCAAAGCCACTCGGTGGCAGACGCACGAGATGTATGATGGAAATGTGTTTAAAATATGTGTTCTCTTTTGATAATGAATATCTTTGTGTAAGTATACGCTTTTCTTATATTCTTATGTTACTGCCAAGTATTAGTTTTATCTTATTGCCAAGATATGATGAGAGGTATCTAAAAGACACGTAGGCGTACTCAGTACAATATTCTTGAATATTGTGCTGACGTGTACCGCATGTAATCTTTTGTTTAGGTTGTGGTTATGCTCTTGAAGATCCAGGATAGAGAGAGTTGTGTGGAGAGCTGATGTACAGGTGGACCTGTTGTCTTAAGATCCTGTAGTTTAGTTGTAGTACATGTATATGTATAGTTTGCTGCTCAATATGTAATATCAAATGTTGTAACAATTCATGTTGTAATTATATGTTGAATGGTGAACATGTGTGTATGGTTTTATTATTGTTCATGTACATGTGCTACTGATTGTTTCCTTATGACTTCCTCTAATTTTCTTCTTCTTAGCCTCGTGTGGGATGTTTAAATTGGGATTCTCGCTGAGGTGAGGGTTTCAATTTGGACGTCACACATCAGATTAAGTTTTAGAAAATTTGGGGATGTCACAATGACTGCGGCCCATATCCTATGCACAAGAATGGTTATGGACCATATCCCAGTGAGAGTATGGATATGGTCCATAACTCCACAATACCAGGCATTGGCTAAGGGCCATATCTTGAAAAGAGTATATGCTACGGGCTGTAACTCTATAGCGAAGTTACCAGTATACCTGTAACATCCCTGACCTGGGTTATGCCTTAAACCTAGGTGGTTTGCTTAATAAAGTTAATTAAATGTTTTTCCTTAATTTTTGAAAAGTAATTAAGGATCAAGAGGAACTTATGTTTCAATTTTAGTCCTTTTCGAATAATGTTGAAACATTGTTTTGCTTATTTTGGACCAAAGTGCAAATTACCTAAGTTGAGGGATTAAATTGCAAATGTTGCATGATAGGAAGTTCCTCAAGTGTTGAAGCATCATAAGGATGAAAATGATGTAGTGGTATGGCTTGTGGTAGCCTGAGTAACAAGAAAGAGCTTGTTGAACAATGTTTGTGCATTAAAACCTAGTTTTGGTGTAATGTGCAATTTACCCAAAACCCAGGGTTCAATATGCAAATTACCACTTCATAATAGTCCCTAATGTTTCTTGGCATCATTTAGAGCAAATAAAATGAGAGGGGTGTCTCATTTGTATCTCTTTGGAGGAGAGATAATCTTGATATTAAAATAATCAAGATTTAAGCATAATTGGAACTTTACTTCAATGTAATGCAAAAATAAATATATTAATTAAATCCCCCTTTAACCAAAAGGTAAGGGATGAGTTTTCAAGAGAATGGACGACCATGTTCCTTGCAAAGGCACGAAAATATCCAAAGCAAGTGGATAACTCACACACATTATTATAAGAAAAAGAAATATCCACTCACTTATGGATATTATTATAATATGATTTAAGCTGCTTAATTTGCTTTACTTTAAATCATGGATAATTGAGAGTAATAAGAGGCAAATAAGATAGCCTCATGGCCAAGGAAGGGAAGGGGTAAGGGGCAAGGAAATGGAGGAGATAATCCCTACTTTCTCTCTCCTAAAATGAATTTTTAATAAAATGCATATATGCTCTTTTATCCATGAGTTGAAAGGGTAATTTTGAAACCCCTTTCACTTCTTGCTTTCAAAAACGACCAAAGGAGCTTGTAACAACAGTAGGACGACCCCCAACCTGTTGGTAAGCTTCTTGACCTCCTTTCACCATGATTTCATGGTGGAAATCAAAAATAAATGATGGATTTCTTCTTTTCTCCATGCAATCTTATATCCTAGCCATTCCTTTTCACTCAAAATCTTGAGGATGGACTTGGGATAGTTCATAAATCTTCTTCCACCATTAAAGACGTGTATATTGGAGCTTTGAAGCTCAATTGGAGGCGGGTTATATAACTTGAACCCCTTTACATTGTTATTCAACTATTAATCTTACAATTTCGTTGATTCCTTCATCTTCTTGATTAATTGTTGGTTGAAATGGGTAATTCCATGAAATCAGAGGTAATAAGAACTACAGGGACGAAGGTAGATGATAATGACATCATCTTGGACACATTTCCCAAAGAAATTATATGTCATTCGGTTTCAACAAACTTGCTCATTCGGTTTCAACAAAACTGTTTGAAAGCAAACGGTTTCATCAAACCATTTGGGAGAGTTGACCAGGGTTGACCATTTGGAAATTTTGATGCTAATTATACTGGTTGATTACCCACCAAATTTAATTGATTAATTCCAAAGGTTTCATTAGTTGAAGGTTAATCAATTAGCAAACCCTAATCGGGTTAAGTGCTAAAATTCAATTTGGTTAATTTAGATTTTTGGGTGTTTGAGCCCAAATGGTCCCAAGACCGTTTGGAGGTCACCCAAATGGTCTCAAGACCGTTTGGGGGTCACCCAAGACCATTTGGAGGTCTAGGGTTAAGTATGGTTGAGTAATTGAAGGTCTAGAGATACCAAATTGAAATGCAATTAAGTGTTGATTTTATGATCAATCTAATGATCTAAACCCTAATGGAATTTTACAAATTCCAAGGATAGGATGATGCAAACGGTCTCAAGACCATTTGGAGGTCATCCAAATGACCTCAAGACGTTTGCGGTCAGGTCATGTCAAAAGTTTGATGATAGTTCATTGGTTTCAATTGAATCAGTTCCACAATGTTGAACAATGATGGCTACTCGATTCAAAGCCCTAATTGAAGGTTCCTTGAGTTGAAATATTAGATCAATTGGGTTCCAAACCCTAATTGATGGTTTAATTGAAGGTTGATTCAATATTTAAAGTGATAAAGAAATCAAGGACTCAATTGATAATTGGTCCATCCATTGAAATCATGAATTGTGTAAGTGTTGGAAGGACTTTTTGGTCCATTCAGTTTTGAGATGGTTTGGACCAAACGGTCTCAAGAATGTTTGGGACCAAACGGTCTCAAAATGTTTGGAGACCCAAGCCCATTCGGTTTCAAACCGTTTGGAGCATCTATAGTCAAGAACGTTTGGATGTTTCAATATGATTTAATTAGTGGGGAACCTAAGGTGATGAAAGATGAAATGACCCTATGGTTGCTACTGATTTATCTCAAAGATAATCACTAGGGTTGTACCTTTAAGGTACTAAGTAATTGGTAACCCTAGATGAGTTAATCCCTAAAGCTTTAGTAAGAAATATTTTTAATACAGTATGTCAACCCTAATTGAATGTATTTAATTAAAGGGTTGCTTGACCTAATTTATTCATGGTCGACATAGTCAACATCCTAGAGAGGATGAGAGAGAGAGGAATCCATACATGTAGGGTAATCATGCAATGGATAAGCCTCAAATACCTTCAATATGAATAAATTAAGATTCTAAAGTATGATCTTTGATGAAGTGATCATAAAACCCTAATCAAGAAGGTTATTGAGCCTTAACCCTAATTTAGGGCAATGCTAGGTGTAACCCTAATATAGGGAAAGGATGAAACCCTAATTGAGGTTGATTCCATGAGAAACCCTAATTGAGGTTGATTCCATGAGAAACCCTAATTGAGGTTGATTCCATGAGAAACCCTAATTGAGGTTGACTCCATGAGAAACCCTAATTGAGGTTGATTCCATGAGATACCCTAATTGAGGTTGATTCTAAGAGAAACCCTAATTGAAGTTGATTCCATGAGAAACCCTAATTGAGGATGATTCCATGAGAAACCCTAATTGAGGTTGATTCCATGAGAAAACCTAATTGAGGTTGATTCCAAGAGAAACCCTAATGGAGGGTGATACCATGAGAAACCCTAGTTGGGATGAATAGTAAACGCTAATTATGGGTAATGTGATATGAATGCCTAATGAAAGGTGATGGTATATGAAATCCTAACCCTAATAAAGGGTGATGGTATGGGAGACCTAATCCTAATAATGAGCAAAGCCTTAACCTAAGATGAGTCCCTATCATGGAAGATAGTTGGACAATCCTTATGTGTGTTCTATGATCTATGCACTTCACAGTAAAGGTGATAGGCTAGTATATGGAAGTATTAAGATGAGAAATACCTTAATACAATATAAATCGATAAAATCAAGTAAGTTTAAAGTGTTAAGGGAAGTGATATATCAAGACATCATAAATATCACATCCAGCTCTTTAAGAATGATATCCCTTGATGCATCACAAATCCAACATACTTGGATGAGTTGCATAATAAGAGTGTTGTCCTAATCATTACATTAATATGTAATATGTTTTATGAACCATGAGATTGGTTGTTTCCTAGTTAAAGGTGACAAGATGTTAAATGTGCTTTATGAGCCATGAGTCTGGTTGTTACCTAGTAAGAGGTAACAAGATATTTTAATAGGCCTTGTAAACCACATGAGTAAGTTGATACCTAGTGGGAAGTACCAAGATAATTATAAAAGCCCACTGTAAGAGATGATAATGTTCTTAATAAACCAAGAAAATGGAAACTTAGTAACATAATAATTATAAAAAAAGGATACAATAATAATAATGGAACCTTGATTATACAAGTGTGGAGAAGAGAGGGATACTTGTATTACATAGAGGATGTGATTGAGTATGATAGCATGGCCAAAGTTTAAATGTTAGTAACATAATGAGGTACCCAGTGCTGTGTAAATAGACATGGGATGAAAATACAGGAATGGCATAGTCCACTACCTAGAATAGATGCACATGATTGGCATAGTCCATTACCTGGAATAATAACACAGGATTGGTTAAATCCCAATACCTGGAATAATAACACAGGATTGGTTAAATCCCAATACCTAGAATAATAACACAGGATTGGTTAAACCCCAATACGTGGAATAATGTCACAGGATTGGCATAGTCCAATACCTGGAATAATAACACAGGATTGGTTACATCCCAATACCTAGAATAACTGCTCAAGATTGGTAATAACCTAATACCTGGAATAATTGCACAGGATTGACATAGTTCAATACCTGGAATAACTGCACAGGATTGGTAATAACCCAATACCTAGAATAATATCACAGGATTGACATAGTTCAATACCTGGAATAATATCACAGGATTGGTAACAACCCAATACCTGGAATAACTGCACAATATTGGTAATAACCCAATACCTGGAATAATATCACAAGATTGGTAACAACCCAATACCTGGAATAATTGCATAGGTTTGTCATAGTCCACTACCTGGAATGGATGCACAGGGTTGGCATAGTCCAATACCTGGAATAGATGCACAAGTATGGCATAGTCTATTACCTGGAATGGTTGTATGAGATTGATAATGATTTAATCTGAAATGTTTATATAGGATTGGATAAGTCCAATACCTAGGAAAGACATGGAGTCTATAACTAAGGATTGGCATAGTCCAATACCTGAATAAGACCTGATGATGTATACTCTCATGTCCAGTATAAACCAATATATGTTTAGCATATTGGCTAAGGCCATCAGATAGAAACAAGAAAGAGTCATGGATTACATGTCAGAGTAATGAGTATCATGAGAAAAGCATGGGATGTTGAGTTAATATAACAGATAGATGATATACATGTTCTTCCTATTCCTTATAAAGAGAATAGATGAATTACTACTCTTTTATAGATAGTTGCGATACTTTAAAGGTGAGAATGATCTAAACTACTTATCCTATGTCTAGTTTTATATCAATAAATTGCAATAATAATGTTTTTGGCAGAGAGTTATATCTCTCGCTGGGGCAATTTTCAATTGTCTCACCCCCCGTGGGATCCCACATTTTTAGGTGGATGAGCACGGAGGAGATTGAGAATATCTTGCAGAGGAAGAACTTCAGTAGCAGTAGGGACAGTAGAGGTGGAGTGTACTGTCTGTTGTGTCTTGTAGATAGAAGTCCTATGTGTCGTCTCCATACTCTTAGGTCCTCGGGGTTAATAGTTAATGCTTTCAATGAATCATTTTGAGTTTTTGGCTTGATGCCTCGAGGTTCTTATGTTGTCTGTGTTTAGATTTGAATAAGGCAGTTGATGTTGTAAATCTCAAGAAGAGATGGTACCAGATATGTACTTATGAACCAGGATGTAAATGTAATACATTGGTTCTCGTTGAAAGAGTTTTCCTATGATTAGATCTCTTTGAAAAAGGTTTTAATTTTTAGTGATTTTCAGTGATCCGCTGCAAATGATCGCATCCTCTTAAGTAAATCTTGTTTTTGTGAGTTGGATGTCACAATTAAGTGGTATCAGAGCTCTAGGTTCACTGAGTCTACAGATACATAGGACTAAGGTATCGAGTCTGTTCGAAGTGTACCCAGTGTATCTTATAGTGCCTTCTGCTTATGCAGAAGAAGATATATAACTCAAAGATGTCTGGAGGACATGAAGAATACGTTGTTGAGAGCAATGTTACTGCACCATTAGAAGGTGCCAGGGATTAGACAAGAGAAGAAACAGTGCATGAAAATCCCCCTGTTGATGAAGTCATGATGAGAAACCCAGTTTTTTCTACACTTTTTGGGCAATTCATGACTACAGTGATGCATATGATAGACCGGATGTCAGCATCGGCACCTAGGGCACCAGCTCCCAATGAGGGATATGGATTTGGAAAGACCTTTGAACGACTACGTCATGTAGGAGCCATAGAATATGTTGGAACATCTGACCCAGCAGATGTTGATCTCTGGCTCACTGAGTTAGAAAAAGCCTTTAAGATCCTTAGTATCCCAGAGGCTGAAAAAGTCAAACATGTTGTATACCTTTTGAAGGGTAGTGTTGTACATCGGTGGGTTATAGAAGAAATAAAAAGGAATGATGAAGAGGTTGGTTGGGAGGAATTCTGTCGAGAATTCATCAATAAGTATTTTCCAAAGGCATACTTAGATGAAAAGATCTCACAGTTTGAGAAGATTCGACAGGGAGCCATGTTGATAAATGAATATGAGGTTAAGTTTATGGAACTTTTACACTTTTTTCCTCAAATGGCAGCTACTGAGGAGGAGAAGATCCGACATTTTGAAAAGGGATTGAATGCTGAGATGTCTATCCCGGCATTTGCCCTAGAAAGTAGAGAGAGGTTTGCCACATTTGTGGAGTCTATACGGAGGATAGAAAGGTATACGATAAAGAAGCATGAGACAAACCTCAAAAGAAAGTCTACATAGTCACATGGACCAATGATTAGTGGTACTAAATAACCAAAATATTCACCAGTTCAACCACAATATGGTGCACCTATGCAGGGGTCATCAAGTTGGGGTCGAGTTTGTCACAAATGTGGAGAGCTAGGACATTTTAGACAACAATGTCCGAGGAGAAATAGTGAGGTGACCCAACAGTCAAGGCATAATCTGCAAAATGCACAAGGACCTCAGTCTAGTGGAGCAGATGGTAGAGGATGAAGACAAGCATCACAGTTTGGTCCATCTACTTCTGGTAATAGAGGACAAAGGTAATAACTGATAACAACTGACTCCATGTTTTGGGTTAGATTAGATGCTAGATAACTTGTAAAATGTATACTTGTTAAGATAGAACTTTCTATTTTGAGTTACCTTCTGTTTCCTACTATAAGAAAGGTAGTTGTTGTTTAGTTTATCTGTATAATCCTTTAAGGATATGAGGAAGAGATAAGAAGGATGAAAACGTATGTTCAGTTTAATATCCTCTTATATGTTTGAAAATTTCTCTTTTCTTGTAGAAAGGGAAAAGATGTAAAAGAAACACTCAGAGAAAATCTGAGATACTAAGTAGTGAAATTTAAAGAGATGTTAAGAATATGAAACATAATATAAAACAAATGCATACTACCTAATTTCAGTTCTTGAATACCTTGGCCAGGTATTCATTTACTGAAGGCAAGGTAAGTATGACATACCTAGATTGTTATCTTTCTGATTACTCTGATCAAGTAATCATTCTGAAACAATCCAAAGAAGCCTAATGAAGAAGGAGATGTGGCATGGATATTTCTACCACATTCTAATTGATATATGGAGGAATTTGATTTAATTATAAATCAATTTATAAACAAAAGAAGATGTTTAGTGTAATGTATACCCTGGTCTGAAGACCTAGAGGTAATAGTTACCTAAGGAAAGGTAACAATAATCAGTGATGAACTAAAGGTTTGAGTACCTATATCTAGTAATCATGATGAAAATGATATTAAGAAATGATGACACGTAATCATCCATATGATTCCTATGCTGATGGAAAGGAACCAAGAAAGAAATCAGAGTAAATAACTCATGAACAGTAGAAGGTTCATGTAATGTTTAAGGAGATGATAATCTCTTCTCATGAATAAACAACCCTAGATAACAATAGGGTGATAAGAGGAATATGATCCTTTGTTTTCTTTTCTTTTAGGGACATGGCAATCAAGTGGGTCTTAGGACACTTGGTGTGCATAAATTAAAATTGTTTATTTGATGGATACTTAGAAGAATATCAGTTTGTCTTGGACTTGGGTTCAAAGAAAAAGATATGTATAACAAGAAATGTTCCAGGATGAAAGAAAGATGAAAATGTAGTGTTTTCAGCACATGTGATGGATACCATGGTAAGGGATTCTGGTATCAGATAATTCATGTTGACCACATAGAATGCTTAACTGTGGAATCAGATTGGTTACATAATATAGCATGGACATCATATGTTAGGGGTTTATTCCTTGCATAAACATGACATTGAGATGTTATGTGAAGACTTGATGAGATGATGGATAATATTTGTTTCCCTTTATCTGGGATTTCGGGGATGAAATCCTTGTTAGGGGTTTATAATTTGTAACATCCCTAACCTGGGTTATGCCTTAACCCTAGGTGGTTTGCTTAATAAAGTTAATTAAATGCTTGTCCTTAATTTTGGAAAAGTAATTAAGACTCTAGAGGAACTTATGTTTCAATTTTAGTCCTTTTCAAATAATGTTGAATCATTGTTTTGCTTATTTTGGACTAAAGTGCAAATTACCTAAGTTGAGGGATTAAATTTCAAATATTGCATGATAGGACGTTCCTTAAGTGTTGAAGCATCATAAGGATGAAAATGATGCAGTGGTATGTCTTGTGGTATCCTGAGTAACAAGAAAGAGCTTGTTGAATAATGTTTGTGCATTAAAACCTAGTTTTGGTGTAATGTGCAATTTACCCAAAACCTAGGGTTCAATATGCAAATTACCAATTCAAAATAGTCCCTAATGTTTCTTGGCATCATGTAGAGCAAATAAAATGAGATGGCATCTCATTTGTATCTCTCTGGAGGAGAGAGAATATTGATATTAAAATAATCAAGATTTAAGCATAATTGGAACTTTACTTCAATTTAATGCAAAAATAAATATATTAATTAAATCCCCCTTTAACCAAAAGGTGAGGGATGAGTTTGCAAGAGAATGGACGACCATGTGCCTTGCAAAGGCACGAAAATATCCAAAGGAAGTGGATAACTCACACACATTATTATAAGAAAAAGAAATATCCACTCACTTATGGATATTATTACAATATGATTTAAGGTGCTTAATTTGTTTTTCTTTAAATCATGGATAATTTAGAGGGATAAGAGGCAAAGAAGATAGCCTCATGACCAAGGAAGGGAAGGGGAAAAAGGGCAAGGAAATGGAGGAGATAATCCCTACTTTCTCTCTCCTAAAATGAATTTTAATAAAATGCATATATGCTCCTTTATCCATGAGTTGAAAGGGTAATTTCGAAACCCCTTTCACCTCTTGCTTGCGAAAACGACCAAGGGAGCTTGGAGAAATAGGAGGACGACCCCCAACCTGTTGGTAAGCTTCTTGACCTCCTTTCACCATGATTTCATGGTGGAAATCAAAAATAAATGATGGATTTCTTCTTTTCTCCATGCAATCTTCTATCCTAGTCATTCCTTTTCACTCAAAAGCTTGAGGACGGACTTGGGATAGTTGAGAAGGCTTCTTCCACCATTAAAGACGTGGATCTTGGATCTTTGAAGCTCAATTGGAGGCGGGTTATATAACATGAACCCCTTTACATTGTTATATAACTATTAATCTTGCAATTTTGTTGATTCCTTCATCTTCTTGATTAATTCTTGGTTGAAATGGGTAATTCCATGAAATCAGAGGTACTAAGAACTGCAGGGACGAAGTTAGATGATGATGACATCATCTTGGACACATTTCCCAAAGAAATTCTATGTCATTTGGTTTCAACAAACTTGCTCATTCAGTTTCAACAAAACCGTTTGAAGATAAATATGGGAGAGTTGACCAGGGTTGACCATTTGGAAATTTTGATGCTAATGATGTTGGTTGATGACCCACCAAATTTTATTGATTAACTCTAAAGGGTTCATCAGTTGAAGGTTATTCCATTAGCAAACCCTAATCGGGTTAAGTGTTGAAATTCAATTTGGTTAATTTAGATTTTTGGGTGTTTGAGCCCAAACGGTCTCAAGACCGTTTGGAGATCACCCAAACGGTCTCAAGACCATTTGGGGGTCACCCAAGACCGTTTGGAGGTCTAGGTTTAAGTATGGTTGAGTAATTGAAGGTCCAGAGATACCAAATTGAAATGCAATTGAGTGATGATTTGATGATCAATCTAATGACCTAAACCCTAATGGAGTTTCACAAATTCCAAGAATAGGATGAGGCAAACGGTCTCAAGACCATTTGGAGATCATCCAAACGACCTCAAGACCGTTTGGGGTCAGGTCATGTCAAAATTTTGATGATAGTCCATTGGTTTCAATTGACTCAGTTCCACAATGTTGAACAATGATGGCTACTCGATTCAAAGCCCTAATTGAAGGTTCCTTGAGTTGAAATCTTAGATCAATTGGGTTCAAAACCCTAATTGATGGTTTAATTGAAGGTTGATTCAATAGTTCAAGTGATAAAGAAATCAAGGACTCAATTGATAATTGGTCCATCCATTGAAATCATGAATCGTGTCAGTGTTGGAAGGACTTTTTGGTCCATTCGGTTTTGAGATGGTTTGGACCAAATGGTCTCAAGACCAGTTTGAGTCCAAACGGTCTCAAGACCGTTTGGGACCAAACGGTCTCATGATCATTTGAGACCAAATGGTCTCAAACCGTTTGGAGACCCAAGCCCATTCGGTTTCAAACTATTTGGAGCATCTATAGTCAAGAACATTTGGATGTTTCAATATGATTTAATTAGTGGGGAACCTAAGGTGATGAAAGATGAAATGACCCTATGGTTGATACTGATTTATCTCAAATATAATCATTAGGGTTGTACCTTTAAGGTACTAAGTAATTGGTAACCCTAGATGAGTTAATCCTTGAAGCTTAAGTAAGCAATATTTTTAATACAGTATGTCAACCCTAATTGAATGTATTTAATTAAAGGGTTGGTTGACCTAATTTATTCAAGGTCTACATAGTCAACATCCTAGAGAGGATGAGAGAGATAGGAATCCATACATGTAGGGTAATCATGTAATGGATAAGCCTCAAATACCTTCAATATGAATAAATTAAGATTCTAAAGTATGATCTTTGATGAAGTGATCATGAAACCCTAATCAAGAAGGTTGTTGAGCCTTAACCCTAATTTAGGGCAATGCTAGGTGTAGCCCTAATATAGGGAAAGGATAAAACCCTAATTGAGGTTGATTCAATGAGAAACCCTTATTGAGGTTGATTCAATGAGAAACCCTAATTGCAGTTGATTCCAAGAGAAACCCTAATTGAGGTTGATTCCATGAGAAACCCTAATTGAGGTTGATTCCATGAGAAACCCTAATTGAGGTTGATTCCATGAGAAAGCCTAATTGAGGTTGATTCCATGAGAAACCCTAATTGAGGTTGGTTCCATGAGAAACCCTAATTGAGGTTGATTCCATGAGAAACCCTAATGGAGGGTGATGCCATGAGAAACCCTAGTTGGGATGAATAGTAAACCCTAATTATGGGTAATGTGATATGAATGCCTAATGAAAGGTGATGGTATATGAAATCCTAACCCTAATAAAGGGTGATGGTATGGGAGACCTAATCCTAATAATGAGCAAAGCCTTAACCTGAGATGAGTCCCTATCATGGAAGATAGTTGGACAATCCTTATGTGTGTTCTATGATCTATGCACTTCACAGTAAAGGTGATAGGCTAGTATATGGAAGTATTAAGATGAGAAATACCTTAATACAATATAAATTGATAAAATAAAGTAAGTTTAAAGTGCTAAGGGAAGTGATATATCAAGATATCATAAATATCACATCTAGCTCTTTAAGAATGATATCCCTTGATGCATCTCAAATCCAACATACTTGGATGAGTAACATATAATGAGTGTTGTCCTAATCATTACATTTAGATGTAATGTGTTTTATGAACCATGAGATTGGTTGTTTCCTAGTTAAAGGTGACAAGATGTTAAATGTGCTTTATGAGCCATGAGGCTGGTTGTTACCTAGTAAGAGGTAACAAGATATTTTAATAGGCCTTGTGAAACACATGAGTAAGTTGATACCTAGTGGGAAGTACCAAGATAATTATAAAAGCCCACTGTAAGAGATGATAATGTTCTTAATAAACCAAGAAAATGGAAACTTAGTAACATAATAATTATAACAAAAGGATACAATAATAATGATGGAACCTTGATTATACAAGTGTGGAGAAGAGGGGGATACTTGTATTACATAAAGGATGTGATTGAGTATGATGGCATGGCCAAAGTTTAAATGTCAGTAAAAGAATGAGGTACCTAGTGATGTGTAAATAGACATGGGATGATAATACAGGATTGGCATAGTCCACTAGCTGGAATAGATGCACAGGATTGGCATAGTCCATTACTTGGAATAATAACACAGGATTGGTTAAATCCCAATACCTAGAATAATAACACAGGATTGGTTAAATTCCAATACCTGGAATAATAACACAGGATTGGTTAAACCCCAATACCTGGAATAATGTCACAGGATTGGCATAGTCCAATACCTAGAATACTAACACAGGATTGGTTAAATCCCAATACCTGGAATAACTGTACAGGATTGGTAATAACCCAATACCTGGAATAATTGCACAGGATTGACATAGTTCAATACCTGGAATAACTGCACAGGATTGGTAATAACCCAATACTTGGAATAATGTCACAGGATTGACATAGTTCAATACATGGAATAATATCACAGGATTGGTAACAACCCAATACTTGGAATAACTACACAGGATTGGTAATAACCCACTACCTGGAATAATATCACAGGATTGGTAAGAACGCAATACCTGGAATAATTGCACAAGTTTGGCATAGTCCACTACCTAGAATGGATGCACAGGGTTGGCATAGTCCAATACCTGGAATAGATGCATAGGTATGGCATAATCTAATCTGGACTGGTTGTATGAGATTGATAATGATTTAATCTGAAATGTTTATACAGGATTGGATAAGACCAATACCTGGGAAATACATGGAGTCTATAACTAAGGATTGACATAGTCCAATACCTGAATAAGACATGATGATGTATACTCTCATGTCCAGTATAAACCAATATATGTTTAGCAAATTGGCTAAGGCCATCAAATAGAAACAAGAAAGAGTCATGGATGACATATCAGAGTAATGAGTATCATGAGAAAAGCATGGGATGTTGAGTTCATATAACAGATAGATGATATACATGTTCTTCCTATTACTTATAAAGAGAATAGATGAATTACTGCTCTTTTATAGATAGTTGCAATACTTTAAAGGTGAGAATGATCTAAACTACTTATCCTCTGTCCAGTTTTGTATCATTAAATTGCAATATTAATGTTTCTGGAGGAGAGTTATATCTCTCGCTGGGGCAATTTTCAATTGTCTCACCCCCGTGGGATCTAACATTTTTAGGTGGACGAGCACAGAGGAGATTGAGAATATCTTGCAGAGGAAGAACTTCAGCAGTAGCAGGGACAGCAGTGACAGCTCAGGTGGAGTGTACTATCTGTCGTGTCTTGTAGATAAAAGTCTTATGTGTCCTATTTGTACTCTCAGGTCCTCAGAGTTAATAGTTAATGCTTTCAATGAATCGTTTTGAGTTTTTGGCTTGCTGCCTCGAGGTTCTTATGTTGTCTGTGTTTAGCTTTTAACAAGGAAGTTGATGTTGTAAATCCCGAGAAGAGATGGTACCAGATATGTACTTATGAACTAGGATGTAAATCTAATACATTGGTTCTCGTTGAAAGAGTTTTCCTATGATTAGATATCTTTGAAAAAGGTTTTATTTTTAGTGATTTTCAATGATCTGCTACAAATGATCGCTTCCGCTTAAGTAAATCTTGTTTTTGTGAGTTGGATGCCACAATACCCTGGCAAGCTATTTAGTAGAGACACAAGATGTCCTACATATAGTCTCGTACTGACTGAGACAGATGAGGTGATGGAGTCCGGGTCTTCCATTGATCTATGTTGTGGCATCCAACTCACAAAAACAAGATTTACTTAAGCCAAAGCGATAATTTCCAGCGGATTACTAAAAATCACTAAAAATTAAAATATTTTTCAAAGAGATCTAATCATAGGAAAACTCTTTCAACAAGAACCAATGTATTACATTTACATCCTAGTTCATAAGTACATATTTGGTACCATCACTTCTCGAGATTTACAACATCAACTGCCTTGTTAAAAGATAAACACAGACAGCATAAGAACCCCGATGCATCAAGCCAAAAACTCAAAATGATTCATTGAAAGCATTAACTATTAACTCCGAGGACCTGAGAGTATAGAGACGACATATAGGACTTCTATGTACAAGACACGATAGACAGTACACTCCATCTGAGTTGTCACTGCTGTCACTGTTGCTGTTGAAGTTCTTCCTCTGCAAGATATTCTCAATCTCCTCCGTGCTATTCCACCTAAAAATGTTGGATCCCACGGGGGTGAGACAATTGAAAATTGCCCCAGCGAGAGATATAAATCTCCGCCAGAAACATTATTATTGCAATTTAATGATATAAAACTGGACAGAGGATAAGCAGTTTAGATCATTCTCACCTTTAAAGTATTGCAACTATCTATAAAAGAGCAGTCATTCATCTATTCTCTTTATAAGGAATAGGAAGAACATGTATATCATCTATCTGTTATATTAACTCTACATCCCATGCTTTTCTCATGATACTCATTACTCTGATATGTCATCCATGACTCTTTCTTGTTTCTATCTGATGGCCTTAGCCAATCTACTAAACAGATATTGGTTTATACTGGACATGAGAGTATACATCATCAGGTCTTATTCAGGTATTGGACTATGTCAATCCTTAGTTATAGACTCCATGTCTTTCCTAGGTATTGGACTTATCCAATCATGTATAAACATTTCAGATTAAATCATTATCAATCTCATACAACCATTCAGGTATTAGACTATACCATACTTGTGCATCTATTCTAGGTATTGGACTATGCCAACCCTGTGCATCCATTCCAGGTAGTGGACTATGCCAAACATGTGCAATTATTCCAAGTATTGGGTTGTTACCAATCCTGTGATATTATTCTAGGTATTGGGTTATTACCAATCTCGTACAATTATTCCAGGTATTGGGTTGTTACCAATCCTGTGATATTATTCCAGGTATTGAACTATGTCAATCCTGTGACATTATTCCAGGTATAGGGTTATTACCAATCCTGTGCAGTTATTCCAGGTATTTAACTATGTCAATCATGTGCAATTATTCCAGGTATTGGGTTATTACCAATCATGTGCAGTTATTCTAGGTATTGGGATTTAACCAATCATGTGTTATTATTCCAGGTATTGGACTATGCCAATCCTGTGACATTATTCCAGGTATTGGGGTTTAACCAATCTTGTGTTATTATTCCAGGTATTGGAATTTAACCAATCCTGTGTTATTATTCTAGGTATTGGGATTTAACCAATCCTGTATTATTATTCCAGGTAATGGACTATGCCAATCCTGTGCATCTATTCCAGGTAGTAGACTATGCCAATCCTGTGTTATCATCCCATGTCTGTTTACACAACACTGGGTACCTCATTCTTTTACTCAAATTTAAACTTTGGCCATGCCATCATACTCAATCACATTCTTTATGTAATACAAGTATCCCTCTCTTCTCCACACATGCATAATCAAGGTTCCATCATTATTATTGTATCCTTTTGTTATAATTATCATGTTACTAAGTTTCCATTTTCTTAGTTTATTAAGAACATTATCATCTCTTACAGTGGGCTTTTATAATTATCTTGGTACTTCCCACTAGGTATCAACTTACTCATGTGTTTCACAAGGCCTGTTAAAATATCTTGTTACCTCTTACTAGGTAACAACCAGCCTCATGGCTCATAAAGCACATTTAACATCTTGTCACCTTTAACTAGGTAACAACCAATCTCATGGTTCATAAAACACATTACATCTTAATGTAATGATTAGGACAACACTCTTTATATGTTACTCATCCAAGTATGTTCGATTTGAGATGCATCAAGGGATATCATTCTTAAAGATCTGGATGTAATATTTATGATGTCTTGATATATCACTTCCCTTAGCACTTTAAACTTACTTTATTTTATCAATTTATATTGTATTAAGGTATTTCTCATCTTAATACTTTCATATACTAGCCTATCACCTTTACTGTGAAGTGCATAGATCATAGAACACACATAAGGATTGTCCAACTATCTTCCATGATAGGGACTCATCTCAGGTTAAGGCTTTGCTCATTATTAGGATTAGGTCTCCCATACCATCACCCTTTATTAGGGTTAGGATTTCATATACCATCACCTTTCATTAGGCATTCATATCACATTACCCATAATTGGGGTTTACTATTCATCTCAACTAGGGTTTCTCATGGCATCACCCTGTTGGTGTGTATGCCCTGAGAGCCAATCATGGGATGATTGATGGGATACATTAAGATTGATTTGATAAACATCAAAGGCAAGCTTCCAATTTTTTCTGGTTCAGTCATATGAGATAGTGATAGAACAGATTGAATGTCTAGAGAATGACAATATTCAATGACGTATTCTTTCAGGTTGAGGACCTGAATGATGAGATCATACGGATGCTAAGAGTTTGTACATTCTTGTTATGTCCCTAGTCGGATGTCATTGTGGAAGGTAGATAGACAACAATGACACACAAGACTAGATTGTGGTGTTGGTTGATGACAGAATCTCATTAGTCATGATATAGAGATATCAAACCAAACACATAGGTACTTGTTAGAGAACAAGTGTACCGGACAGACCCACCGTGAGTTTGTCACATGGAACCATGACATGGTAGTCGCAGTCAGTACTCACAGTGATGGTGGTGAGTGTGATTCTTTGACCTGAAATCACTACACTCAACACATGTCGTTGGGCACACTTTGACATCATCAAACGCAGTCCTGAAACATGGGTTGTTATAAAGGTGATGATTGGGTGGTTTTGACACATGGGGCTTTTGAGGGGTGAGTGATAGATATGGGATTTGTCCCTCCTGAGGGAGTTTGATATCCAAGGCCAATTGATGAGTAGGATTGAGATAGGTGTGCACACGCATGTGTGAATCAGTATGTGATATTGATGGCATACATATCTTGTTCAATCTACTCTGAGATCAAGAAAGTGAATGAATGTTGACAGGATGACTGCTCCATGCCTCGAGTTCATTTGGGATATCAGCGACAAAGGAATTATACATTCACTGTAACACCATTCACGGATTGTAGGATTGAAAGTTGTTCTCCAACTTTCTACTTTCACTTGGGTAGCACCGATGTGTGACTAGGCACCGCTCTTTTCTTGTGAAATCATAAGTGTTATGGACTTTCACTTCCAACGTGAAATGGACCTGCAGGGTCACTAACCGGCCTTTTTCACGCGTCCGGAAATGAACGCGAGACAAAGGAAGGAATCAAGCTTTAAATTTATAACCCGAAACCTTCTAGGCCCCCGCAACTTAATTATGGGGTCGAACACAGGGACGTGGTGACGTTTAGGACGCCACAAATTTCTGTTCTTGAGTCAGATAAGCCAGAACGATAGTCGATAAGAGAAAATTTCTAGAACTAGTCTAGCAGGTTGTCACGATTAAAATAAAGAAAAGAAAAGAAAACAAAAGCAAAACAAGACAGAGCATGAGGTTCTACTAACTAGAGAAAGAGAGTTCTTGGCTATGTAACCACAAAAGGGGCAGTCTATGCACTCGTTCTTGGGCGTAGACAACCCTCGAACACCCAAGCAAGCATCTAGCACGCACAACGGCATTTGTCCTGTGGGGTCATCCCACTCGCTCTCGCGATGCGTGACTAAAACCATCAACGATATGTCATTAACCCTCTCTCAAGGGATGACATATCAACACCTCAGTATATGCTAAGTTCCCTCTCGGGTCTTAGGATATTATGGGGTGTTAGGAACAGAATACCTTGGATCGTCCTCCTCTCAGGTTCAGATCCAAACTATCATCTCTTAGCTATTTCTACAACGGATCTCTCAATACAGGCAGAAATAGCAGTTCAAGCGAGTAAGAGATCAACCAAACTAGCAATCATAACTTGGAAAGAGAAAATAGAACATGCAACATACTAGATCTGATATGAATCTACTTGCTTAAGGCAAAAGTATGTAAACATGCCCAGATTGGGCTGCATAGCCAAGAAGGAGCTAACTAGCCATAGACAAGCATAGATGGCACCGAACAAAGATGGATAAATATCGTTTGTACAAGAAACAAAGGAATGCAGTAGAATGAAAGAGAAGAGGGAAGAGATATAGCCCGTAGAGGAGAGGTGGCTCTCGCTCCTTGGCCTCTGTGTAGGTCGGATCTCGCCCCTGGGGTCTTCTCTTTGTCCCTCTGGACTCCTCGGTTCTCTCTCTCTAGACCGTATCAGGCAGCGGTCGTATCGGTCGGCGGGCGTATCGGGCGGCGGGAGTATCGGGCGGCGGGCGTATCGGTCGACGGCTGTATCGGTCGGCGCGGCCGTATCGGGCAACAGCCGTATCGGGCAGCGGCTGTATCGGTCGGCGGGCGTATCGGTCGACGGGCGTATCGGTCGGTGCGGCCGTATCGGGCAACAGCCGTATCGGGCAGCGGCCGTATCGGTCGGTGGGCGTATCGTTCGGCGGGCGTATCGGTCGGCGCGGCCGTATCGGGCAACAGCCGTATCAGGCAGTATCCGTATCGGTCGGCGGGCGTATCAGTCGGCGCGGCCGTATCGGGCAACATCCGTATCGGGCAGCGGCCGTATCGGGCAGCAGACTTTTGGGGAACCCGACACACTAGCTCCTTGGTCTAGGAACTAGCTCTTGCAGGGTCCTTCCTCCAGCCCTCGGCTCTCTCCTCCCCCCCGAAGAAGCATTCTTGTAGGCTGGCAGCTGCTATTTATAGGCAGCGAGTTGATGTGAGTTGTAGCTTTTATTGGTCCACATGTCCTTCATCCGTGGCTTCAATCTTGAGGAACCAGGTCGGCCAATATGACTGTCACTCGGAAACCGTATCGGGCAACCGTATCGGGCAGCCGTATCGGTCGGCGGTCGTATCGGTCGGCGCACCCGTATCGGCCAGGCCATATCGGGCAGCCATATCGGGCGTCTTTGTTGGGCGGCCATCTCATCCAGACCATATCAGGCAGCTATATCGGGCACCCGTATCAGGCAGCCATATCGGCCAGCTGCTGCGATTCTTGTCTTTTCCTGGTCTGGTACTTGAAAGTCCCAAAATTGGCTAGTTTCGGTGCCTGCAAGTCTAAAATTGGCTAATTCGCTACATTATTGGCTATTTTCACTACATTATCTAATGGAGAGATAGAAAACATAAAACATGAACAAAAGAGTGCATATTAAGACTAAAGTGGCACAAAACTATAGATAAAATGCATAGAAAATATGCGCTAATTTGGGTGTTATCAACTACCCCAAGCTTAAAACTTGCTTGTCCTCAAGCAAGACTGTGCTCAAAGAACAAAAAGATAACATCCAAATTAAGCTTGGCAATAAATGCTAAGGTTAAGAAAAATAGTTTAAAGCATCAATACTCTTGATCCATGTCATTTCAGAACAAACCCCATCAAACAAGCACAATCCTGCCAAAGTAAGATCAAAGAATTCCCAGGCAAGATTAAGTGAATTCACTATAGCCTGCCAATACTCATGAGGGTTTGAATCATAATTATTTAAGTATGAAAGAGTTGTCACTTAGGTGATCAAGCAGGTGATGAGCAATGAGCCATCACCATGAATCCATGCATACCAATCTAGAATACCATGCCTCTCACTTATTCATGTCCTAAGAAATAAAGCAAAAAGACTCTAATGACTTCTGAGGATCCCGATCTGCATCAGATTGGTCCATGTAGCGAGCAACAGTCCCAGCAGTCCGAACCAGTTGGTCCAAAGCAGTGAGACGAACTCCTCGTACTGCGCTCGAACCAACCCTGCTACTGAGATGATCTCATAGGTCTCCTAGGGGTTCCTAGTGTCTCTCTAATGAGCATTTGGAGTGATACTACCAGGCGCGACATACCCGCGTTCCTGAGCGCAGTCATACACCGGCTGGGCACCATCCTCAACTCTCCTAAAAGATAAAACAAGCGCTCATTTATTGTTCACACTCAGGCTTTTATCATCTGCATTCTATTTTTAGGCTTGGGTGAGAACTATATAGATATTTTTGGGATTTTATGGGCGGCCAAACCTCTTTTGCACATTTTTATATTTTTGATCTTTTTGACCCAATCTAATGTGAGAAGGCATGTAGTCCATCAAGGAAAAGCACTTCACCTTGATCATGGCTCAAAACTCATCGTGGCCCGCTTGATACCTGTGTGAAAAGATAGCAATTATGATTCAAGAATCCTTAGAATAGAGGAAAACTTTTGAATCCACAGCTAGGTTCTTTGATCGTGTTTTAGCTCATTCCAGCGGTCCTTTACCGTGGATTTGCCATTCACGACACAGATCAAGGGAATTTAGCTTTAAGCTATGAAAAAGGGACATAACCTTATGTTTATTACCAAACTCAAGGAAAGAGTCAAAGAGCAAGTCAATCAAAAGGTCAAGCAATTTTTAAGATGAAAATTGTGCATCTAGGCATGAAGCCAAGCATTTATCTATTAGATTCACACCACATAGCCATAATTGCAAAGCTAAAAAGCTGAAAATTTTGAAAATTTAAGACTAAATGCAGGAAATAGACATGCATGCAAGAAGGGCGAAGAGAAAAGAAGGGCGAAGCCTACCACCCCAAGCTTAAAATTTTGCTCATCCTCGAGCAAGTCTCAATCTTGAAAAAGTGAGGCAGGAATGCATGAGTTTAACGACATTTATTGAAGTTCTAAAGATGATGCATGGGTGCAAGGATATCAAAACAGTTAGAGGAAAGAAATTTACCAGCAAGAAAATGAAAAGCAAAATTTATTGTAATAAAAGGGCGGGAGGGTGGGTAAGAGAAAAGGGGGTGGCTGCCCCACGATACCGACACTGGGATCCCAAATTCTGAGTTTTGGGACCAGTGTCACCTGTGTCTTGCCGACGGGTTCCGCCACATAATATGAGTAGAATAGGCGGATGTGTTGGCCCTGCCGAGTCTGAAGAAGAAAAGTAAAATCTGGCGACTCGGTGAAGTCATCTTTGTGCTGGAAGTGGCTTGAACTGCACTGGGATGAATTCTTCAGCATTTCATCCTCAGGGTACCTTTCATTATATGATTCTAAAAATGAAGGACCTGGGATGTCGACACGGGATGAGATAGATGAGAGAGGTTGGACGTTATCTTGAGGACTCATATCTTTTCTCTCCATCTCTGCACTTGAGGTTGGATGCTCAGATAAATCTTCATGTACTGTCTGACTCATCCAATCATCTTCTAAGCAAAAAGTACCCCCTGAAGAATCTGTTTGTGGTTCTACCACCCCAAGCTTATCACTTGGCATGGAGTCGAGGGTGTCTTCATGCTTAGCAGCCATGTTGTTGTGCACCGTCCATCCTACCCCCTTGACGTCCACCCTACCTTGTAAAGGTATGGGTGTGAATGGCGACTCGTGCTGCTCTAACTCGTCGTCGGCATTATACTCACTGCTCCATGTCGAGCAGCTGTCGTCGTCGTCGTCGTTGTCGTCATCGTCATCGAAAATATTGTTCCAAACCATGGTTGGTGTACTGCTCAAAGTGAAGTGACAAGTCTCAATATGAGAGATGTCACTCTGGTCTGGTTCAATATCTGACTCTGGTTCCTCTGAACAACTTTCCGGATGTGAGTTTGTTTGGCTGTCATTGTGAGGATAAGAGTCTTCGTCATCGTCAGCATTGGCCCATTCATGTCTATGACTCATATCGTCCATTGGTTCATCAGTTGGGTCATCTGGATAGAATGAAGGGCTTCCCCAAGTGGGTTGGTCTTCACAGAAAAATCCTGGCGAATCCAGTTGATGGTCTGAATAGGATGGTGAGATATACTCCGATTCAGATCCAATGGAATGGCCTTGATGACTAACGTCTTCTTTATCTTGTGATGGCATTTGTAATTGGATTGTAACCAAATCAATGAGATCTTGGAGCCTCCTGCCTTGTTCAACATCTTTATCATGAAGTTGTTGTACTTGAGCAGCAATGCTTTCGATACCCGTCGATTCTGCCATGCACATTGGTTGCTGACCTGCTGTACCAGACTGATGCTCTTGAATGAATTCTCGCTCAACAGTTTAAACTAGACTTCTACTGCAGTCTGCAGCCTCGGTGCCTACTTTGAGAAGACGATTCTTCTCTTCTAGCAGTTGTTTCTTGGGATCGACATCTTCTTGGAGATGAGGAACTAGGGAGGTGAGCGCCTTGCCACTCTCTCCAGCTAACTCCACTGCCTTAATCAGTTCTTGATCCCATGCTAGCACGGGAGTCGATGGTTGACTGGCAGTCTCCTTTGTTGTAATTTCAACATATGACGACGGTGGAGGTGAGTATAACTCGACTAGTTGTAGAGCACGACCTTCAATTATTTTCCAGCAGTCAGAACTGCGGAAAAACTCGGGAGGACAGGCGGACAAGATGACTTGTCTTGCCGAAGCAAGATCCATGGCTGAAAAAGGTACAAGAAAAAGAGAAGGTATTCAGTATATGAACACGTATGTTCAAAACAAATGAAAATTTATGCATATATATACAGGCTTATAGTGACAGAACAAAAATCTACTAGGCGTGTAAACGTGGAAAACCCACGTCCCCAGCAACGGCGCCAAAAGTTGACCGGCCTTTTTCACGCGTCCGGAAACGAACGCGGGACAAAGGAAGGAATCAAGCTTTAAATTTATAACCTGAAACCTTCTAGGCCCCCGCAACTTAATTACGGGGTCGAAGTAGATATACGGGGTCGAACACAGGGACGTGGTGACGTTTAGGACGCCACAGATTTCTGTTCTTGAGTCAGATAAGCCAGAACGATAGTCAATAAGAGAAAATTGCTAGAACTAGTCTAGCAGGTTGTCACGATTAAAATAAGGAAAAGAAAAGAAAAAAAAAAGCAAAACAAGACAGAGCACGAGGTTCTACTAACTAGAGAAAGAGAGTTCTTGGCTATGTAACCACAAAAGGGGCAGTCTATGCACTCGTTCTCGGGCGTAGACAACCCTCGAACACCCAAGCAAGCATCTAGCACGCACAGCGGCATCTGTCCTGTGGGGTCATCCCACTCGCTCTCGCGATGCGTGACTAAAACCATCAACGATATGTCATTAACCCTCTCTCAAGGGATGACATATCAACACCTCAGTATATGCTAAATTCCCTCTTGGGTCTTAGGATATTATGGGGTGTTAGGAAAAGAATACCTTGGATCGTCCTCCTCTCAGGTTCAGATCCAAACTATCATCTCTTAGCTATTTCTACAACGGATCTCTCAATACAGGCAGAAATAGCAGTTCAAGCGAGTAAGAGATCAACCAAACTAGCAATCATAACTTGGAAAGAGAAAATAGAACATGCAACATACTAGATGTGATATGAATCTACTTGTTTAAGGCAAAAGTATGTAAACATACCCAGATTGGGCTGCATAGCCAAGAAGGAGCTAACTAGCCATAGACAAGCATAGATGGCACCGAACAAAGATGGATAAACATTGTTTGTACAAGAAACAAAGGAATGCAGTAGAATGAAAGAGAAGAGGGAAGAGATATAGCCCGTAGAGGAGAGGTGGCTCTCGCTCCTTGGCCTCTGTGTAGGCCGGATCTCGCCCCTGGGGTCTTCTCTTTGTCCCTCTGGACTCCTCGGTTCTCTCTCTCTCTAGACCGTATCAGGCAGCGGCCGTATCGGTCGGCGGGCGTATCGGGCGGCGGGCGTATCGGGCGGCGGGCGTATCGGTCGGTGGCTGTATCGGTCGGCGTGGCTGTATCGGGCAACAGCCGTATCGGGCAGCGGCCGTATCGGTCGGCGGGCGTATCGGTCGGCGGGCGTATCGGTCGGCGTGGCCGTATCGGGCAGCGGCCGTATCGGTCGGCGGGCGTATCGGTCGGCGCGGCTGTATCGGGCAACAGCCGTATCGGGCAGCAGTCGTATCGGTCGGCGGGCGTATCGGTCGGCGTGGCCGTATCGGGCAACAGCCGTATCGGGCAGCAGCCGTATCGGGCAGCAAACTTTTGGGGAACCCGACACACTAGCTCCTTGGTCTAGGAACTAGCTCTTGCAGGGTCCTTCCTCCAGCCCTCGGCTCTCTCCTCCCCCCCCCCCCCCCGAAGAAGCATTCTTGTAGGCTGGCAGCTGCTATTTATATGCAGCGAGTTGATGTGAGTTGTAGCTTTTATTGGTCCACGTGTCCTTCATCCGTGGCTTCAATCTTGAGGAACCAGGTCGGACAATATGACTGTCACTCGGCAACCGTATCGGGCAACCGTATCAAGCAGCCGTATCGGTCGGCGGCCGTATCGGTCGGCGCACCCGTATCGGCCAGGCCATATCGGGCAGCCATATCGGGCGTCTTTGTTGGGCGGCCATCTCATCCAGACCATATCAGGCAGCTATATCGGGCACCCGTATCAGGCAGCCATATCGGCCAGCTGCTGCGATTCTTGTCTTTTCCTGGTGTGGTACTTGAAAGTCCCAAAATTGGCTAGTTTCGGTGCCTGCAAGTCTAAAATTGGCTAATTAGCTACATTATTGGCTATTTTCACTACATTATCTAATGGAGAGATAGAAAACATAAAACATGAACAAAAGAGTGCATATTAAGACTAAAGTGGCACAAAACTATAGATAAAATGCATAGAAAATATGCGCTAATTTGGGTGTTATCAGTCACACACATAGGATTTAACCTGGAAGAGGAGTTTTTTCCACAAGCAATGTTTAGATTGATTACTAAATGAGTTTAGTAGTTCAATTAAACACCCAGTCAATTGATAGCTCAATATCATAATGTTCAAGGTGTTGGACACATTGATTGGAGTATCCGATTGATTGAAATCGCAATTGACTGATTCTGCACAACCTGTACTCCCAACCGATCGGTTCATGTGATGAACCGGTCGGCTGAGCTTGGTGAACCGGTCGGCTCAAGTTTTGAGCCGATCGGCTCAAGATCAGGGTGAACCGATTGCTTCAAGTGTTGAAATGATCAATTCAACTGGTGCAACCGAGCAAGTTGGGAAAGTAGGATTGGTGAGAATTTTCCTTGTGTTTCACTTGCCCAATTTGATTGGAACAAGGATTGGTATTCGATACCAATTAGAAAAAAAAGAAGGAAAGTCAATCGGGAACCGACCAGGACCACCAACTGACCGGTTCACTTGTGAACCGACCGGTTGAGGTGTCCCAACCGATCGGTTGAGATGTCAACCGACCGGTTCAGGTCCCCAACCGACCGTTTCAGTTGTGAAATGATCGGTTCAGGTTGCGAGTTGGTTGCTTTTGTGGAAAATCTCGAACCCTTCTACTCCTGCTTTAGTCCCATATTGCCCGGGATGGAGAACCCTGTCCCATGACCCTCCTATATATATAGGGGTATTGGGGGCTTCTCAAAGTAAAACTCAGTGCAACCAGTTGCTCTGCAAAGTTGTTGTTCTCTCTAGTTTTGGTAACCGAGAGAGAGCCCGAGCAAGTGCTACCCGCAAAGGGAGGCGCAGCAAGGGAAGGACAACTGCAGTTGCAATTGGCAGTAGGAGAGTGTGTTGGCGACTAGTACGTCAACAGGAGGGTGTGAGTCCTTCCAACTCCTTGTGGGACAAGGAGTGTGGAGTTCCAGGTGGTCTGTGTGGACTACTTCAGAGGAGGGAGGTTTCTGCCGCTCAGGAGGACAACTGTCAACCCCGACAGTCCCGGTGAGAGGAGGAGTCGTCAGTCCCAGTGCAACCAAGAGCTGCACAGACACCTTCCAAGACCGGAGGTGAAGACCGCGCAAGGCGCGAGGTATTGTCGCTCAGCAAGCCTCGGGATGAGGTATGATTCCACAAACCATCCTTTCCTATTATATAGATGTTGACGTGTTTCCTTGTTCCGGGTTTGGGGGAGAAATTTTTTGTTTCTGCTGCCTTCTCTGCCTCCCCTAAAACCCAACAGTGGTATCAGAGCCATGTCAACTGTTCTATATTTTAGGAATATCGATATGATCAATTTTGGTTTGTAGCCTTTATTTATTGCATACGATGTGAATAAAATTGGCTTTATGCATGTCCAATCCTAAATCCACAAATCCCAATTACATATATGATATGTATTATTAATGCACTCGATACGCGTCGCCCTTAAACGAGTTTTGTGGTGGATGTATAACGTGGTTATGGCCAATAAACCCTATCTGTGTATGGTTGTATGTGGTTGCTTGCATCTCGGTCTGCGCACCGATCTTCCCTCTCCTATTCCTGATGTAACTCAAAATAATTTGAGATTCTTTCCTACCTTTTCTCCCCCCGAATGTAACTCGGGGTTTCCCTTTTAAGAAATTTAAAATTAGGATAGATTTTATTTCATGTTATGTCAAAGAACGAAGGACATCCAGACGACAGCTGAGACGATCGGTTCAAGAAGTGAACCGATCGGTTGACATTCCTGACGATCGATTCAAGGAGTGAACCGATCAGTTGATGACTGGTTCGAGGAGCAAAACGAGCGGGTGGCAGCCATGACGAGATGCACGATGACCAGGTGAACCGATCGGTTGGAGGAGCCAACCGATCAGCTGGTGGCACCCAGACGACCGGGCCAGAACGAGCAAGTCAATCATGTGATGAGTTGATCTAATCCGAAGGCAAAGCATAGAGCTCATCTTGTACAGGTTGAATGTGATGTAGACATAGATGGCCGTGATTCCTCTTGGCTTGAGGAATCACATTAGGATGGCCATAATCATCGCTTTTATCGTTTTGCATGTTTTCTTTGGGATATAGCTTGTATATGATACGTACTATGTATTGTGGTGATTGGATATGTATATGTATATAAAAACCAAATCCCTCATTAAATATTAAGTTTTAGATGCCTTCCAAATGCGACACACGTGAAAAGCTTGATCGACCAAGTGCGAGCATGCCCAAGTGTGGTGCACCGTCTATCTCATGGAAGCGTGAAGGATGGATATGTGGGTCTGCCCAAGCAAGGTGCATATTCATCGTGTTTGCTTTGGGTCGGACTTAACAAGGTGACCTATATAGGATCTAGCACCTTGAGGCATGGAGATGATCATGGCAAGGAGTTGCATATGACATCTTATCAAGAGTTGCATATGATGCAATTGGCAAGAGTTGCCTACCTAAAAGATCTAAGTTGTGGGTGACAGCCCAAGCTGGTCCATGACTTAGAGGATTTTAGGATCTTGCCCACTAGAAGGTTGTACGCTGCAATCTTCCGAATTGATGGTGAGGGCTATCAATTTGAACTAAAATAGTGGGAGCGATAATTAATTAAAGGCCTAATCATATCGTCAACTTTTCAAATCAATCAAATAAGTCAAAAATGAGTTTTTGGACTAAAATTGCATATTTTCCTTTTGTAGTACAAATGGCAACAAACAACAATCACTTTTCTTTGCGATCTGTCTTTGAGACCAACAAATTAAATGGGAATAATTCCACGATTGGTTAAGATGATGAGAAGTGTTCTCAATCAAAGAGTGAAAGCTCTAAGTCCTAGTTATACCAGAACCAGATGAACTCGATCCCACCACATTAATGGCTGAAAGTATGCTTATGAAAGCATACCGAGGAAGACATTGATGAGGAGTGCTTGATGAGTTGCAGAGACAACATGAGACAAATGATGTCTCCAAGACACTGTCCTAGTATGTCATGACAGAAGGAGATCCAGTAAGGTATTCACACACTCAATGTGATTGGGTATATGGAAAACCTGAAGGATTCCCTTTGAGACAAGGGTTGGCTAATGGTATGATACTACAAATGTTGCAAGAATCATACAATTCATGATAATCTACAACATGAACAACTTTGACAAGGGTTGACAGAGTTGTTGGACATGTTGAGGATGGTTGAGGCAAATATGAAGAAAGACTAACCCTAATCTTTGATGAGATCAATGAATGAAAGGTAAGTCTTAAGGGTAAGGGCAAGGGAAAAGCTAAGAAGTGTTCTGATGCTAGCCAGCAGCCCAAGCCATCTTCAACCTCAAGGCACATGGGGAAAGGGTGTATGAGGGAATTGCCCTCTACATCTGGAAGAACAAAAGAAGATGAAGGAGGGGATGGAGATCTCCACCTAAGGTATCATGAAATGAACTGCTTCTTTATCTGAGGTATATGATACCAAGATATGGATCTATCATATATGATATGCAAGATCCGCAAAGAAGTGTTGACCTTTGTGAAAGGACCAAGAAAGAAGTACCCATCATTGGAGTAAGTGTTGTTGCCATAGATGGGAGTACCTTTCAGTTTATTTCAGCTTAAAGGGCACAAAATAGAGTTGAGAACTGCTATTTCATATATTGCCAATAGATAGAAACACTTTATTTTTGCATATTGTATGACAATGATGGCAATTAATAAAGTTGATGTTTCAATCTTAAAGATATGATCTTTGTGGCAATGCCTTGTTTATCTTGTGGTATTTGATATGCATAAGATAAAATGATACCTAAAGTTATTGATAACTCAAACAATCAAATTAGCATCAATCATGAGAAATTCATTTCTAGTTTCCATGTGATGGATAAATCTAGAGTCTTTTGGTTAGAGAACCAGTAAGAGACATGAATCTCTTGTACATGATTAATCAATCTTCACTAATGGTAGTGGGAGAATGATTATCCAATTAGGTATAATACATGTGATGTATTTACATACCTATTGGAACAAATGCTAATACTTCAATTGGTGTTTAGAGAAATACCAATATGAATATCTTGAAGTGTTCAAGATTATCATAGATGAAGTGAAAATTTGGTAAAGTGTTAATTCTTGATGAGATCAATGAATGAAATACTTGGACCAAATGTTTGAGATCCTAATGAGTGATTATGATAGTGTATCATAGTGAACTCATGATTAAGGCATGGTGATGTCTAAATCAAGAAGGAATCATACTCTAAGGAGTTAGAGAACGAATATCAAATAACTGAATTGATTAAGTACAAGAAACTCAGAATTGGATCTTTACTTTGATGATATAGTCAAAGGGTTTGACTGATATGTCAAAGATAAAGAAGAGATATGTAATTTAGTGGGAGCGTATTCACATTCCACATGTTGATGTGAAATGGAAATGTTCTAGAATGGAAATCCAAAAGTGGAAATTATCTTTAAGGAAGATAGAGATGTTTCCTATGTGATAGTAATAGAGATCTATAGAGATAGTTCTCGAAAACCTCTTGACCTGAAAAGAGAAAGCATACATTGTCAATCTGTACTGAAGAGTTCAGTATGCACAGATTCAGTGGGAGAAAACTTGTCCATGTTACATGGAGTTAGTATCCCAAGGCCAAGTGTCCAATTCTTATGAAGAATGGGAACACTAAGAATAGATTTGGATCTATCATGTATGTAATCATCCCATTATCTTGCATGTATCGACATGGCAAGAACAAAATGCATTCATCATCTTGTATGTATGACATGGCAATATGATGTGCTCATCCTGATAACTCGTATGTAAGACATGACGAGTGGATGTTTGTCTACTTCTAGTAAGGGTTACTGGAATACCATGAGAACTTGATAAGTACTTGTGAAGTACTAGTTCTATAGAGATAAGGAAGAGTTCAATGTAAAGAGTTACATTGATGTGAACTTCCGAAAGGACAGAAAATTAATCGCAAAATATATATATGATATATAAAAGTGAAAGTTTGTTGATAATTAAAAGTGTTCCAATAAAACCATTTAAAAGGAAATGTCGAGTATCCGTGTGTTAGAAGAACAACAATAGATACTATATGGATCTGGAAGTTCATGAGATGAACTTATAGATATTCCGCTCATTGATGACAAGTATGGAATCCTTGATCATGCAATGTGGCTAAAGGTTATCAAAGGAATACTAGATTGCATATTACGGCAACTCCATCTCATATGTATGACGTACAGTGAAGAGATGAGAGACATGCAATTTATACTGACTTTGGCAAGGTGTTGCCATTACTCACTATGTTAAGCACTAGAGCACAGTAACATGTGGGACATGTTTGAAGATCGCTATGAATATGATTCAAGGGTGATTGGCTCGCAATGCAAGTGGGAGTTTGTTGGTGTGTATGCCCTGAGAGCCAATTCATGGGATGATTGGTGGGATACATTAAGATTGATTTGATAAACATCAAAGGCAAGCTTCCAATTCTTTTTGGTTCAGTCATATGAGATAGTGATAGAACAGATTGAATGTCTAGATAATGACAGTACTCAATGACGTATGCTTTCAGGTTGAGGACCTGAACGATGAGATCATACGGATGCTAAGAGTTTGTACATTCTTGTTATGTCCCTAGTTGGATGTCATTGTGGAAGGTAGATAGACAGCAATGACACACAAGACTAGATTGTGGTGTTGGTTGATGACAGAATCTCATTAGTCATGATATAGAGATATCAAACTAAACACATAGGTACTTGTTAGAGAACAAGTGTACCGGACAGACCCACCGTGAGTTTGACACATGGAACCATGACATGGTAGTCACAGTCAGTACTCACAGTGATGGTGGTGAGTGTGATTCTTTGACCTGAAATCACTACACTAAACACATGTCGTTGGACACACTTTGACATCATCAAACGCAATCCTGAAACATGGGTTGTTATAAAGGTGATGATTGGGTGGCTTTGACACATGGGGATTTTGAGGGGTGAGTGATAGATATGGGATTTGTCCCTCTTGAGGTAGTTTGATATCCAAGGCCACTTGATGAGTAGGATTGAGATAGGCGTGCACACGCATGTGTGAATCAGTATGTGATATTGATGGCATACATATCTCGTTCAATCTACTCTGAGATCAAGAAAGTGAATGAACGTTGACAGGATGACTGCTCCATGCCTCGAGTTCATTCGGGATATCAGCGACAAAGGAATTATACATTCACTATAACACCATTCACAGATTGTAGGATTGAAAGTTGTTTTCCAACTTTCTACTTACACTTGGGTGGCACTGATGTGTGAGTAGGCATCGCTCTTTGCTTGTGAAATCATAAGTGTTATGGACTTTCACTGCCAATGTGAAATGGACATGTAGGGTCACACACATAGGATTTAACCTGGAAGAGGAGTTTTGTCCACAAGCAATGTTTAGATTGATTACTAAAGGAGTTTCGTAGTTCAATTAAACACCCAGTCAATTGATAGCTGAATATCATAATGTTCGAGGTGTTGGACACATTGATTGGAGTATCAGATTGATTGAAATCACAACTGACTAATTCTGCACAACCTGTACTCCCAACCGATCGGTTCATGTGATGAACCGGTCGGCTGAGCTTGGTGAACCGGTCATCTCAAGTGTTGAGCCGATCGGCTCAAGATCAGGGTGAACCGATTGCTTCAAGTGTTGAAATGATTGATTCAACTAGTGCAACTGAGCAAGTTGGGAAAGTAGGATTGGTGAGAATTTTCCTTGCGTATCACTTGCCCAATTTGATTGGAACAAGGATTGGTATTCGATACCAATTAAAAACAAAAGAAGGAAAGTCAATCGGGAACCGACCAGGACCACCAACCGACCAGTTCACTTGTGAACCGACCGGTTGAGGTGTCCCAACTGATCGGTTGAGATGTCAACTGATCGGTTGAGATGTCAACTGACCGGTTCATGTCCCCAACCGACCGTTTCAGTTGTGAAACGATCGGTTCAGGTTGCGAGTTGGTTGCTTTTGTGGAAAATCTCGAACCCTTCTACTCCTTCTTTAGTCCCATATTGCCCGGGATGGAGAACCCTGTCCCATGACCCTCCTATATATAGGGGTATTGGGGGCTTATCAAAGTACAACTCACTACAACCAGTTGCTCTGCAAAGTTGTCGTTCTCTCTGGTTTTGGTAACCGAGAGAGAGCCTGAGCAAGTGCTACCTGCAAAGGGAGGCGTAGCAAGGGAAAGACAACTGTAGTTGCAACTAGCAGCAGGAGAGTGTGTTGGAGACTAGTACGTCAACAGGAGGGTGTGAGTCCTTCCAACTCCTTGTGGACAAGGAGTGTGGAGTTCCAGGTGGTCCGTGTGGACTACTTCAGAGGTGGGAGGTTTCTGCCGCTCAGGAGGACAACTGTCAACCCCGACAGTCCCGGTGAGAGGAGGAGGAGTCAATCCCGGTGCGACCAGGAGCTGCACAGACACCGTCCAAGACCGGAGGTGAATACCACGCAAGGAGCGAGGTATTGTCACCGAGCAAGCCTTGGGACAAGTTATGATTCCACAAACCATCCTTTCCTATTATATAGATGTTGACGTGTTTCCTTGTTCCGGGTTTGGGGGAGAAATTTTTTGTTTCCGCTGCCTTCTCTACCTCCCCTAAAACCCAACACACCCTACATTAGGGTTTCTCAAGGAATCAACCTCAATTAGGGTTTCTCATGGAATCAACCTCAATTAGGGTATCTCATGGAATCAACCTCAATTAGGGTTTCTCATGGAATCAACTTCAATTAGGGTTTCTCATGGAATCAACCTCAATTAGTGTTTCTCATGGAATCAACTTCAATTAGGGTTTCTCATGGAATCAACCTCAATTAGGGTTTCTCATGGAATCAACCTCAATTAGGGTTTCTCATGGAATCAACTTCAATTAGGGTTTCTCATGGAATCAACCTCAATTAGGGTTTCTCATGGAATCAACTTCAATTAGGGTTACATCCTTTCCCTATATTAGGGTTACACCTAGCATTGCCCTAAATTAGGGTTAAGGCTCAACAACCTTCTTGATTAGGGTTTCATGATCACTTCATCAAAGATCATACTTTAGAATCTTAATTTATTCATATTGAAGTTATTTGAGGCTTATCCATTACATGATTACCCTACATGTATGGATTCCTCTCTCTCTCTCTCTCTCATCCTCTCTAGGATGTTGACTATGTCGACCTTGAATAAATTAGGTCAACCAACCCTTTAATTAAATACATTCAATTAGGGTTGACATAATGTATTAAAAATATTGCTTACTTAAGCTTCAAGGATTAACTCATCTAGGGTTACCAATTACTTAGTACCTTAAAGGTACAACCCTAGTGATTATCTTTGAGATAAATCAGTAGCAACCATAGGGTCGTTTTATCTTTCATCACCTTAGGTTCCCCACTAATTAAATCATATTGAAACATCCAAACGTTCTTGACTATAGATGCTCCAAACGGTTTGAAACCAAATGGGCTTGGGTCTCCAAACGGTTTGAGACCGTTTGGTCCCAAAATGGTCTTGAGACCATTTGAACTCAAACAGTCTTGAGACCGTTTGGTCCAAACCATCTCAAAACTGAATGGACCAAAAAGTCCTTCCAACACTTACACGATTCATGATTTCAATGGATGGACCAATTATCAATTCAGTCCTTGATTTCTTTATCACTTGAACTATTGAATCAATCTTCAATTAAACCATCAATTAGGGTTTTGAACCCAATTGATCTGTGATTTCAACTCAAGGAACCTTCAATTAGGGCTTTGAATCTAGTAGTCGTCATTGTACAACATTGTGGAACTGATTCAATTGAAACCAATGAACTATCATCAAACTGTTGACATGACCTGACCCCAAACGGTCTTGAGGTCGTTTGGATGACCTCCAAATGGTCTTGAGACTGTTTGACTCATCCTATACTTTGAATTTGTGAAATTCCATTAGGTTTTAGATCATTAGATTGATCATCAAATCAGCACTCAATTGCATTTCAATTTGGTATCTCTGGACCTTCAATTACTCAACCATAGTTAACCCTAGACCTCCAAACGGTCTTGGGTGACCCCCAAACGGTCTTGAGACCGTTTGGGTGACCTCCAAACGGTCTTGAGACCGTTTGGGCTCAAACACCCAAAAATCTAAATTAACCAAATTGAATTTCAGCACTTAACCTGATTAGGGTTTGCTAATTGATTAACCTTCAACTGATGAACCCTTTGGAATTAATCTATAAAATTTGGTTGGTCATCAACCAGCATCATTAGAATCAAAATTTCTAAATGGTCAACCCTGGTAAACTCTCCCAAATGGTTTGAAACCGTTTAACTTCAAACGGTTTGATGAAACTGTTTGCTTTCAAACGGTTTTGTTGAAACCGAATGAGCATGTTTGTTGAAACCGAATGACATAGAATTTCTTTGGGAAATGTGTCCAAGATGATTTCATCATAATCTACCTTCTTCCCTGTAGTTCTTAGTACCCCTGATTTCATGGAATTACCCATTTCAACCAACAATTAATCAAGAAGATGAAGGAATCAACGAAATTGCAAGATTAATAGTTGAATAACAATGTAAAGGGGTTCAAGTTATATAACCCGCCTCCAATTGAGCTTCAAAGATCCAAGATCCACGTATTTAATGGTGGAAGAAGCTTTCTCAACTATCCCAAGTCCATCCTCAAGCTTTTGAGTGAAAAGGAATGGTTGGGATAGAAGATTGCATGGAGAAAAGAAGAAATCCATCATTTATTTTTTATTTCCACCATGAAATCATGGTGAAAGGAGGTCAAGAAGCTTACCAATAGGTTGGGGGTCGTCCTCCTTTGGTTCCAAGCTCCCTTGGTCGTTTTTTCAAGCAAGAAGTGAAAGGGGTTTCGAAATTACCTTTTCAACTCATGGATAAAGGAGCATATATGCATTTTATTAAAAATTCATTTTAGGAGAGAGAAAGTAGGGATTATCTCCTCCGTTTCCTTGCCCCTTTCCCCCTTCCCTTCCTTGGTCACGAGGCTATTTTGCCTCTTCTTCCTCTCAATTATCCTTGATTTAAAGAAAAGCAAATTAAGCTCCTTAAATCATATTATAATAATATCCATAAGTGAGTGGATATTTCTTTTTCTTATAATAATGTGTGTGAGTTATCCACTTCCTTTGGATATTTTCGTGCCTTTGCAAGGCACATGGTCGTCCATTCTCTTGCAAACTCATCCCTCACCTTTTAGTTAAAGGGGGATTTAATTAATATATTTATTTTTGCATTAAATTGAAGTAAAGTTCCAATTATGCTTAAATCTTGATTATTTTAATATCAAGATTCTATCTCCTCCAAAGAGATAAAAATGAGATTCCCCTCTCATTTTATTTTCTCTACGTGATGCCAAGAAACATTAGGGACTATTTTGAAGTGGTAATTTGCATATTGAACCCTGGGTTTTGGGTAAATTGCACATTACACCAAAACTAGGTTTTAATGAACAAACATTGTTCAACAAGCTCTTTCTTGTTACTCAGGCTACCACAAGCCATACTACTACATCATTTTCATCCTTATGATGCTTCAACACTTGAGGAACGTCCTATCATGCAAAATTTGCAATTTAATCCCTCAACTTAGGTAATTTGCACTTTAGTCCAAAATAAGCAAAACAATGTTTCAACATTATTCGAAAAGGACTAAAATTGAAGCATAAGTTCCTCTTGAGCCTTAATTACTTTTCAAAAATTAAGGACAAGCATTTTATTAACTTTATTAAGAAAACCACCTAGGGTTAAGGCATAACCCAGGTCAGGGATGTTACATATGTATGGAACCGATACTTTACGTAATCATGGTCGGTTGGAGCATGAACGGTATACTTCATCTCCTCAGGGCTTAAGTATGATAGTAAAATATAAGTAGCCATGTAGTGTATTTGCTTAAGGCTGAAATACGAGAATCACGGGTTGATGTTACCTTTCTTAGCATATCTTAGACGGATAAATGTTATACATGTCTTCAATTCCTTACTGGATAAGTGACATGTTGTTTTATCAATATATAGTAGAAATACTTGAATAAGAATATTGCTCTAATCTATTTAGACATTGATTTATTTGCTTTTAAATATATATATATATATATGATTCCCTGCTCAGTTTTATTCTATTAAACTGCAATAATAATATTTCTGGCAGAGAGTTATATCTCTCGCTGGGACAATTTTTAATTGTCTCACCCCCATGGGATCCAACCTTTTTAGGTGGATGAGGACGAGGAGGTAAGAACCATACAGCAGGAGAAGGATAGCAGCAGCAACAAGGACAATAGTGATATTCCAGGTGGAGGCACTAGCTATCATATTTTTGTATAGATAGTCCTATGTGTCGTCTCTGTACTCTCAGGTCCTAGGAGTTAGTAGTTAGTACTTTTAATGAATCAATCTGAGATTTTAGTTTAATGTCTCGAGGGTCTTATGTTGCCTGTGTATAGTTTTAACAGTGTAGTTGATGCTTGTAACCCTCGAGAAGGGATGGTACAGGATATGTACTTATGAACCAGGATGTAAATAAAATACATTGGTTCTTGATAAAAGAGTTTTCCAGTGTTTGGATCTCTTTGTAAATGGTTTTACTTTTTAGTGATTTTCAGTAATCCGTTGTTAATGATTGCTTCCGCATTTATCATTATCTGATGTTTTGGTATTTGTCGTCACATCATCACTCAAAGATGATGACATGATCACTGTGAGCTTTTACTCTGTAGCTAAGAAGACATACTTTAGGTGTAGTGGTAATGGGTTCATCTCCAAGTTCAGTGGGCTCAGTAGAGATGGGACCAATGGTGGGGGTGGGGGTCCAAGGTCTTCAAAGCATCTTACATAGTAGCAAGGTACTACCTTCAGCATCAAGACACACTCCTCTACACAGTTGTTGTAGATGTTGTCCTCCATTTTGTTCATCAATCATGCTTCTAAGGGTAGCTTGGGTGATGACTGTATCACAGAATCAGCTATGGCTTCTTCTACGGCTGCAGGGTCATACTCCTCTCCCTCATTGTCGGGGTAGCACATTGCTTGAGTCAGCGAGATCACCTTTGTATTTTCTAGGATATCCACCTCTAGAGTGCCTCTTTCTACTTTAGTCATAACATGGGCCATATCCAGGAATGGCTTCCCTAGAAATAGATAAAACTTGTTATCCACGTGTTGAAGCATGTTGCATTGCACCTTATCTCCCATGGCTTGAGAGTGCTCTGACATCTTGATATCGAACCTGTCATCTTGAATTCCCATAGCTAGATGTCCTCTTCCCATATCAAGTATCATGTCTACAGTGGCTTGTAACGATCTTCCAAGTAGAATCTTATTGCCATGCTTGTCCTACATTTCCATCACTATAAAATCTACAGGAAAGATGAACCTATCCACTTTCACCAGGACATCCTCACATATACCATATGGCTTAACTACTGAGTTGTCTGCCAACTAGATTGTCATGCTTCTCTTCCTAGATTCCTTAAGTTCGAGCTTCTTGAAGGTAGATAGGGGCATCATATTTATACTCACCCCTAGATCACATAAAGTCTCTCCAAATTTTGTCTTTCCTATGAAGCATGTGATATTGAAGCATCTTAGATCCTATCTTTTGGGAGGTAGTACCCCCAAAATAAAAGCACTAACCTGCTCTTTCAGAACCACGACATCGGACTCTGATATCTTGCTCTTGTTTGTAATTATATCCTTCAAAAACTTTCCATAAGATGGTATCTACTCAATAGTGTCCATCAAGGGAATGTTCACAAATAACTTTCGAAAATTATCTAGAAATTTCTTAAATTGTCGGTCCATCTTAGTCGCCTTCAAACTATTCAGAAAGGGCACGGGAACCACAGGTGCCCTCTGGTGAGGCGGGACATAAGTTTGAGTTTTCTTACCTCCAACCTCATCAACTTGCTCCTCTACAGTCTTCTCCTGTGCTGACATGTCTGGTCTTCTACATCCATTGGTGTAGTTTGATTTGTAGCTTCTTTTACACCTGCACCATGTGATGCATAATTCAGTAGCTTCTTGCCACTATGAAGTAGACCAACTTTCACATGCTGATTCCCGAAAGGTACATTGGTGTTCGTTGAAAATCCTTGTTGGGTTGGTTGATTTAGTGCACTCACATCTACCCTATTATAGAGATTTGTGTCTCTATGCTACAAATATGTGACCCTTGGTTTTGAAGATCCCTTTGAGTTTGTGCAATCTGCAGCTCATTCTGAATCAACAGCTTGCCCAACATTTCTTCAATCTTGTCAATTTTGTACGGCTCTGATTGATATTGTGCTTGGCCACCATACTGTTTTTGCTTAGGATGTTGTTGTTGTGCCTGTGATGGATCATGTTGGAAGTTGTTAGGATCCTTCCAAGAAAATTTGGAATCCTTCTTCCAAGAATAGTCATTGTTTCTGTATTTCCCCTGGCGCACATACTTGCACTCTTCTTCTTCTTCCTCGGTAGGAAATCTGTCTATAGCACATAACTTCTTGGCAATCAGATCAAACTTCTCATTTAAAGCAGATATGACTTTGGATTCCCCGACGCTCTTGATGGTTGTCGGTAGCTCTCTTTCTTCTCCCCATGATTGGTTTTTAGACATGTTCTTGAGGATTTCATGGCAGCAAGTGGGCTTGTTGTTGAGGAAGAAACCTACTCCTGCACTATAAAGAGTTGTTCTCTCCCCTCTATGTAAACCATAATAAAAGATCTTGTCCTGCCCTAGTAGATCAATGCCATGATGCGGCACATTTCTCAGGATATTTTGAAACCTCTCCCATGCCTCTAAATATGACTCATCAACTTGCTATCTGAAGTTATGAATCTTCTTCCCTAGATCATTCGTCATTTGCAGAGGGAAATAGCACTCGAAGAATGCATCTATTATTTGATCCCATGTCTCGGTGATCTCATCATCAAGATTGTTGAACCATGACTTTGCACTATCCACCAGTAAAGATGAAAACAACTTGAGATATATTGTAGTAGCTGAGACCCTATCTATCTTGACCATATCACAGTTCTCCATGAAATTACTTATATGTGTCATTAGATCTTCAGAAGGATGGCCATAGAACGCTTGAGATTTGACTAAGGCGATAAGTCCATGATCTATCTTGTAGATGCCCACATTGATGGCTTACCTTTTGATGGGCCCCTTCTGGTGCATAGATGATGAAGCTGTTATCCTTTCCCATATTGTTAATTCTTCTTCTCCCTCCATTTCTATTGTCTCTGGTTCTTCTGGTGTCGCATGTCTCTCAGGCGGAGGTGTCAGTGGAGGGGTTCGGTTGAACCTATCTACTGACCGTGAAGCTTCTCTCTCTCTGTGAAGGAGTTCTTCTTGCCCAAACCCCAGAAAAGATGGCTCTCTATATTCGTGGGCCCGAGTCTGCACCATACACCAATGCCTAAAAGTGACAAACTAATTATCAGCATTCAACAAAGGAAATAAGGAAATAGAGGTAATAATAATTTTATAATTCATCTCTAAATGAAAATTAAAAAAATAAAATTAAAATTAAAAAAATGGGTTGGCCTAGAGTGGTCGACCACAACACTCGTAATGTTGGATGTTTTCATTTCCTCGACGACGGCACCAAAAACTTGACACGTGTTTACCGTGTGTTATACGCAAGTGAATGTATCGAAGTAATATAGGCCCTTTTGAGGCCCGAGTCAAACACAGTGAAATGCTTCTCCAGTAGACTACTACTAACTACAGTCTAATCAGCTAGGCTAATTTTAATGGTTGAATTGGTTTGAGTTACAAAACTAATGTAGAAACAAAATGAATTAAAGGTTTGAACTAATCAGAGATGGAATGAATTCCTTATGGCAGTGGTTTCACCACAAATAACACTAATAATTTACCTCACACACTAATATCTATTATCTCACTCCCTGGATAAGGAGCCTATAGCCATAATTACCTACTCCCATAGTGTAATTCACTACCTAATCTAATGTCAATCCAACTTCTACAGTTATTGGTTGATTAGTTAGATGCTTTATGATTATTCTTTGGGTTTCTCCTCTTGTTTACACTCCGCTTTTCCCAAAGGGCACAATACATGGGTAAATCCATGATTTCCAACCCTTAATCTCCCTCCTGAGATGACTAAGCATCCATTAATCCACTCATGGTGATCAAGCACAAGTAGAACACAAAGTTTTCATAGATTTATATCTAGTAAAAAGAGATAAAATTGATATTAATGCATAGAAATCAATTACAGTGTATATATGGGCTATTCCCAGATCCTAAGGAATAAAGGTTTTTAGCCTTGCATGATTTTCATTGACAAATGCATGGAAAGGAACAAGAAAAATGTGGGAAACATTAGGAAACTAAAGTAACCTCTGAATCTTTTCCCATCCAAAAGATCCCCTTTGTTGTATGTGGGTTCTATTGTCTTCTAGTTGTAGAATCGTCTTCCAGAGGTTCTCGGATCTTCCCGATTGAAGCTTTTGATCCTCAGATCTTCTCTTCTCTCTCTTTGGTTGTTGTGCAATGGAAATGGTTGTCTCTCCTCATCTGACCGTCATCCCCCTAAGTCATAGAAGGCACTTAGGGTCTGAAATAACATCCACCATTAGATTAGAGTGAAATTTGTGGACAGCCTGATCGGGAAGATTCAGTAGTATAGACTAGGTGAGTCGGTAGTACTGAGTCACTTAGGTTTAGTCGTGCAATTTCGATCGTGTTGTTACTATTGATTGGACTCGATAGCACTGAGTTTTATGATTTTCGAACTGCCTCCCTGACGTCAACTTGTTAGTACCAAGTTGGAAACCTCGAATTATGCTGGGATTTACTGATGTTGTTTCAGTACCACCGACTTTGGCTATCGATAGCACTGACTCTGGGTGAGCTTTGGGTCCATCACTGACTTCAAGTTGATACCACCGAATGTTATCAGGTCGGTAGCACCGAGTCTGTGGAACTTCCTTGTACCTAAAAATGCACAAAAACAACAGAAGTACTTGGGATGTGTAAAATACTACATAAAAATAGTTAAAATCATATAATTTGATGCATTCAATAGAAACAGACCATCTATGTCATTCCATGCATAATAAATCAAATAAATGACTAATCTACACAAGAAATTAAGGGAAAATGTGCCTGTAATAATGACTAAAAACACATGCATCAATGGTCAACAGCATGGTTAACATATTTGCTAAATCTTAAGAATGTTGAAGCAACTATACGTATGTGTGACAAGTTCAGCAAGAGTGAGTTGGGGGTTAACTAGAGTACCCTCTTGGAGTTATGGTACATCAACTAAGTGGGTTGTGTGAATCTTGGTAAGACGAAGACAGTGTCATTTCCCTACCCCTAACAAGGTCAATCAGGAAGTTATATTTAATTACGGTTGTAGAAAAGTGTGTGATTATTCAACTAGATATGTGACACCCTGACCCCCGTGTCATGTCTAATGACCTCGAAGACTGGGGAGTCACCCTCGGTAAACCACCCTTAACTTTTTCTTTTCTTGATCACTTAGATTAACTTAATGGAAAACCACAAGACTTAAATAGCATCGAATTATAATAAAACTGCGGAAGCGACTTTCCATTAACCTTACTAGGAAGGAAAACAAGCTTACAGGATATATTACATTTCTCATGTGGAATATAAAACACAACAAAATATTGAAAACTAGCTACATATTTCACCACATTCTCTCTCTAACCCACCACACACATGTCCCAAGGACTGAGGGGAAAGGATCAAGAGACCTCTAGACCTAGCTAATCACTACTTCTAAACATCTTGGTGATACGATCCTTCAGCTTCCACGTGTTGACACTGACCTGAAAAATATTTCAATAGGTTGGTGAGCTACTGACTCAGTGAATAGAATTTCACCCAACCATCACAAGAAAACTCATTCATTTTTACTATTCAGAATAATATACAAGAAATGCTACACTGAGCAGGTCTAAGCAGTTTAATTTAAATAACAGAATAAGTCAACCTTTCATTATGATAATAATTGATGCAAAGTTGTAAATACAATTAATTAACAGAAAATACTAAAATTCCACTTAAAGAACAATTTTTGTGAAGCTAACTCATATTTTTCTTAACTCTTTAACTTATAAAAACTCTGTGAACCTATATGAACATATTTTATCTTATGCTCTGATCATATGCAGTGTACTCTACATATGAAGACTCGTAGTGAACTACGATCCCACCGTATAAGACTTAGCGACACACCCGGGAAATGCTAAGTCTGACATTCCGTCCTGGTCTGCTATAGGACCCACAGGCTCTCTGGCCTTGCGGCACTCGCAAATGGGTGCATGCTAGACTCCTCCTTCTGGCTGAGTACACAAGAAGAGGGTCTCTAAGTCTCCGACCACCTGGGCGTATCCCCAGGGTTGAGCCGGGACATGTCTCCGACCACCTGGGTATATCCCTAGGGTTGAGCTGGGACACTACCTCGAGTCTCCGACCACCTGGGCGTATCCCCAGGGTTGATCCGGGACCCGACCTCTCAGCCCTCGTGTCATCGAGACATTCGGTAAGTGTTAGACACGAGTCTCCGACCACCTGGGCGTATCCCCAGGGTTGGGTCGTTTCACCCCTAGGGTACAGAACTCTCAAGGGGTTCTACGGTGTCAGGGCCCTTAATCTAATATTTTATTATTTTAAAAAGGCTCTTATTACATTGCATCTCTCTCTTACTTGTTCTGGACTTTGGTATCTCTATGGTGCCGAGTCTATTTACTTGAACTTTACAACACGACATGAATATCATTCTAAATTTTACAGAGTAGTATATTCAAAACACTATAGTATACTGAGAAATCATCATACTATACATGCAGGCAAACTAAAATTCTTAAATAGACAGAATGCATGTCAATTTAGCACTTCATACACTAAAATCATGCCATTAAACTATTAAGCATCACCACATCTCCTACTGAAAATTTTGATATCAAAATACTTGATTCATTGAACACCCTATCCTTAGGGTTTCAGTTACCTCATTCACTTATCACATGGCAACACCCTATCCTTAGGGTTTCAGTTACCTCATTCACTTATCACATGGCAACACCCTATCCTTAGGGTTTCAATTACCTCATTCACTTATCACATCGCAACACCCTATCCTTAGGGTTTCAGTTACCTCATCTATTTGATTGCAATTCAAATCACAATATGATATCATTCTAGAACTGATAGAGTAGTATCCTCAAAATCATTGTAAATACTGAGTAATCCTTATATCATGCATGCAGGCAAATTTAAAATTCATAAATAACCCAAACTCATGTCACTTTGGCATATACATACTAACTTTAAATATTTGCATAGCAAATTGAAATGATCAGAATAATTTACTTCACACGCACCAAATCATTTGTAAAAATCATCATTGTCCATATTGCCCGGGTTATACCCAACCAGTACTGTTCTCAGCCCACGTATTACTAATTTTAGCATTTACACTAAGCAATTTAGGTTCCGACGAACCATATAAAATCACTGATCTAATCCACATTGATCAGATGCTAAACTAGATCATATAAAGGCATAAGGAAGAAGTTTATAAAATAAAATTTGGGTAACGCCAAATAGTGTCCAAAAGCCTGATAACTGCTGTTATCAGTGAAAAAAATGCACAGTTTACTGAAAATTTCCAAACAATAGAGTTAAATGGTGATAAACGAGTGAACTCCTACTCACCGCGATTCGGAATGTCCGAATTCGTCCGAAAATGTGTCCAGAGTCCCGGTTCTGGCATTTGTTGGATTGTCTTCTATCTTTGGTTGTTCTGTTTATGAACCAACTGCAACAGCAGTTGCACGCACGGTGGAAATGGCTCCATTGATGGCCGAATCATGATTGGAAGCTGCAATACCTAGCTTGGACCTCTCATTCGGAGTCGAGAGCATATCTTGGTGCTGCTGCTCGCACCCAAACGACCTCCTGGCCATTATCGCTGCTCCAAACAGTAGTTGTTGCTGCTGCTCTGGTTGGGGGCGCTGCCCCTAGCTAGGTGATTGTCTTGCTCGTGGTTGTCGTTGCAAGCCTGGACCTCAAGGTCGGGCTTAAAGGCATCATTTCGTGGTGTTTGCTCGCCCAAAATGACCCTTGGCCGGCGCCCTTCTGTTGGTCGGCGCAGCACCTGCTGCAGGTCGGTCGGCACACTTGCTAGGGTTGCGGATAGGGGCGAGATTGGAGGAGGATGAAGGGCGGAGGAAGGAAGACGGAGGTAGGGCTGTAGCTAGACGAAGCCAAGGGCAAAGATCGCCCCAAAATCGCCCTGATTTCACTCTGCTTGATCGGTCGATGGCCTGATGTGTGTGTGCGTCACTTTTGCAGCTGTTTTTGTTCTATCGGGTTAAAGAGGAAGAAGATAAGGCAAAGGGGCCAATTAGTAATGGGTAAATTACAAAATTGATCCAAGGGACTTATAAATGCCATAACTATTTCCTCGGAGGTCCAATTCACATGATGCTTTTTGCAAACTCTCAAGCATGATATCCTCTACCTTCTCAAGGCACAAAATTATGTTAACTAGCTTATCACAACTGGTCAAAACACTATTTGTATTTGTATGTACTTAACCCAACTTAATTAACTTAATTAACTTATTAATGTTATGATCATCATACTTATTAGTTAACTTTGGTGTGGGTCATAACAATCTCCCTCCCTTATAAGAATTTCGTCCCAAAATTCCTAAAAGAGAAAAGGAAACTTGTTACGCGTTTCAGACTTGAGCTCCCACGTAGATTCCTCAAGGTTATGATTCCTCCACAAAACCTTCACTAATGGTATCTCACGATTCTTGAGCTTCTTGATCCTCCGATCAATTGTCTGTACTGGTGTTTCAACATAGGACACATCTAGTCTGAGCTTAGTAGGTTCTGGGTCCATTATCTTCTCTGTACCAGGATAACACTTCTTCAACATCGATACATGAAACACATCATGTAGATTAGCCAACTCAGATGGCAACTCCAACCTGTAGGCTACAGGTCCAATCCTCTCAACGATAGGATATGGGCCCATAAAAGTAGGAGTCAGTTTGCCTCTCTTACCAAACCTCAACACTCTTTTCCATTGTGAAACCCTCAGATATACTTCATCACCAAGCTCAAACTTACGAGGTCAACACTTCTTCTCAGCGTGACTCTTCTACCTGTCATGTGCAGCTTTTAATTGTTCTTTAATAACTACAATCTTTTCGATGGTCAAATCCACTATCTCTGGTCCAAGAATCTGCTTTTCACCCACCTCGTATCAACATATGGGTGATCTACACTTTTTGCCATACAGAGCTTCATACGGGGCCATACCAAGACTGTAATGGTGGCTATTGTTGTATGCAAACTCTATAAGACTTAAGTGTTCTTCCCAACTTCAAGACATCAAAGGTTGACTTAACAGGAAGAAAGTGAGAATACTTAGTTAGTCTATCCACAATCACCCATATCGAGTCACAACCTCTAGGTGTCCTGGGAAACCCTACCATAAAATTCATTGTGATATGTTCCCACTTCCACTCTGGTATAGGAAGAGATTGCAAGGTACCTGCAGGTTTCTGATGCTCAGCTTTGACCTGTTGGCACACACTACATCTAGCCACGTACTCGGCTACATCCTTTTTCATACATGACCACTAGTACAACTCCTTCAGATTCTTGTACATCTTAGTGTTACCTGGATGCATAGCATACATCGATGCATGTGCCTCCTCAAGAATCTGTTCTTTCAAATCACTGTATCCAGGTACACATAACCTGTCATGCTGATATAACAAACTATCATCTAAAAACCTGAACTCTGGTCTTTTTCCCTTTGTCATATCTTGCATGATCTGATGTAACTCACTATCACTCTGTTGAAGTTCCTTGATCTAATCATAAAAAGTAGGCTTGACTTGCATCTGAGCAATCAAACCACTCTGTTCTGTCACCCCTAAGTCTAAGTTCAACTTCCGCATTTCTATTAGAAGGTATCTCTTGAAACATGCCATAGAGAATGCATCAGCTGTTGAACTTGACTTCCTGCTCAGAGCATGTTCTACCGCATTCAACTTACCAGGATGATAATCTATTGTCACTTCATAATCTTTGATCAATTCTAACCATCTCTGTTGTCTTAGATTCAGATCCTTCTGGGTGAAAATATATTTCAAGCTCTTATGATCTGTAAACACTTAGCATGCCTTGCCATAAAAATAGTGACGCCATGTCTTAAGAGCATGAACTACATCAACTAACTCCAGATCATGTGTGGGATAATACTCCTCATTTTATGCTACTTACTTCTTGTTACTTATCCTTCTCATTTTGATCATATAGAATAAACGTCCCTAACATTGAAACACATAAGGTAAGAATAGCTTATTTCTCATTCTTGTTATTATTGTAAGAATTTATTTCATAACACACTTCACTTATATTATATTTCTCCTTTTTTTCAAAACACACTTGTTATATTTCAAATTTATTTCTTATCCCTTGCTCTGAATCATTTCCATATTGTTTATCTACCTTTCATATTAGCTACCTTTAAACCCTGGATTTTATTAGTGCTAGCTTACCTTTCATAGTGCAAATCTCATGATTCTCACTACTACAGAAATGGCTTATAAAGTCACTTTTCAAGGTGTCGGTTGTATACATAAACCGACACCTAAACTCTACAGTGTCGGTTGATAACATAAACCGACATCCAATCTATGAAGGTCGACCAGACACGGGTACCGCTTTTATTAAGTGTCGGTTAATTAATAAAAAATTGACACCTAAAATCAACCGCCAAAACCAAAATTCCAGTGAAAAAATTACCACCAAAATTTGACATATGGCGTCAGTTCATAAATGAATAACCGACGAATAAAGGTTATTCGCGGGACAGGAATAGTTGTCGGTTGTCTTTTAGTTAAAAACCGACGACTATAATCTAGTATAGGCGTCGGTTGTTAGAAAAGAACCGACACTTTTGGTTTAGTTGTCGGTTATTTTGAATAACCGACGCTTATTGTCAACTTAATAGCTCACCAGCGCGAGCGACTCTTCCCCTTTCCCTGTTTCATTCCCGATTTCAGTTAGGTATGGCGATTTTCTAGCTCGCCCCCGCCGGTCATTGCTCCGTGCTCGCGCCCGCCGTGCTCCTGTTCCTGCCCTCGCCGCTGCTCCTGCTCCTACCCTCACCGCTGCTCTGTGCTCACCGGCAGCCGTGCTCCTGCTCCTGCCCTCTGTGCTCACCGGCAGTCGTGCTCCTGCTCCGTGCCCTCACCGCTGCTCCGTGCCCTCGCCGCCGCTCCTGCTGCTCTCCCCTCCGCCGCCGCTCCTCGCCTTGCTCCGGCCGCTGCTCTCCTCTGCCCTCAAGGTATGCCCGCCCTACCTTCTTCCTTCTTCCTCTGCTTTGGCGGCTGCTTGGGTGGTGCCAAGGCAACCACGGCCTTCTTCCTTCTTCCTCTGCTCTGCCCTGCTCTTCTTCTTTATTCTCCCTCTCTTTACCAACAGCAACCACGGCCATGTGGGCTGGCACGGCCGTGGCTGTGTTAGCCGACCACACGGCCGTGCTACCCAGGCTGCTGTTGGGCATTTTTTTATTTTTTTTTTAGTTATTTACTTATTGGTAACTTGATAAATAACTCATATACACTGATCTATGGCAATGCCTTAGTTTATCACTCTTTATATTAGAGTTGCAAGCCTGTAACATTAAGTAATTTTTGAAAGTAAAATAATTATTGACTGTAATATATTGAACTTATATACAATACATGTTCTATGATAAGCCTTAGTTAATTTAATATGCATACTTTGTATGTAAGACATAGTAATCGGGTACTGTTGTATATCCAAGTAAATTACATGTAACTAATCATGACATAGATTTTAGAATGCATACTTTGGTTAAATGTACTACTGTAATTTTTGATCAAGTGATGATATGTAAATGTAGCAATAAGTTAGTAAGGTATCAATGATAAGTCTGCTGTAATGTGATGCAAAATAGTTATTGTATCATGCATATCTTAATACTTTTTTGTTTTATAGTTGTATAGGGTGTTTTATGTGTGACAAGTCTATTGTTTAATAGTTTAGCTATAATCATTGTTTTATAGTTGTGTTATAAAGTATTTGGGTGTTTAGTATGGTTATTTAGGGTGTTCTGATATGTATAAAGGTTCCAAAAAGTATAGTATATATATGCATACATGTGCATTTTTTATAAAATTGTATAGAAAATCAAAACCCGTTCTTGGTGAGAATCCTAATCACCCTTCTTGCTTAATGATGAATTGTAATGCACACATGTGACATGCTTTGAATGACAACTAGGATTTTAGGTATAAGAATGACAACACATTATTTGTTGGCCTAGAAACCCGTCCAAGATTTACTCATTAGGAGTAAATCTTGGATAGTCCCCGGTTTGGGACTGTTCTTGAACACCTAATCTCGCTTAGGATGTAAGTGTATAATGTGTATTGGGTTTTCAAGAAAATTTTGGCAGCATTTCCCCGTTTGTTCTCTAAGTACATATGTACTTGGAGAACAACGGGGAAATGCTTCCGAAATTTTCTTGAAAACCCAATACACATTATACACTTACTAGTGATATTAGGTGTTCAAGAATGGGATAGGTGGTACACATTTATTATATATAATAATGACATCGCATGTATTTGTTAACCCTAGACCCTAATCTTGTTGTAATATATACTTGTTTTCTCTTTGATCATAGAATGGATAGATCATGAATGTCCATTCGCAATCGCTGCACCCCAGAGTTTATTTCTGGTCTTGACCAGTTTATTAGATTTGTCGAGGAACATAGGAAACAACCTGGAGATAGGTTCTACTGTCCATGTAGGCATTGCGGTAACAACTTGAAACTCAACACTGGTGGAGAAATCAAAAGTCATGTCATGTGCAACGGGATTATACAAGGCTATACAGAATGGCACTGGCATGGAGAGATTTCAATCCCGAAACCAGTGGATGTCGATAGCAGTGCTTGTGTGGAAGAAGAAATTGCCTACGATGACGTAGATGTGAATGAACCAGTTCCAGTAGACATCGTTGATGCGATGCTGAATTGTTGTGGGGTAGATCACACCGATCGACCTCCCATTTTTAGAAACATTGTGCATGATGTTGAGATGTCGTTATACACAAGTTGTACTAAGTTTACGAAGCTTAGCATTGTGTTGAGATTGTATAAGCTGAAAGCTAACAATAGATGGAGCGACAAAAGCTTCACGTCATTGTTGTCTTTGTTGAAAGAAATGCTTCCTGAAGGAAACGAGCTGCCAATCTCAACATACCAGGTAAAGAAATTGTTGTGCCCAATGGGAATGGATGCCAAGAAGATACATGCATGCCCGAATGATTGTGTATTATTTCAAAAGGACTATGCGGATTTGAAAGATTGTCCAAAATGTGGTGCGTCACGGTATAAATTGACGACTTTGGGGGAGTCCAAAACTGGTTCTCCTGTCAAGGTGATGTGGTATCTACCTATAATATCACGGTTTCAACACTTGTTTGCCAATCCGATAGATGTGAAGAATTTGAGGTGGCATGCAGAAGTTAAGAAAAATAATGATGGGATCCTACGACATGCGTCTAATTCCCCACAGTGGAAGAAGATTGATCTATTGTACCCTGAATTTGGTGAAGAAGTCAAGAATCTAAGACTTGGGCTTTGTACAGACGGGATGAATCCATACGGGACATTGAGCAGCCAACATAGCACTTGGCCAGTCATGCTTGTTATATACAATCTTCCTCCCTGGTTGTGTATGAAAAATAAGTACGTAATGATGTCGTTGTTGATATCGGGCCCTAAACAACCTGGAAATGACATCGATGTTTATCTTGAAACTCTGATTGATGACTTAAAGAAACTCTGGGGTGAAGGTGTGATGACCTATGATGCTTCACGAAGAGAGACATTTCGTTTGCATGCTATGTTGTTTTGCACTATTAATGACTTTCCAGCATATGGGAATTTGTCTGGATATAGTGTCAAAGGATCTAAAGCATGTCCTATATGTGAAGAGAACACTGATTCAACAAGACTAAAACATGGCGGTAAGACTGTATATCTCGGTCATCGAAGGTTTCTTCCAAAATTCCATCCGTATCGTAGGAAGCGCAAAGCATTCAATGGATTGAATGAGGAACAGAGTGCACCTAAACCTATATCAGGGGAGGTTGTTTATGAAAGAGTAAAAGACTTTGTCAATGAATTTAGTAAGAGTTCACAATGTACTATGGCCACACGGAGTGACAAATCTTTATTCAAGAAGAAGTCAATATTTTAGGATCTTCCTTATTGGAGTTCTTTGACCGTCAGGCATTGTATCGATGTCATGCACGTTGAGAAAAATGCATGTGATAGTGTCATCGGTACTTTTTTGAATATACTAGGTAAGACTAAAGATGGGATAAAATCCAGACTGGACCTACGTGAAATGGGAATAAGGTCAGAATTAACAGAATTTTGTGAAATGGGAAATCGGAGAACATACTTACCTCCCGCTTGTTACACATTGTCTAGAAAGGAGAAGAAAGCTTTTTGTGAATGTTTGGTAAATGTTAAGGTGCCACAGGGTTACTCATCCAACATCCGTAGATTGGTATCAATGAAATATCTGAAGTTGATAGGTCTTAAATCTCATGATTGTCACACTCTAATGCAACAAATATTGCATGTGGCAATTCGATCTATATTTCCGAAGCATGTAAGGTTTGCAATCACCAGACTTTGTTTCTTTTTCAACAGTCTGTGCAGCAAAGTTATTGACCCTGATACTCTCGATAAATTGCAAAGAGAAGTGGTTGTTACCCTATGTAAGCTTGAGATGTATTTTCCTCCATCATTCTTTGATATCATGGTACATCTTGTTGTCCACTTGACTAGGGAAGTGAAAATGTTGGGACCAGTTTTCTTGCATTGGATGTATCCCTTTGAACGATACATGAGTGTTTTTAAAAGTGATGTTCGAAACCGTTATCGGCCTGAAGGGAGTATTATCGAGGGTTATGTGGCGAGAGAGATTATGGATTTTTGCAATGACTTTCTCAGTGGTAATGACACTCCTGATAATGAAAAGAATATTGACGAGCAATTTGGCAAAGGAATTTTGGGATCACGTGTGAAAGTAATCAGCCGTGAGCAGTTGGAACAAGGTCACTTGTATATTTTACACAACATGGACGAAGTGAACGTTTATATCGAGGAACATACCAATTTCATCAAGAGACAATATCCTCGAGCCAATACAATGTGGCTTGCTAGAGAGCATAACAAGACATTTATTAAGTGGTTTGAAAATAAAGTCTTACATCAACTATCTCAAACACCAGATAATATTACTGAAACTATCAAATGCCTCACCTTTAAACCAAAATTGACTGTTGTGTCTTATGAAGGGTATGACATTAATGGATTCACATATTACACAAATCGCCAAGATGATAAGAGTGTCGTCCAAAACAGTGGGGTCACCCTTCAAGCATCGACTATGTTTTTTGCAAGTGCAAAGGATAAGAGTCCATGTGAAGCTAAAATGTCATATTACGGTGTCATTGAAGACATATGGGAGTTTCACTACATAGATTTCAGAATTCCGCTCTTCAAATGTAATTGGGTTGATAACACCAAAGGAGTTATAGTGGATGAATTGGGTTTCACTTTAGTGAACTTTGAAAAGATTGGCGAGAAGGATGAACCATTCATATTGGCATCACATGCAAAACAAGTATTTTATATCAATGATCCTGCAAATGATAAATGGTTGGATGTTCTTCATGGTAAAAGATAGTTCATTGAAGATCCTATAGATGAAGAACAGTATTATGATAAGTATGATGACTCCACAACATCTAGGCCTCCACTTCCACCTCCTACATTACCCAGTTGGGTTCCACAGGACCTAACTGTCCCGTTAGGTCCTAACTGTAGGGGTATGGCAATATGGTTAGGTGAACATGATATAAACTTCCCTATAACTATTTCTATAGATTCAGATGTTGTAGGTCAATCATACGAAAGCAAACTATTTATACAAGATATTTTGGAGTTGTTTCGATATGATTGGCTAAATACATCTGTGATAGAGCTATGGATAAGGTGAGATCTTCTTTATACATCCATATACCTTGTGTAGGATCTGGTGATCTGGTTTCTTATTTATTAATGCATGCGTAATTAATATATATTTTGCAGCTACTTAGACAAGATATGTGCAGATTTTGCATTCGAACATGTAGGATTTTTGATTCCATCTTTGATTAGTCTAGTAGCTAAAGACCCTCCGTCAGTTCAACAATACTGTTGTGAGGCTTTTTCAATTTTTGCTCAAAAAAAGAAGACGATGATAATGGATCCATTCAATGTAGAGTAAGTTTACTTTGCTTATTAAGAAAATTACATTTTTATTATGGATTTTGAGTTATTAATTTTTAACTTTTTTACCTCTAGTGGTATGCATTGGGAGTTACTGGTTATTGTCCCCGAGATGTTCACTATCTATTATCTAGCTCCTAAGGGGAGTAAATTGAATACAAGATTTGGACACATAATGAAAATGGCATTATTCCGGTGAGAAATATTTCATTTTCGTATCCGTTAACATATGTTATTACATTACTATTTAATTATGCAATGTACTGTGTTACATTAACATGTAGGGGTTTTGATGAGTTCAAAAAGGCTGGAGGAAAGGTCCCCACAAAAAAGAACCAGCCAATAATTTGGAAGAACGTGAAAGTAAGTTCCCGACTGCAATATATGTATATATTATTTATGTGTTCAATGCTTAATTAGTTGTATTTTTTAATATTTTGTATGTTTGAATTTATAGTGTGCCACACAAGACAACGGATGGGCATGTGGATACTACGTGATGCGATTTATGCACATGATTATCAAATATGCCGCAATGGACATCGATTGTATTGCTAAGGTATTATATAGTCTCATTAGATAATATGAAATATATCAATATTATTTATAGCTCATTAATTATATATATACATCATTCTCTTTATAGGTATTTACAACTGACCACACTACAGGAAATGCCTTACCAGATGTACATGCTCCCTATACGACGGGAGAATCAAATGAAGTAAGAGAAGAATGGGCAACAGCCATACAAGTAGTGGGGGATTTAAGATATAATTGGGATGTTGATAGCGAATAATGACTAAAGAATGATATTTTGTAAATGAATTTCTGAATTATAATATATGTGTGAATGTTTCTACATGTCTGGATGTTTCTACATGTGTATGAGTGAAAATAAATGAAACTGTTGGTTTCTATATGAATGTTTCTATATGTGAATGTGAAAATGAATGGAACTACAGATTGCTAGCTACATGAATGTTTCTAAATGTGTGAAAATCAAATGGAACTGTAGGTTGCATTGCTAAATGTGTGAATATCTTTCTTATTAATTTTGCAGGTTTGTGGCCTGTTGTTGGCTGATATCAATGGATGTCGTAAAACCTGCAGTTCATAACTGAACTGCAGGTTTCTCATCCTGCGACCAGCCATACAGCAGGTCTGCAGACTGACAGAAAAAAAAATAGGCGTCGGTTATTTGTATAAAACCGATGCCAAATAGTTACAGTGTCAGTTTGTAATAGAAACCGACGTCTATTTCCTTAACACCACGGCCGCGCTGGCCTGCACGGCCGTGGCAGCGGACCAGACACCACGGCCGTGATGGACAGCACGGCCGTGGCAGCGGACCAGACACCATGGTCGTGCTGTCTAGCATGGTCGTGTTGGGACCTATATGGCGTCGGTTATTAGCTAATAACCGACGCCTGTAGTGCCCAATTTTGTGCCCTACTATGGCGCAAAGGTATATGGCGTCGGTTTCTTACGTAATAACCGACGCCTATAGTGCCCTACTGGCGCGTTTTTGTTGGCGCGCGAAGGGTTTTGGCGTCAGTTTTTGAACCGACGCGTAACGGCTGGGCTTTTAGCGTCGCCCACATAGGTGTCGCTTACAAACCGACACTAAAGGCCTTAAATAACTGACACTAAAGGCCTTAAATAACTGACACTAAAGGTCGGTTATGTACTAGTGTCTGTTTTATAGAGATGCTAGTATTCAAGGCCAAATCGCTAGTGACATCCCTTGAACTACTTCAACTCTAAACATTCTAGGGTTTGGTCCTTATCAGTAACATAGTGTTATTGTGACGTGACTTTGCTCCCTTAGTTTGATATTCAAACTTTGGATCTCATAAGTTTTACTAAAGTTTTCCTTATCTTATCACTGGAATTTTCTTTTTCTTACTTGGACATTCAAATAAATTACATTCTCAATTTACCTTGTTAGGGTATCATCATCATATTGTGTGTCATTATTTCATTCACTTAGATGTATCTACCATGGCAATTATGCATCATATATGATTCATTTTTTCTTATCACTTCATCCCACATTGCTATCATTAAAGAAGATATGAAAGAGAAGATGATTCTAAAACTTAGAATTATTATCTTCAAACCTTCTCTTATTACATTTCTCGTATGTAGATTTAATTAGTTATCAACAAGGATACTTGACTAGTTAGCACTTACTTGAGTGTCACAATCTCTTTCTTTTATAATCTATATTACTCCATCATGCTTCAAACCCTTCCCTATATTTCCATAATCATCTTACCATATCCTACTCTTTCTATCATGTTGCTTCTTCATGTGTATGTTCATGTATACTATGTTGTTCTTCCGAAGGCTCATTATTTCTATGTAATTATGGTATACTTAACTCTTTTCTTCTATTTCCCTTTTCTTTGGAGTACATAAAAGTATTTTACTCTATTATATGATCCATTCCATGGTTGATTCTTACTATCTTATCCCTTACATACTTTTCTCATATCTTTTATCATATTTCATTTTTTTTTGTTGGTCAAAAAAGTGTGTTACTATTAATACCAAAAACTTTGGGCACTGGGTACCCCATTACATAGACAAGAGCTAAGAAGCTCACTAAGGGTCAACATCCCCACGCAGGGGGACACACCAGAAACTAAACCAAACTGAGACTAAGAAGACAAAATAACTAAGCAAGCTAGGAATAGACAATCCTACTAGAAGAAGTCTATTACAAGCCACTATTACATGCATTCAGCATACCCACAATTAGTAACAGCATACTGTCTTAGAACAAAATCTAGCAATCATGCCAGTAACAGCCATGAAGTCTCTGCTCTTCTTAGCTACTCAAGACCAGGTCTCTCACTGGCAGAGATCCAAAAGGACCTCTACCACCAGCAAAAACCTAAAGGTAAACCCCTCATGATGCACCTAACTGCATACCAACACCTAGAAGGTGTTCTAAACCTGATGTAGCAGAGGAGACAAGAAGCAAAACAAGGTCCATCCTTTAGCTGGAAATCAATTTATGTCCTTGAGCTAGACAACCGTCGTTCCCCCACTGGCATTTGAAACATTCCCTGAATGTGTGGGATCCAAGTAGAAGTCCAGCCCCACTTCATTGGTCGGCACACAACTGAAGACCAGAGACCTACAAGCTCGACATCACGCAACTGCAGCAAGGATTAGAATGAGAGGAAGAGGAGGAGAGGAAAGGACCACGCCTCCCTCAGAACCCCATCCCACCTAAGGCCCCTATATGCACGGGGACCCCTTGTCGAACACCTTGAGGGCGATCGATTACTTGGCTACGAAGAAACACCGGATTCGACGAGAACCACCAGCCACGCCCTGGACCTGAAGGGTTCTAGTAGCATCACCACCGAGAACCAAGTTCCTTGGGAATGCTCCATCACGCAGTAGCAAAGGCCACTACGCAACCTGAGCATCACCCCTGTCTCCGCGACAAATCAACGATGACTTTGTGGTGACTCGGCGCCCTGCAGCAGCAGTCCGTCGAAGGACACCATCGATGTTGTCAAACGGGAGCAGAAGCCCCCTCATGGAACTGTCGTTAGACGCACAGCCCCCCACATCCGCAGCACGCCCTCTGCCTGGAACGACCACCTCAAGAGGCCCGTCACGCAGTAGATGACGGCCTGGAGCTAACCCCGCGAGTTCATATAATACTAATCATTAAATTTAATCTAAATCTTATGTCGTGTTCCTTTATTTCCAATTAAAGGTTGCTCATATGAGGTGCCAACATTAGGTCTCCGATATCAGTTCCAACTAATTCTTAGTTGTTCTAATCATTCCCGTATATCTCAACATCTTAGTGTATGTACATTCTCACTATGATGCGGGTCTAAATTATCCATAGTCTACTTGATACAAAGAATATAAATAATAAATGAATCACTTCATGATACACAACAATATAAAAGAACCATGTATATTCTACAACTGATAATCTAAATTCACACATATAAGAGCATTTCTATTGATTTCCAACCAAAGAATCAACATAAAGCAAGACTTTTATCACATTGTATGTTTAATCTCTTACTCCTTCATTACTTTCGAATCACCTAACCCTAAGATTTCTAGGGTTTCTCTCTAGCCCATCCTTTCTCTGCATACCTGGCCAGGATATTCAGGGAAGAATAGACAGAGTAGCTTGATACTGGTCAATCTAAGTATTCAGACACCTGGCCAGGGTATCTAAATACTCAGACCTCCCAGAGCTAAAGAAACATCACTTCCTATGTACCTCACGTATAACTCTATCTTTCGACCCTAATGATCCCAGACGATTCAACATAAGCTCTCTACTTGGTTCTCGTGACCACGTCCTCTTCCTGCCATGTGCAATAGTATAACAGAACGCTTCCTGTTAGAAAGTTGCAGTTAGAAGGAAGACACCTAAGTCCTAATCCTATTGGTCTCTTATCTTCCCCTGACCTTAACTTAGAGTAACCATGTACTCAACCTATGCTCTCATACCAAAGTTGTTGTGACACCCCGACCCCCGTGCCATCTCTAATGACCCCGAAGACCGGGGAGTCACCCTCGGTAAACCACCCTTAACTTTTTCTTTTCTTGATCACTTAGATTAACTTAAAGGAAAACCACAAGACTTAAATAGCATCAAATTATAATAAAACTGCGGAAGCGACTTTCCATTAACCTTACTAGGAAGGAAAACAAGCTTACAGGATATATTACATTTCTCATGCGGAATATAAAAAACAACAAAATATTGAAAACTAGCTACATGTTTCACCACATTCTCTCTCTAACCCACCACACACATGTCCCAAGGACCGAGAGGAAAGGATCAAGAGACCTCTACACCTAGCTAATCACTACTTCTAAACATCTCGGTGATACGACCCTTCAGCTTCCACGTGCTGACACTGACCTGAAAAATGTTTCAGTAGGTTGGTGAGCTATTGGCTCAGTGAATAGAACTTCACTCAACCATCACAAGAAAACTCATTCATTTTTACTATTCAGAATAATATATAAGAAATGCTACACTGAGCATGTCTAAGCAGTTTAATTTAAATAACAGAAGATGTCAACCTTTCATTATGATAATAATTGATGCAAAGCTGTAAATACAATTAATTAACAGAAAATACTAAAATTCCACTTAAAGAACAACTGTTGTGAAGCTAACTCATATTTTTCTTAACTCTTTAACTTATAAAAACTTTGTGAACCTATATGAACATATTTTATCTTATGCCCTGATCATATGCAGTGTACTCTACATATGAAGACTCATAGCGAACTACGATCCCACCGTACAAGACTTAGCGACACACCCGGGAAATACTAAGTCTGACTTTCCATCCTAGTCTGCTACAGGACCCACAGGCTCTCTGGCCTTGCAGCACTCGCAAATGGGTGCATGCTAGACTCCTCCTTCTAGTTGAGTACACAGGCAGAGGGTCTCTAAGTCTCCGACAACCTGGGCGTATCCCCAGGGTTGAGCCGGGACATGTCTCCGACCACCTGGGCATATCCCCAGGGTTGAGCCGGGACACTACCTCGAGTCTCCGACCACCTGGGTGTATCCCCAGGGAGCCGGGACCCTACCTCTAAGCCCTCGTGTCACCGAGACATTCGGTAAGTGTTGGACATGAGTCTCCGACCACCTGGGCGTATCCCCAGGGTTGGGTCATTTCACCCCTAGGGTACAGACCTCTCAAGGGGTTCTACGGTGTCAGGGCCCTTAATCTAATATTTTATTATTCTAAAAAGGCTCTTACTACATTGCATCTCTCTCTTACTTGTTCTGGACTTTGGTATCTCTATGGTACCAAGTCTATTTACTTGAACTTTACAACACGACATAAATATCATTCTAAATTTGACAGAGTAGTATATTCAAAACACTCTAGTATATTGAGAAATCATCATACTATACATGCAGGCAAACTAAAATTCTTAAATAGACAGAATGCATGTCAATTTGGCACTTTATACACTAAAATCATACCATTAAACTATTAAGCATCACCACATCTCATACTAAAAATTTTGATATCAAAATACTTGATTCATTGAACACCCTATCCTTAGGGTTTCAGTTACCTCATTCACTTATCACATGGCAACACCCTATCCTTAGGGTTTCAGTTACCTCATTCGCTTATCACATGGCAACACCCTATCCTTAGGGTTTCAATTACCTCATTCACTTATCACATGGCAACACCCTATCCTTAGGGTTTCAGTTACCTCATTTATTTGATTTCAATTCAAATCACAATACGATATCATTCTAGAACTGACAGAGCAGTATACTCAAAATCATTGTAAATTCTGAGAAATCCTTATATCATGCATGCAGGCAGATTTAAAATTCATAAATAACCCAAACTCATGTCACTTTGGCATATACATACTAACTTTAAATATTTACATAGAAAATTGAAATGATCAGAATAATTTACTTCACACGCACCAAATCATTTGTAAAAATCATCATTGTCCATATTGCACGGGTTATACCCACCCCGTAGCCCATGTATTACTGATTTTAGCATTTACACTAAGCAATTTAGGTTCCGACGAACCGTATAAAATCACTGATCTAATCCACAATGATCAGATGCTAAACTAGATCACATAAAGGCATAAGGAAGCAGTTTATGAAATAAAATTTGGGTAACGTCAAAGAGTGTCCAAAAGCTGCTCTTATCAGTGAAAAAAATGCACACATTACGGCCAAACAATAGAATTAAATGGTGATAAACTAGTGAACTCCTACTCAGTGCGATTCGGAATGTCCGAATTTGTCCGGAAATGCGTCCAGAGTCCCAGTTCGAGTCCGGGTTCTGGAATTTGTTGGATTGGGTTGTTCTGTTTACGAACCAACTGCAACAGTAGTTGCACGCACGGTGGAAATGGCTCCATTGATGGTCGAATCATGACTGGAAGCTACAATACCTAGCTTGGACCTCTCATTCGGAGTCAAGAGCATAGCTTGGTGCTGCTGCTCGCACCCAAACGACCTCCTGGCCATTACCGCTGCTCCAAACAGCAGTTGTTGCTGCTGCTCTGGTTGGGGGCGCTGCCCCTAGCTAGGTGATTGTCTTGTTCGTGGCTGTAGTTGCAAGCATGGACCGCAAGGTCAGGCTTAAAGGCATCGTTTCGTGGTGTTTGCTCGCCCAAAATGACCCTTGGCCGGCGCCCTGCTGCTGGCCGGCGCAGCACCTGCTGCAGGTTGGTCGGCACCCTTGCTAGGGCTGCAGATAGGGGCGAGGTTGGTGGAGGATGAAGGGCGGAGGAAGGAAGACAGAGGTAGGGTTGCAGCTGGACGAAGCCAAGGGCAAAGATCGCCCCAAAATCACCCCGATTTCACTCTGCTTGATCGGTCGATGGGCTGATGTGTGTGTGCATCACTTTTGCGGCTGTTTCTGTTCTATCGGGTTAAAGAGGAAAAAATAAGGCAAAGGGGCCAATTAGTAATGGGTAAATTACAAAATTGACCCAAGGGACTTATAAATGCCATAACTATTTCCTCGGAGGTCCAATTCACATGATTCTTTTTGCAAACTCTCAAGAATGATATCCTCTACATTCGCAAGGCACAAAATTATGTTAACTAGCTTATCACAACTGGTCAAAACACTATTTTCATTTGTATGTACTTAACCCAACTTAATTAACTTAATTAACTTATTAATGTTATGATCATCATTCTTATTAGTTAACTTTGGTGTGGGTCATAACAAGATAGATGGTCAATCCATCATTGAGATGAATGAAGAATCTTCTAAGAAAATATGCCTTATATTTATTGACTATTAGGGGATTCCCACTTGATTGATTGAGATGCTAATTACAACAATCGTTAAAGGTGCATAGAGATGAAACCTTATAAAGTTACATATGATAAGAGATACATGAGGTTCTATGTTTGGTAAGATCTAGAAAGTATGGCCTCTGATGTGTGGTACAAAAAATAGTATAGTCCAGCATGACGGTTAGAGTCCCAATTTGAAAAGTACTACCAGACATGTACGGGTGGCACAACAGTTCTTATGTTGAACAAAGGTGACACATGCAAGAGTTGAGGGAGAAGAATATGTCTTCTATGAGAATGATGTGACATTACCATGGGATGAAAGTAGACATGATAAAGATTGAGGATGATGTGCATGAGAAGTATCCATCTATGTGTACCTTGGATTTTAGGGGCAAAATCCCTATTAGGAGTTTATGGTTGTGAAACTCCTAACCTTGATTAAATTTTTGAACATGCTTAATTACTATAATTGAATTATTAGAACCATAATCTAACTTTGTGATATGCTTTTGACTCATAATACAAGCTTAAGTTTCAAATTTGGTCCAATTTGGATAGTATTTATGCAAGTTATGCAATTTTATGTACATTTTGGGCTTTTCTAGAATTTACCCAATTGAGAGGTTTTCTTTGGAATTTTTCAATTTAATTATGGTTCTTGAATGTTCTCTTATTATTATTGATATTTGAGTCATGGAGCGCCTAGTTTGACCTTGGTTTTGAGGTGTTTCCTTCAAGGGTATTTTAGGGTTTACCCCTTTATGGATGAGCTACCTTTAGGAGCTATCAATGAATGTTTTTTTTTGTCTTGGAAAACCAACAAACAATGGATAAGCAGGTATCCATGAATGGTAGGGCAGCTTCTTGTGTGGCTTCTTGTATATTCATAATAGTTTAAGGCCATGGACACATTGAGAACTACTAGGACATGTGATGACCCGATTACAAATCAAGCCATCACTAGTAAAAACACGGAATTATCACAATAACAGAATTAATAAAAACCACTAAAAATTTAAAACCATTTTGCACATAGATCCCTGTCTAGTAAGCTTTTACACAAAGGACCAAATCTTTACATAGACATAGTTCATGTCATACATTCAGGATGGCGTCTCTTCTCGAGGATAACAAGTATCATTTGCTTTACTCTGATATATATATATAACAGCATTATAAAAACCTCGTGATAAGCAAACCAAAATCCCAAGTCATTTATGAAAACCACTAAGAACTATCTCCCAAGGACCTAAGAGTACAGAATTGACACATAGACATCTATCTATAAAACCCTGACAAACAGCGTATTCGACCTGAAATACTATTGTTATTCTTGCTGACACGATCCTTCTTCTGCAACTTGGTTCCTAGTCCCTCATTCGTAACCACCTAAAAAAATATTGTGGATCCCATGGGGTGAGACTATTGTCCCAGCGAGAGATATAACTCTTTGTCAGCAATATTATTATCACAAAAAATAATATAAAATTGAACTATAGGTATTCTATTTGTTTAACATATATATCTTCAAGTACTAAGCAAGGATATTGATAACAGATCTAGAAATCATCTTTTGCTTGAAAAGGAATAAGAAGAACATGTATAACATTTATCTATCAAGATGTATAAAAGTAATAAGGCATCAACCAATATTTCCGTATATGGTCCTTAAACAAATATACTACACGGCTGATTACATGTTCACATTCATACTTATTCCCAGAGGAGATGAGATATACCGCTCATACTCCAACCAACCACTAGTAAGTCAAAATCGGTACCATACAAGGCCAATGGTAGAGCCAGATGTCAAGACCTCACCTTTCTCGGTCAGTACGAGAATACTTAGGTAACACTTAGGTTTAGCATGACATCTTGTGTCTGCTATGATTAGCTATGTCGTGGTATAGCAGCATCTTCGCTATAGAGTTACTACCGTAGCATGTACTCTCTTCGGGAGAAGACCACTTAGCTTTCCCAGATTATCAAGATGACCATTGATCCTATTTTGATTTTCATTAGGAAGTACACTGAGTAGCATGATGTATTTAGGGAGTCCACTGAGCACCCTTATTTAGTTTGGGAGTTCATTGAGCACTCTTATATTATCACATATTCAAAAATATGTGTTCCGAGTAAAAACTCATTTCACCATTCAACAAATGCTGACACTGAATGGATCTATGGTTTGGGAAACTACATGATAATATTCATCTTGCTTAATTAAGTGCATTACTGTATCTTTTAGCATCGATCAAGTTACAAACAAGATTTACATCCATTACTACAAAGAAAAGCATAATTGCATTTATCAAATATTTTCATATTCCTTGAGTCACATAGTTCTCTTAGAATCTCAATCTCTTGTCATCATCACACTTGCGTATTCAACCCTTAATTCATCATTGAGTAGTGTCACCACTTAGCAGATGATCATTACCTCTAGGTCATCAGACCCGGGTATTTATTCACATAGTCCACATAGGTCATTACATTGTTTCACATAACAACATAGTTCTTACTTGGCCATACTCATAGCCTTAAGGTATTTGCATGATTATTATATCATATTATCAACAATTTCAAACATATGTCTATAAGATACTAAGGAACACATCCTCTTTTATGAATTAGGGTTATAGTCAACCAATTAGGGTTTCAAGATCTCATTAGTAAGATTATATATTAACTCATACTCTACTCTTCTTAAGAGTATTATCTAAGGTTAATCTTATAGTCATCTTGTCATTTTTAGTTTCGCTTTCATTCTTACTAAGATGTAGATTACTTAATTCACATCTTTAAGGTTGACAACTCATCATTATCAAGTTGAGTTAAGCATATTCATCACTTAGACAAGCTCAATGATTAAGGACATGTCTATCATGTCATTCTAATGTATTTGGAAATACATATATTCAATTAATCACATAGTGAAACCACATCCTCATATCGAGTATAGTGCATATCCCTTATCACCATATCATGTAGTCATGTTAGTTAGGTATCATTTTACCTTTCTTATCTTAAGTCAAACTTCATATCGTGTACCAGGGTACACCATATCGGGCATGTCCATATCTCATGTAAACAATATTATATTGTTTCTACTCCTTAGTTGGTTATGTCAACTCTTAATTTAAACTCCCATATTGGTCTTCCATCATATTGAGTTGTCTCTTGGATTTCCATATCGGGCTCCATCTTGGATTACCATATCGTGCACTCACATTGGACTTGCCATATGTTGGATATCATATCGTGATCTCATGTTAAACATCATATCAGTTTTCACTATATTGGTTTATCTCATAGGTTCACCATATTGTGTAAGTGTATTGGGCAACATATCTGGCATAGGTGTTGGGCGCCATATCGGGCATAGGCATGGGCGCCGTATCGGGTACCCATGTTAATTGATACCTCATGACCATATCGTGTGCCCATTACTAAAAAGAACCTTGAACTCAAATCATAACAAGGTGATTACCAAGTTGTTCCTTTAACCCTAACACCAAGTAAAGGGGTATATCAAGTTTCAAAGATCAAAACATATCAGGTTTCTAGGGTTTTTCTCATATCGGGCAAAGGTATTCCTTTTACCTTGTATCATGTACAAGGTGGTAGATAGGAGTCCTCCATATCATTCATAGAACCTATGATGAATTATCTCCATATTGAGCAAGTCTCCATGTTGGGTCCCATATTGGTTATCCCAAGTCTTCAACCCATGTCGGGTTGTAAGATCTTCAATCCATCCCAGGTTGTTCAAGTGTGATCAACTCATATGGGTATCCAATGATGATATCATCATCATCAAACTCAAGATTATTAATTGGTCCAAAACTATGGATAATAGTCCTAATTACATATTGGAACTCATGATTATATCAATTGATCATAGGAAGTCCTAATTTGCAAATATTCAACAAATTTAACAATGTTAAAGAAAGGATAATAATATTGAAGGGTTTGAGTTATATAACCTACCTCTTGAATATCTTCCAAGCTTCAAGCATCACTCCACACATTCCAATGTTGAAGATGAGCCTTCTCCAAGCTCCAAGACTTGAACTCCAAGCTCTTACACGATATCTCCAATCTCCTTGGGTGATATCACCTCACTTGATTTCCTCAATCTTCTTTGGCCGATATCTCTTCTCCTTGGTCGATACCATTTAACTCTCTTCACTATGAGCAACACAAGAGAGGGTTTTGCACAATACAAGAGGAAGGGCACTTGGTAGATCTGAAAATCTTTCCAACAAATGAGGGTCAAGGTATTTATACTTGAGGTTTATAGAAAAGAGTGTAATAGGTGTCATTATCTTAAGGTACTTCATGCCACCTAGCCATGCAAGGTCGACACATGCTCTTTCATGCTTGCCACTTATTATCTAGCCTTGCAAAAATAAAACTCCAAGGGTAAAATGGAAGACAAGGATCGGCTCTTGAGTTGTTCTCTAGGGCAAGCTTTCTTCCACTATCTTATTATTATATTCAACCCCATCATTTCCAAGGCAAAAACAAATCAATGCTTCAACATTTCCTTGAAGTGCCTTGCCCATCATGGGCCAAGCCAAATCTCTACAAACTGATAGAATGCTCTCCTTATGGCTCTATGGCTGATAGGGACTCCTTTCCTAAGTCCACAATCGATATGGCTCATGTGTATAACTTTGACTTATGCATTTTCTTATTTTCTTCATTATTAAGAGTATTAACACTTCAAGATGCTTCAAACATATTGCCTCCTTCTTTCTCTCTCCTCTAGATAACACTAGGTAAGAGTAAAAACAATCTAGAGGTGATAAATTACACATTAACCCTACTTTTTGTACATATTGAAAATTGTACTATAATCGATGCATCAAGCACTTATCATTATTTACACAAGTTCTCACTTAGGGTTTAGGTTTTGCACAAACCACCACTTAGCATCATATTCTCTTTCATGATATACAAAACACTTAGAATATATTCAACATGTAACATTTGCAACATAACCCCTCATCTTGGGTAAGTTACACTTATCACTTAGATTATCATATAATGCACACATAGCTTTGCATATAATCTCAATTTGAAAATAATACATCACAAAGGCCTTAATTACTTTTCAAAAGATAAGAACAAGTTTGTAAGCAACTTACTTAAGCAAAACATCTAGGGTTAGGTAATAACCCAGGTCAGGGGTGTTACAATTACCAACCCCAAAAAGAAGGATTTCGTCCCCGAAATCTCAAGAGAAAATAGAAGGGTATTTCTTCCTCATTTCTTCCTCTAACTCCCATGTGGCTTCTTCAACGCCACAGTGATGCCAGAGAACTTTCACAAGAACTGTATCTTTCTTCTTCAACTTCTTGACTCTTCTGTCAAGAATCATCATAGGGCCTTCCACATAGGATATATCTTCATTCAATTCAACCTCTATAGGTTGCAACACCATCTCTGTATCGGGATGACATTTTCTCAGCATAGACACATGAAACACTAGATGTAGTCTATGTAGCTCAGGTGGCAACTCCAACCTATAAGCTACTTTCTCGATCCATGCCATCACTGGGTAAGGTCCCATAAATCTAGGGGCTAACTTACCTTTCTTCCCAAATCTAAGAACACCTTTCCAAGGAGAGACCTTGAGATACACTCTGTCTCCAACTTGGAACTCTAGAGGTCTACGACATTTATCAGCATAAGACTTCTGGCTATCCTGTGCAGCCTTCAACTATTGTTGTATAAATTTAATCTTCTCAGTTGTTTGTTGTACTAACTCAAGACCTAAAAGTAGGTATTCTCTTATTTCAAACCAACATAATGAAGATCTACAATGTCTTCCATATAATGCTTCATATGGTGCCATATCAATACTGGCCTGATAACTATTATTATAAGCAAACTCAATCAATCTTAAGTGTAAGTCCCAACTTCAAAACTGAAGGACACATGCCCTAAGCAAGTCCTCCAAGATCTGTATGGACCTTTTAGACTGCTCATCTGTCTGAGGATGAAAGGTTGTACTAAACTTTAACTATGTACCCAGAGCTTTATGTAATCATTCCCAAAAATGACTTGTAAATTGGGGACCTCTATCAAATACAATCGTAGCTGGGACTCCATGCAACCACACTATCTCATCTATATAGATATGTGCAAGCTTCTCCACAGTGTAGGTTGTTTTGACAGGAAGAAAATGTGTTGTCTTAGTCAACCTATCAACTATCACCCAGATGGAATCATGACTTTTGGTTTTCCTAGGTAGACCAACCACAAATTCCATTGTCACACAATCCCATTTCCACTAAGGTATAGGTAGGGGTTGTAACATCCCTGCAAGCTTCTAGTGTTCTGCTTTAACCTACTGACACACCAGACACTGCATGACAAACTCAGCTACATCTTTCTTAAGATCGGGCCACCAATACATATCTTTCAAGTTATGGTACATTTTGGTGCTCCCTGGGTGCATTGCATACATGGATGAGTGAGCTTCCTCCATAACTAACTTCCTTAAGTTATTACTATCGGGAACTACCATCCCACCATGGTAACAAACTATCTCGTCCTTTGACTCATGGAAACCATCTTGTTTCACACTGCCCAACTCTGACTTAATATGTTAAATCACAATATCAGCATGTTGTGCCTCTTTGATCTGTTCCTTCAGAGTGGGTTTCACATGCATCTTAGCTAATAGCCCTACTAACAAATATACTTCTAACTTCACATTCATCTATCTCAAAGAGACAAGCATATCTCGCTTACAGCATATTAAGGAATTTAGTTGTACATCATCTGAGGGTGAAGATGAGGATTTTCTACTGAGTGCATCAGCCACTACATTGGATTTATGGATGATAATCAATTGTACAATCGTAGTCCTTGATTAACTCCATCCAATGATGTTGTCTCATATTCAGCTCATGCTGAGAGAAGATGTATTTTAAGTTTTTATGATCTGTGAAGATCCGGCACATTTGTCCATAAAGGTAATGCCTCCAGATCTTTAACACATGAACTATTACATCTAGTTCTAGATCATGTGTCAGATAATTCTCCTCATGTTTCTGTAGCTTTCAAGAAGCAAAAGAAACTAGATGATCATTTTGCATCAACACAAATCCTAGACCATTCTTAGAAGTGTCACAAAAAACAACATACCCCTTTCCCTGCTCAGGTAAAACTAACGTAGGTGCACTAGTCAACTTTTCTTTCAACATCTGGAAAGAATGCTGACACTTATCATTCCAGATAAAAGGAACTCCTTTCCTTGTCAACCTAGTTAAGGGTAAAGCTATAGAGCTGAAATCTTTGATAAACCTTCTGTAGTATCCTTCCAAGCCTAGGAAACTGTGAACCTCGGTTGGTGTCTTAGGTTGTTCCCATTCCATAATAGATTCTACTTTCTTAGGATCAACATGGATACCTGAAGTAGATATGATGTGTCCAAAGAAAGATACTTCTGGTAACCAGAATTCACACTTGCTAAACCTAGCATAAAACTTATGTTGTCTCAACAAGGTCAAGGCTTGACGAAGATGTTGTTCATGTTGTTGACTGTCTCTACTGTATATCAAGATGTCATCTATGAAAACCACTACAAACTGATCAAGGAAAGGCCGAAAGATTCTATTCATCAACTCCATGAATGCAGTTGGTGCATTAGTTAGTCCAAACAACATAACTACAAACTCATAATGATCATACCTCATTGTAAAAGCCGACTTAAGAATGTCACTCTCTTTGATACGTAACTGATGATATCCTACCCTTAGATCAATCTTAGAAAACATTGTTGCACCACAAAACTGGTCAAACAGATCACCAATCCTTGGTAAGGGATATTTGTTCTTAATAGTCACCTTGTTGAGCTGTCTGTAATCTATGCATAGTCTCATAGACCCATCCTTCTTTTAAATGAAAAGAACTGGAGCACCCCATGGTGAAGTACTCAGTCGTATGAATCCTTTCTCAAGAAACTCTTGCAACTGTTTCTTAAGTTCTGCCATCTTAGCTGGTGCCATCCCATAAGGATTTTGGGCTATAGGTTGTGTATCTGGAACAAGATTAATCTTGAAATCAATCTCTCGAGGTGGAGGAATACCTTGTAGTTCCTCAAAAAACACATCTTCAAATTCCTTAACAACCGGAACTTCGGAAAGACAAGGGCTCTTTATCCTGGTATCTACCACATGTGCCAAGAATGTGAAGCATCCTTGTCTCATCAACTTCTCTTCCACCATAGCTGACACTAAACAAGTTGGAAGAATCTTTCTCTCCCCCTAAAAGACCCATGTCTTGTCACGATATGTGAACATGGCCTACTTGGACCTACAATCCAAGACAACTTTATATTTTTCTAAGGTGTCCATCCCGAGAATTACATCAAACCCATGCATTTCAAGTGGTATAAGATCCACTTGAATGTTGTGTTCTGAGAAGGAAAGAACATAGGGAGAGCATACCTCTCGCAACATCGCAGATCCCTCTAATGGGGTTTCTAATAACATATTATCCTTTCTAGAATTAACAACCATATTATAGTCATGAATCACCTCTCGGGTGATAAAAGAATGTGTAGCACCCAGATCAATCAAAACAGATACAAAACATGATGAAGACATATCAGAATGAAATAATTCCATCTGACCTATCACAACTCGTGGGTTAACCACTACCTCCAGTTGATTCATAGCATAGAATCTTTTCATCGTTTGCTTCCGAACTCATCCTCTATTGGTCAGTGCAGATGATCCTACCTAAGATGCCTATCCATGTACCCTAGAGCCACTACTAAACTACTATCTCTGAGAGCCCTGCTGGCTTTGCCTCGATGGCTGGGTCACTTCCACATCCCTATCTGGACAGTCCTTAATCACATGCCATGTATGTCTACACCTGGTATAGACTTTGTTATCCCATTGTGACCTAGGCGGTCCTATCACTGACATCGATGCTGAACTCTGAGCTCCTCCTGATAGAAAACTATAGCCTCTACCTTAGATAGATGTCCACGGTGTTTGAGTATTGAACCTATGTGCTTCCACAGGTGGAGAAAACCTTAATTTCTTAAAACTTCCAGACCTCCGATTGTGAAACTGTGCATGTGTCTTCCTATTGTTCACCTCTCATTTCTCTATCACGGACCTCTCTATCCGTCTAACTGACTCCACAAAGGTAGCAAACCTCTCCCTACTCTCCAGGGCAGATATAGGTGTGGTCAATTCAGCATTCAAACCTTTCTCGAAATGCTGAATTCTTTCCTCATATGTGGTGGCCATGTGCGGACAAAATCGCAGAAGCTCCAAAAACTTAGCTTCATACTTATTAACCTTCATCGACCCCTATCTAATCCGCTCAAACTATGAAATCTTCTCATCCAGATAAGTCTTAGGGAAGTATCTATTAACAAACTCTTGTTGGAATTCCTGCCATCTGACCTCAACACCCGGTCGTTTTTCTTCTTTGATGGCCCACCAATGGCCAGCTCTTCCCTTCAAAAGGTATACAGCATGTTTAACCTTGTTAGCTTCTGGGATATCAAGGATCCTAAAGGCTTTCTCTATCTCAATAAGCCATAAATCTGCATCTGCTAGGTCAGTAGTGCCAACATATTCAATGGCTCCTACTCAATGCAACTATTCAAAAGTCTTGCCATCTCCATGTCTCTCACTAGACCCTGATGTCCAAGGGGTTGGTACTAGTATCTGGTCAGCCATATGCGTCACTGCATTCATGATCTACTCGAAAAGAGCTTGAAAAGATGAGTTTTCTAATAGAGTTTGGTCAGGCTGGGCATTCTCAGGCATTGGTTCATTTCTATCATGATCCCTTACACCACCTCCGTGTGCAACAACACTGCTCTCAGCAGCGTGTTCTTCGTGCGCTCTAGACATCTTTGGTTCCTACTTATTTTCCTGTACAAGGAGAATTTTACTATAAGATATACTAGAGGGTACTAGAACAAACTCAACAAACTTAATCATATGTCTCTATAGACTCAACAAACCTTAGGCTCTGATAGAAAAACATTGTGATGACCCGATTACAAATCAAGCCATCACCACTAAAAATGCGGAATTATCACAATAATAGAATTAATAAAAACCACTAAAATTTTAAAACCATTTTGCACATAGATCCCTATCTAGTAAGCTTTTACACAAAGGAACAAAGCTTTACATGCACACAGTTCATGTCATACATTCAGGATGGCATCTCTTCTCGAGGATAACAAGTATCAGTTACTTTACTCTGATATATATATAACATCATTATAAAAACCTCGAGATAAGCAAACCAAAATCCAAAGTCGTTCGTGAAAACCACTAAGAACTATCTCCCAAGTACTTGAGAGTACAGAGACGACACATAGACATCTATCTACAAAACCCTGACATATTGCGTATTTGACCTGAAATACTACTGCTATTCTTGCTGACACGATCCTTCTTCTGTAGCTTGGTTCCTAGTCCCTCGTCTGTGACAACCTAAAAAATATTATGGATCCAATGGGGTGAGACTATTATCCCAACGAGAGATATAACTCTCTTCCGGCAATATTATTATCACAGAAAATAAAATAAAACTGAACTACATGTATTCTATTTTTTTAACAGATATATCTTCAAGTACCAAGAAAGGATATTGATAACAGATCTATAAATCATCTTTTACTTGAAAAGGAATAAGAAGAACCCGTATAACATCTATCTATAAAGATGTATAAATATAATAAGGCATCAACCAATATTTCCATATTTGGTCCTTAAAAAAATATACTACACGGTTGATTACATGTTCACATTCATACTTATGCCCAAAGGAGATGAGATATACTGCTCATACTCCAACCGATCACTAGTAAGTCGAAATCAGTACCATATAAGGCCAATGGCAGAGCCGGCTGTCAAGACCTCACCTTTCTCGGTCAGTATGAGAATACTTAGGTAACACTTAGGTTTAGCATGGCATCTTGTGTCTATTGTGATTAGCTAGGTCGTGGTATAGCGGCATCCTCGCTATAGAGTTATTGTTGTAGCATGTACTATCTTCAGGAGAAGACCACTTAGCTTTCCCAGATTATCAAGATGACCACTGAGCAATCATGTTTTGATTTTTATTAGGAAGTACACTGAGCAACCTGATGTATTTAGGGAGTCCACTGAGCACCCTTCTTTAGTTTGGGAGTCCACTGAGCACCTTATATTATCGCATATTCAAAAATATGTGTTCTGAGTAAAAACTCATTTCACCATTCAGCAAATGCTGACCCTAAATGGATCTATGGTATGGGCAACTACATGGTAATATTCATCTTGCTTAATTAAGTGCATTATTGTATCTTTTAGCATCAATCAAGTTACAAACAATATTTACATCAAATACTACAAAGAAAAGCATAATTGCATTTATCAAGTACTTTCATATTCCTTGAGTCACATAGTACACTTAGAACCTCAATCTCTTGTCATCATCATACTTGGGTATTCAACCCTTAATTCATCACTGAGTATTGTCACCACTTAGCCGATGATCATTACCTCTAGGTCATCAGAACTGGGTATTTATTCACATAGTCCACATAGGTCATTGCATTGTTTCACATAACAACATAGTTCTTACTTGGCCATACTCATAGCCTTATGGTATTTGCATGATTATTATATCATACTATTAACAATTTCAAACATATGTCTATAAGATACTAAGGAACACATCCTCTTTTATGAATTAGGATTATAGTCAACGAATTAGGGTTTCAAGATCTCATTAGTAAGATTATATCTTAACTCATACTCTACTCTTCTTAGGAGTATTATTGAAGGTTAATCTTATAGTCATCTTGCCATTCTTAGTTTCTCTTTCATTCTTACTAAGATGTAGGTTACTTAATTCACATCTTTAAGGTTGACAACTCATCATTATCAAGTTGAGTTAAGCATATTCATCACTTAGACAAGCTCAATGATTAAGGACATGTCTATCATGTCATTCTAATGTATTTGGAAATACATATATTCAATTAATCACATAGTGAAACCACATCCTCATATCGAGTATAGGGCATATCCCTTATCACCATATATTGTAGTCATGTTAGTTAGGTATCATTTTACCTTTCTTATCTTAAGTCCACTTCATATCCTGTACTAGGGTACACCATATCGGGCATGTCCATATCTCATGTAAACAATATAATATTGTTTCTACTCCTTAGTTGGTTATGTCAACTCTCAATTTAAACTCCCATATTGGTCTTCCATCATATCGAGTTGTCTCTTAGATTTTCATATCGGGCTCCATCTTGGATTACCATATCGTGCACTCACATTGGACTTGCCATATGTTGGATATCATATCGTGATCTCATGTTGGACATCATATCAGTTTTCACCATATTGGTTTATCTCATAGGTTCACCATATCGTGTAAGTGTATTGGGCAGCATATCGGGCATAGGTGTTGGGCGCCATATCGGGCATAGGTATTGGGCGCCATATTGGGTACCCATGTTAATTGATACCTCATGACCATATTATGTGCCCATTACTAAAAAGAACCTTGAACTCAAATCATAACAAGGTGATTAGCAAGTTGTTCCTTTAACCCTAGCACCAAGTAAAGTGGTATATCAAGTTTCAAAGATCAAAACATATCGAGTTTCTAGGGTTTTGCTCATATCAGGCAAAGGAATTCCTTTTACCTTGTATCGTGTACAAGGTGGTATATAGAAGTCCTTCATATCGTTCATAGAACCTATGATGACCTATCTCCATATCAGGAAAGTCTCCATGTTGGGTCCCATATCGGTTATCCCAAGTCTTCAACCCATGTCAGATTGCAAGATCTTCAATCCATCTCGGGTTGTTCAAGAGTGATCAACTCATATCGGGTATCCAATGATGATGTCATCATCATCAACCTCAAGATTATTAATTGGTCCAAAACTATAGATAATAGTCCTAATTACATATTGGAACTCATGATTATATCAATTGATCATAGGAAGTCCTAATTTGCAAATATTCAACAAATTGAATAATATTAAATAAAGGATAATAATATTGAAGGGTTTGAGTTATATAACCCACCTCTTGAAGATCTTCCAAGCTCCAATATTCACTCTACACATTCCAAGGTTGAAGATGAGCCTTCTCCAAGCTCCAGGACTTGAGCTCCAAGCTCTTGCATGATATCTCCAATCTCCTTGGGTGATATCACCTCACTTGGTTGCTTCAACCTTCTTTGTCCAATATCTCTTCTCCTTGGCCGATACCACTTAACTCTCTTCACTATGAGCGACACAAGAGAGGGTGTTGCATGATATAAGAGGAAGGGTACTTGTTAAATCTGAAAATCTTGCCAACAAATGAGGGTCAAGGTATTTATACTTGAGGTTTATAGAAAAGAGTGTAATAGGTGTCATTATCCTAAGGTACTTCATGCCACCTAGCCATGCAAGGTCGACACATGCTCTTTCATGCTTGCCACTTATTATCTAGCCGTGCAAAAATAAAAGTCCAACGGTAAAATGGAAGACAAGGATCGGCTCTTGAGTTGTTCTCTAGGGCAAGCTTTCTTCCACTATCTTATTATTATATTCAACTCCATCATTTCCAAGGCAAAAACAAATCGATGCTTCAACATTTCCTAAAGTGCCTTGCCCGTCATGGGCCAAGCCAAAGCTCTACAAACTGATAGAATGCTCTCTTATGGATCTATGGCTGATAGGGACTCCTTTCCTAAGTCCACAATCGAGATGGCTCATGTGTATAACTTTGAGTTGTGCATTTTCTTATTTTCTTCATTATTTAGAGTACTAACACTTCAAGATTCTTCAAACATATTGCCTCCTTCTTTCTCTCCTCTAGATAACACCAGGTAAGAGTAAAAACAATCTAGAGGTAATAAATTACACATTAACCCTACTTTTTGTACATATTGCAAATTGTACTACAATCGATGCACCAAGCACTTAGCATTATTTACACAAGTTCTCACTTAGGGTTTAGGCTTTGCACTAGCCACCACTTAGCATCATATTCTCTTTCATGGTATACAAAACACTTAGATTATATTCAACATGTAACATTTACAACATAACCCCTCATCTTGGGTAAGTTACACTTATCACTTAGAATATCATATAATGCACACATAGCTTTGCATATAATCTCAATTTGAAAATAATACATCACAAAGGCCTTAATTACTTTTCAAAAGATAAGAATAAGTTTGTAAGAAACTTACTTAAGAAAAACATCTAGGGTTAGGTCATAACCCAGGTCAGGGGTGTTACAGGACACCTCATGTTTTTGTTTTTCTTTATCCAGAAGTTTTATATGCCTATCCTTAAGCACCCAAATGAAACATTTTCTCTCTACCCCTTCCCTCCTAGTAAGAGCTTCGTCTATCCTCTATTTTTGCAGAGGACCTATCCAAGGAAGGAGAAGGTGTGGATCTTCTTGGTAGAAGTGTCTAGGGTTATGATTTTGCTTCCTTTAGGGTTTCTAAAGCTCCTTCTTTGTGATCTTGATCTAAATGAGTAAGTATCCCCTTCTTTAATCCTTTTCTTTCTCTATTCCTTTTCCTCCTACCTTTATCCAGGTCAGAACCTTGTTGTTCCATGGTAGAAGTTTCTCTAGAACTCAAGAATCTACCTTTCTTGCTTCTTCTTCTAAGGTTTTGCTTTCTTATGGAGAAGGATACCTACTTGGATGAGTTTAGATCTAAAATTTGGATTTTATTTCCTTCATTGCTCAATTTTCTTGCTGAAAGAAGTCTATTCTTCTCTGTAGAGGTGAGTTTTTAAACCTTATTCACTTATATTTCTCGCTAAAATCTTTTTAGTTTGTCTGTATGCTTTAAAGTGATGATCTAAGCATATAGAAACCATGCTTGTTTAGGGTTTTGAAAGTTGATGGTGTTACCTATTCTGTTTCAGTACTAGATGAACCTGTAAACATGTGTACATCCTTCCTAAGGTAGAAGATAATATAGGATAGGTTGGTAGCACAACCGATGGTGCTAAGCACCTAACAACTGATGGTTTGAATTAGGGTTTTCAAGCTATTTCCTTCACTACCACATGACTCGATGGTGATACCATGCAACAACTGATGGTGATGCTATCATGACAATCGATGGTGGTGACCAAGGGTGTCAATAGATGATGAAAACTGATGGTCACTCCTTAGTTCAAGTTTTGGCTCAACTAGAAGCTTAATGATCAACCATTAAGTACCCTAATGATGCTATCAATTAATGATGATATTATCTTAATATCTGATGGTGTTAAATGAATAAAGTGTTGATCTAACAAACGATGGGGACTTAATGGTCATAACTGATGGTATATCAGGTCTCCACAACCGATGGTGTATCAGGTCTCCACAACCGATGGTGTATCAGGTCTCCACAACTGATGGTGAGTTAAGGAAGTAGTTGTAGCATCAATTAAGCCTAACCCAATAGTTTCTTGGCTCGAATGAGTCAAGTGTCAGACCTATACTACAATTGATGGTTTTGAGATATGAACCTGATCCAATGGTTAGGATCTAACACTTCTTCATCTAATAAATATAATTAATGGACTTAATCCAATGAAGAGATTGTATGATTCAACATCCAATGCTTTACATTGAAACCTATAGTATTACATGTGAGTTCTATTAATCAAAATATGATGGTTTCCCTCATGTGATTCATTTAAGGAGCTTGATGGTTGATGCAATGGCCAACCAATGATCAGTCTAACCCCACAACCTATAGTGCCCTTTTATGTTATTAAATAAGGGATGTCTAGGGTTAAATGGTGACTCTTTCTAGATCACAACTCAATGGCTTTATATATGGTTGGTTTAACGTGTTTACTTATGTAAATAACCAATGGTCTTACCTTTTCAACATTTAATGGTTTTAGGTGACGTTGTGGTATAGTGATATGGGTTGAATTATGTTGGAACCAATGGATATTTGACCTTAATAAGGTAGTCTTACCTTTTCCCTCATATGAATAGAATGGATAATGACCATATCATGTTGACATGTAACCCTAATGGTATATAGTTTGTTATACTTAATCCTAATGAACTCTCATGAAGATGGGTAACTATGATAAGCCTTCCTTAGTGGAATAATACAAAAATGGTGTCTCTCTTATTATTGTGGAACTCTAGTATACTATAACCTAATGGTTACACCTTGATTTATGTGTGGATCCATACTTGAGAATGGTATGTAATGTGATGATGATGTTGTACATGATGCATCAAAGATTATATGGGGATACTATGGGTTAAGGTTTGTGAATGAATGCGGAACTATAACTTTAATGTAGCCTACCTTACTAAACCTAACCCTAATGCAAGTAGAGAATGGTAGTTAATCATGTTAACCTTTCTTGAATGAATTAATATAATGATGGAATATCCTTCCTAATGATTGATTGAAACTCTAATGTGTTAACCGATGGTCACTGTAGCTTCATGATCTATGATTTCTTATGCTAAACTTGTACACTATAAGTGTGATGATGGCCAATCATACCTAGCTTCCTTATATGTTTATATAATAAAGTAATGCTCTTAGTTGCTAAGATAATTCTGCAATGTTATCTTGTGAACATCTTTTAGTGCCTTGATGAAGATTATGTTGAGTCTGTGTATCACATGTGTGGTGAAGTTGTTGAGTCTTGTTATAAGGCATAGAAAGATAATGATGAACCTGTAGAAAATTATCTGATATTGACCTTTGGGCATGGTTGAGCCTTGAATGAGTAGTAATCCTCTTATGTTGACAAGGGTTGATACCCTGAGATATTGTGATAAGGATTCATATCATGTGATAGTATGATGACAAGTGCAGTCTCATGAATGCAAAGTGAATAGTACCATATGATGATGAGATGAGGAACAATAAATTTTATACGTTTTATATCTTTTGAAGTTGTTATATGTTAATGCTTTCTAGAGATGAATTAGGATTTGTATGTCCACTTGTTTGATGCAGCCTTAATGCACCCAATTGGCAATAACTAATTAAATGACACTCTAATCATGTAGTGACTTGTGCCATAGAACTATTTTAGCATCAAAACTTGATGGTGGTGAAATGAGAAATTCCTATGGGAAACTCAGAATGCATACATAACATGTTGAGTATGTGGGGACAACTTGGTACCATAATATCAATCAATTGAGGATGGTTGAAGTCATGCCTTAGATATTGTGATATTGTGATGTGTGAAAGGTTGTAGTATAACTATAGGATGCCTCTTATAGAATGACCATGTGTGAGCCTATTCTTTAGTGTCACGATCTATACCAAGGGTGGACTAGTTGTTAGCAGCTTGACTATATGTTGATGTAGTGGCATCTTTGACTGATATGTCACTGCCTTTTTGGCCCATACTAATCGGGTAGAGGAGAGATATTAGGATACTGACACTCCTAGATCTTGTATGGAACCAAATATCCCTTCACAAGGGTCAGTTGGACTTTGGATGGTATGACTCAAACTCTCTAGGGCATAATAAAAGATGTAATACAGTCATGTAGCATATCTATTTAGGGTTATACTCAACACTTCATATTGGATGATAACCCTTGTTTGCTTTACTCACATAGAGATGATGTATAGCACAATAAGAGATGATAGATATGCTTATGTTGTAGTTATGCTCATGTCATAAACATGGTTATGTTGTCAGATATACTGACACTGATAGTTAAGATGATGTTGTTAGCTATGTTTAGTATTTCTAGCCATGCCTATGTAATTAGAAATGCTTAAACTACTAAACATGCTAATGTAGTTAGTTGTGTTCATGATGTTAGCTCTACTTATGATGTAGATGTGTTCACTATTTTAAACATGCCAATATTGATAGCCATGTTATGCTACTAGACATATTCATGATGTTAGCGATGCTTATGCTACTAGTGTGATTGTGTTGTTAGCATGGTATATGATGACAGCCAGACTAATCGATGACAATTGCTATTAGATACAATTTTATGAAACATGAGTATAGATCTGATAGAAGAAATGGATTTATCCGTTACATGTATATACATTGATTATCATATTTGTTGCTAAGCTTGATTGCTTAATCTGTTTATCATGCCTGAAATGTTCAATCTTTTCAATTGATTATCAAATACTCTAGTTGCTCAATTTATTTACTATTGAAATAATTTGTTATAATCAATATTTGTTGGAGAGAGTTATATCTCTCACTAGGACTGTGTCTCACCTCGTGGGTCAACAGAACTTTTTCGGTGATCAGCAGTAGAGATAGTAGACCGTGGTAGCAAGGAGTATCTGAGGTGATGGGTTACACCCCGATCTCACAATTACCATTAATCATGAGATTAGGGCATAAATTGAGGATTTAACGTAATACAAAGATCACCCTTAACTTTTTCTTCTTTTTCAAACTCTTTGTTTTGTCACATTGAACCACATAAACTAACTTTACAAGGGAATCTAAACATTGATTTCTCTAATCTGATTTCAACAGTAAAAATGCATGTATGAACATTTATTATGTTTCTCATACTTTTAAGCACATAAGACTTGTTGATTCACATATATTGCTAAAAGAGGAATATTGTTATACATCATCATTTACAACTCTCTCTTATTTCTTTACAAGGACCTAGAGTGACAAGGACTGACTGAACTTAACTATACTCAAACTTAACTCTTGTGGAAGATCTACTCTGATGCAATGATTTCTTCAAGTCCATGTGATTTCCCTAACAAAATTGTGAGTGGAGGGGTGAGCCTACTCACTCAGTGAATGAGTACTTCAAAGAAACAGTCTAAAGCACTGATATAATTACAAGTATACTTTTGAGCAACTAATATCAATTATAATAGTAGTAAGCTTTAAAGAGTCTAATCATTGACAATCATAAATATTGCATGATACTCTAGATATCTAAAAGAGTAAATCAATATATGAGCATGCTTGATTAATTTCAAAGAGAACTAAAAATTCAGAAACATACAAAGAATAATTATTGGGAAACTATACTCGAATCTTTCTTAACCTTTCTTACTTATGAGAAACTCTTTAAAACTATATGAACATATTTTAGCTTATGTCATGATCATATGCAGTGTACTTTACATATGAAGACTCATAGAAAACTATGATCTCATTGTACAAGACTTAGCTGACACACCCGGGAATGCTAAGCCTGACTACGTCGCTAGTCTGTAATAGGAAAATGGCTCTCTGGCCTCAGCACACCTATTATGCCGTAAAAACTAGACTCATCCTCTAACCTGAGCACACAAGCGGAGAGTCAAGCCACCTATTGGCTTTTCTGTACTCTAGTGCCACCAGAACCTTTGGTTGATGTTAGACACTACATGTTGTATATTAAGGAGACTTCCACTAGGGCTTCATCCCCCATACCACCTATTAGTACGTTCTGACCCCCATATACTGGACACTACCAGGGTTAGGTCGTTTCATCCCTACGGAGCAGACCTCACATAGGGAATCTACGGTGTTTAGGGATCTTAAGTCTATTATTTTATTATTCTTGGAAAGCTCTTACTATATTGTATATTTTCTATATACTTATACTTGACTCTAGTATCTCTATGGTATCGTGTCTATTTATTTGAAGTTTATAATACAACATGTATATCATTCTAAACTTGGCAGAGCAATATACTCCAAACACTGTAATATACTAAAAAATCAACATTTTATACATGTAGAAAGACTAAAATTCTTAAATAATAGAATACATGTCCACTTGATACTTTATACACTAGAATAATGCAATTGAACTTCTTAATATATTGATAAGAGTTCATTACTTGACATATGAGTAATCATCATTTGCACCTATAAATTATGTGTACTGTTACGACCTGTGTCGAGCTTATTCCGTAAGTATGCTGTTAAGCAAGAGTTTAGCTAATGTGTTAAGTTATAAGCTTGTTTTTGTTAAAAATATTTAAAATGGATATGATATGTGCTTAGTGTGTTTTCTAGATTCTAAAGCGAGTAGGATCTTACGCTTGAAGCGTTGCCAAAGAAACCGTTTGAATCCGACCTTCGAGTCAAAAGTTGCATGTTTTTGGGCTTCTAGGGACCCGATTGTAATTTTGCGAAAGTTTCGAAATTTGCAAATTTGGCCCTAAGTTTTCTTCCTTATCTTTCCTTTCTCCCTTTCTCGTTTCATTTCACAGAAACGCAGAACGCAGGAAACGTTCTGTTCCTTGCGTGAGAGAAAGAGAGAAAGAGAGAGAAAGAGAGAAGGAGCTGAGGAGGGAGAAGCTCTGGAGCGTCGTTTTGCTCCAATTAGTTGCTATAGATCATTCCTTCCCTCCGTAGATCATCACCTTCATCGAATCGAATCAATTTTGCAGCTGGAGCTGCGTTTGCAAGAAAAGTGGTCAAGGAATTGGGGTGCTCGGAGCAGCCCTAGCTTGTTCCTTTCTTCCTTTCAGGTACGGTTTAGTTGTATGGGTCGTTTGTGATCGTTTCGCGGTGTTTTCTCGAAGTTTGCCCGTCGATTCGAGAGAAATCGACTTCTACAGGCCGTTTTTGTGTTCTGCCTGTGCGCGGTTCGACCGAGTTTCCAATTCGGTCGGCCGAGTTCTTATTTAGGGCTTTTGTACAGCGTTTTCCGGATCGGCCGAGTTTCAGTCTGGATCGACCGAGTTTCCTGAATAAGATAAGCGAACAGCGTTTTTGTCGGCCGAGTTTGGGTCCTGATCGGCCGAGTTTCTTTGTAGGTTTTTCAAGCGGTGAGTTGGTCGGCCGAGTTTCAGAATCTGGGAGGCGTTCGGCCGAGTTCCAAGGTGGTCGGTCGAGTTCCAAGTTGTGAGTGGCAGTTCATTTAGAAATCATTATTTAACTCATTTTAAATGTCTGATTGCTTCAGTAATAGATTAATAAGTTCATTGGAACTTGAATTGTGTAATAAGAATGATGAGAAAGAGGAAATACTGTGTTTTACAGTTATATTGTGTTATTTATGTTATTTGTTAATCAAGTATAGACTTAGATGCCCTAACACCGTAGAACCCCATAAGTGGTATCTGCAGCTTTGGGGTGAAACTCGTGTTGCAACATCATCCGTGCTTGTGTCGCGGACAAACGAGGAAAGAGAAAAAGGGCAGTGTCTAACAACAATTGTGCTTGTGTCACAATGGCACTGCGATTTCACCAGAAAACTTGGTTATCTAACACCATTCGTGCTTGTGTCGCGAAGGTAACCCTGTGACTCTCCGCCGGTGTACTCAGGTTTTAGGAGGAGTCGAGAGCACACGTGGTTGTGCAGCACACATGGTTGTGCGAGGAGGCCGAGGAGCCTGTGTCCTGTGCAGACCAAGACGAGTAGTCAGACTTAGCATTCCCCGGGTGTGTCGCTAAGTCTTGTACGGTGGGGCCGTAGCATGAACTTGCTGCGGATCTTTATATGCAGAGTACACTGCATATATTTAGGGCATAACAATAAAATGAATAAGTATTCACTTAGGTTTGACAGTAAATTTATAAATCTGTCATTTTATCTGAAATATCTGATGATGCATGGAAATGTGATTTTTATCTGTACATCTGCTATGTCAATAGAACTGCCTTGCTTGAACTGTATACCTGTTTATTTTCTGTTAATAAACCTGACGAGTTGTTTATTGATAGCTAAGTGAAATGTTATTCACTGAGCGAGTAGGCTCACCCATCTACTCAACCATTTTCAGGTCAGCACCAGCTTCAGGAGTCAGAAGGATCGTATCATCCTAACGCTTAGTTGACAGAAGGTTTGTAGTTAGTCTAGTTAGAAGGTCTCTTAGTCCATTCCCCTCGATCTTCGGGACAAGGTGTGAGTGAGAGAGAGACTGTGTACAAAGATGTAAATTAACTGTTATGCTTTATTTAGTGTTGAACAATGCTGTATGTTGTAGACTTGCTATGTTTCTTATCAATTTAATAGAAATGCTTCCGCAGTTTGTTTAGTTCCATTTGCAGTAGTATCTTAAATTGTTTAAAGAAGATATGAAAGGTTAGTTGTGTGTTAATCCCACCTACCGTGCCCTAATCCTGTGATTTGTGTATAATGTGAGATTGGGGCGCGACAATTTTTGGTATCAGAGCCTAGGTTTGAGTACTTAGTTACATAAGTCAGGGGACGATAAGAGACCAATAGGATTAAGGTTTAGGTGTCTTTCTTCTATCTGTAATTTTCTAATAGGAAATATTCTATTATATCATTGCAGATGGCAGGAAGAGGCTTTGATCGTGATGATCAGGCTGAGAGCCATGTTGGCCCTGATCCGCGGTACTTGGGTCCAGGTGGTGGTGACCACGTGGATGATGCATCCCGGATGTACAGGATGTTCTTGGAGACTAAGGAGAGGTACAAGGCGGATAGGCGAGAATCTTCTTCTACCAGCAGTAAAGATCTGATGCGATCTTATGAGCTTGTGAAGAAGCTTGGTGGAACAGAGTTCAGTGGCACCACAGATCCCGCAGAAGCTGATGAGTGGTTTAGACAGATTGAGAAGGTCTTTCGTCTAATGGAGCTTCCAGAAGATAAGAAGATTAGTCGTGCAGTCTACCTTTTGACAGGCGATGCAGAGTTGTGGTGGCATGGTGTGGAAGAAAAGAGGGGAGGTACAGAGCTTTCCTGGCAGGATTTCTCTGAGGAGTTTCATCTCAAATTCTATCCACCCACTTTCCTTAATGAGAAAATCAGGCAGTTACAGAATATCAAGCAGGGGAACATGACAGTTACAGAGTATGAAGCGCTTTTCACACGTTTGGCGAATTTCTGTCCACAGCTTGTTCCTGATAACATAGAGAGATGCAGAAGGTTTCAGGAAGGGCTAAGGCCAGAGATTCGGCATATAGTTTCTGCTACTAGTAGGAGGAACAGAGAGAACTTTGGCAAGTTTGTTGAAGCTGCCAGACAGGTTGAAGAATCTGTAAATGCTGATAGGGTGCCCGAGTCTAAGAAGAGATCTGCAGAGTTCAGTGGAGGACAGTCCAGTGGTGGATATAGAGGTGGAGGTAGAGGTTTCTTTTCTAAACTTGGGCGTGGCTTTGGTTGTTTTGGCAGGCAGAGATCTGAAGATGTCACTACTTCTAGAGGCAGAGGAGGATATAACCCAGGAAGATGGAACAGTGCCACTAGTGGACAGTCTTCAGGGTCGTGAATGTCAGTGTCGGGCCCCCGGAGACAAGATTTACTGCCATGTGACAAATGTGGAAAGCCACATTCTGGGCCATGTTGGAGTTCAGGTTGTTATGCCTGCGGACAGACAGGACATATAAAAAGGGATTGTCCTCAACTTCATCAAGCAGCATCACAAGCTTTTCAGCCTCAATACCATGATGTTCCGAGTTCCTCTGTGGCATCTGGTTCTAGAGGTGGTGGAGCATCTAGTGGCAGGAGTGGTCAAAGGGGACAGCGTGGCAGAGGAAGAGCTTCAGCACGTTTCTTTTCTTTGACACCTCAGGAAGGTATAATCTCTTCACAAGTTGTTACAGGAGAAATGCTTTTGTTTAATAGTATACCAGTTTTAGTTTTGATAGATCCGGGAGCTACTCATTCTTTTATACGACGTTCTTTAGTTGTTGAACTTAATCTGTTAACTCAAGAGTTGGCAGATGAGTTAGTGTTGAGGGTTCCACTAGGTGGACCAACAGTTTTGTCTGAATCCTGTCCCGGATGTTTGTTATCTTTTGGAGGTTTTACCTTTGCTGCTAATCTCATACCCTTGGATGTAAATACTTTTCAAGTCATCTTGGGTATGGATTGTCTTGAGACATATCGAGTGCAACTCGATTGCTGTTGTATCTACATAATAGGTTGTGTGTACCTGGAAACAGTGAGTTGAAAGAGCAGATTCTTGAGGAGGCGCATACTTCTATGTATGCCATGCATCCAGGTAACACAAAGATGTACAGGAACCTCAAGGAGCTGTACTGGTGGTCTGGTATGAAAAAGGATGTGGCTGAATACGTAGCTAGGTGTGGGGTGTGTCAGCAGGTTAAGGCTGAACACTAGAAACCTGCTGGTACTTTGCAGTCGCTTCCTATACCAGAATGGAAATGGGAACACATCACAATGGACTTCGTGGTAGGATTACCCAGAACGCCTAAGGGTTCAGACTCAATATGGGTGATTGTGGATAGACTAACTAAGTCTGCTCATTTTCTTCCAATCAAGTCAACCTTTGACGCTTCAAAGCTGGCTAAACTTTATGTGAATGAGGTAATCAGGTTACATGGGATTCCAGTCTCTATTATTTCTGACAGAGATCCAAAGTTTACATCTAGATTCTGGAATCAATTACAACATGCGTTGGGCACAAAGTTGAAGTTCAGTACAGCGTTTCACCCACAGACAGATGGTCAATCTGAGAGGACCATACAGACCCTTGAAGACATGCTGAGAGCATGCGTGCTACAGTTTAGAGGTAACTGGGAAGAACACTTAGGCCTAATAGAGTTTGCATATAATAACAGTTACCATTCTAGTTTGGGAATGGCTCCATATGAAGCTCTTTATGGTAGAAAGTGTAGATCGCCAGTTTGTTGGTATGAGGTGGGTGAAAAGAAAATTCTTGGACCTGAGTTAGTTGATGTGACTACTGAAAAGATATCAGTGATCAGGGATCAGTTGAAAGCTGCACAGGATAGACAGAAGAGTTATGCTGATAGACGACGTCGACCTCTTGAGTTTGAGGTTGGCGACGAGGTTTACTTGAAAGTTTCACCGTGGAAGGGAGTTCTACGGTTTGGCAAGAGAGGTAAGTTGACCCCTAGATATATGGGTCCATATCCTATTGTTGAGAGGATTGGACCTGTAGCTTACAGGTTGGATTTGCCGTCTGAGTTGTCAAATCTTCATGATGTCTTCCATGTGTCTATGCTGAAAAAGTGTCATCCCGGTACGGAAAAGATTGTAGATCCAGAACCAGCGCAGCTTAGAACAGATGTGTCCTATGTAGAAGGACCAGTGCAGATAGTTGATCACCGGATCAAAAAGCTCAAGAACCGTGAGTTATCTTTAGTGAAGGTTTTGTGGAGGAATCACAATATAGAGGAAGCTACGTGGGAACTAGAGTCTGAGATGCGTGGCAAGTTTCCTTTTCTCTTCTAGGAATTTCGGGACGAAATTCTTATAAGGGAAGGAGATTGTTACGACCTGTGTCGAGCTTATTCCGTAAGTATGCTGTTAAGCAAGAGTTTAGCTAATGTGTTAAGTTATAAGCTTGTTTTTGTTAAAAATATTTAAAATGGATATGATATGTGCTTAGTGTGTTTTCTAGCTTCTAAAGCGAGTAGGATCTTACGCTTGAAGCGTTGCCATAGAAACCGTTTGAATCCGACCTTTGAGTCAAAAGTTGCATGTTTTTGGGCTTCTAGGGACCCGATTGTAATTTTGCGAAAGTTTCGAAATTTGCAAATTTGGCCCTAAGTTTTCTTCCTTATCTTTCCTTTCTCCCTTTCTCGTTTCATTTCACAGAAACGCAGAACGCAGGAAACGTTCTGTTCCTTGCGTGAGAGAAAGAGAGAAAGAGAGAGAAAGAGAGAAGGAGCTGAGGAGGGAGAAGCTCTGGAGCGTCGTTTTGCTCCAATTAGTTGCTATAGATCGTTCCTTCCCTCCGTAGATCATCACCTTCATCGAATCGAATCAATTTTGCAGCTGGAGCTGCGTTTGCAAGAAAAGTGGTCAAGGAATTGGGGTGCTCGGAGCAGCCCTAGCTTGTTCCTTTCTTCCTTTCAGGTACGGTTTAGTTGTATGGGTCGTTTGTGATCGTTTCGCGGTGTTTGCTCGAAGTTTGCCCGTCGATTCGAGAGAAATCGACTTCTGCATGCCGTTTTTGTGTTCTGCCTGTGCGCGGTTCGGCCGAGTTTCCAATTCGGTCGGCCGAGTTCTTATTTAGGGCTTTTGTACAGCGTTTTCCGGATTGGCCGAGTTTCAGTCTGGATGGCCAAGTTTCCTGAATAAGATAAGCGAACAGCGTTTTTGTCGGCCGAGTTTGGGTCCTGATCGGCCGAGTTTCTTTGTAGGTTTTTCAAGCGGTGAGTTGGTCGGCCGAGTTTCAGAATCTGGGAGGCGTTCGGCCGAGTTCCAAGGTGGTCGTCCGAGTTCCAAGTTGTGAGTGGCAGTTCATTTAGAAATCATTATTTAACTCATTTTAAATGTCTGATTGCTTCAGTAATAGATTAATAAGTTCATTGGAACTTGAATTGTGTAATAAGAATGATGAGAAAGAGGAAATACTGTGTTTTACAGTTATATTGTGTTATTTATGTTATTTGTTAATCAAGTATAGACTTAGATGCCCTAACACCGTAGAACCCCATAAGTGGTATCTGCAGCTTTGGGGTGAAACTCGTGTTGCAACATCATTCGTGCTTGTGTCGCGGACAAACGAGGAAAGAGAAAAAGGGCAGTGTCTAACAACAATTGTGCTTGTGTCACAATGGCACTGCGATTTCACCAGAAAACTTGGTTATCTAACACCATTCGTGCTTGTGTCGCGAAGGTAACCCTGTGACTCTCCGCCGGTGTACTCAGGTTTTAGGAGGAGTCGAGAGCACACGTGGTTGTGCAGCACACGTGGTTGTGCGTGGAGGCCGAGGAGCCTGTGTCCTGTGCAGACCAGGACGAGTAGTCAGACTTAGCATTCCCCGGGTGTGTCGCTAAGTCTTGTACGGTGGGGCCGTAGCATGAACTTGCTGCGGATCTTTATATGCAGAGTACACTGCATATATTTAGGGCATAACAATAAAATGAATAAGTATTCACTTAGGATTCACAGTAAATTTATAAATCTGTCATTTTATCTGAAATATCTGATGATGCATGGAAATGTGATTTTTATCTGTACATCTGCTATGTCAATAGAACTGCCTTGCTTGAACTGTATACCTGTTTATTTTCAGTTAATAAACCTGATGAGTTGTTTATTGATAGCTAAGTGAAATGTTATTCACTGAGCGAGTAGGCTCACCCATCTACTCAACCATTTTCAGGTCAGCACCAGCTTCAGGAGTCAGAAGGATCGTATCATCCTAACGCTTAGTTGACAGAAGGTTTGTAGTTAGTCTAGTTAGAAGGTCTCTTAGTCCATTCCCCTCGATCTTCGGGACAAGGTGTGAGTGAGAGAGAGACTGTGTACAAAGATGTAAATTAACTGTTATGCTTTATTTAGTGTTGAACAATGCTGTATGTTGTAGACTTGCTATGTTTCTTATCAATTTAATAGAAATGCTTCCGCAATTTGTTTAGTTCCATTTGCAGTAGTATCTTAAATTGTTTAAAGAAGATATGAAAGGTTAGTTGTGTGTTAATCCCACCTGTCGTGCCCTAATCCTGTGATTTGTGTATAATGTGAGATTGGGGCGCGACATGTACTTTCTTGGAAAACATGCACCTCAACCCAATCTTGAGTTGTGCATCACATTACATATCTTAGTTTAGCTTTGTAAACCATTTGTTTCATAGACCATCTGATAACATTTACCACAACTGAACTGTTAAACATCACCACATCTCATACTGAGAACATTGATATCAAAATACTTGATTCATTGAACATCCTATCCTTAGGGTTTCATTTACCCCATTCACTTATCACATGGCTCTCATAAGGATTTCAAGTGACATTAACATTCACTGAATAATGACTACTATCAACAAATCATATAAAATCAATATATGTATGAAACCTTGGAACTTAGCTGAATTTGGGTTTCCATGCCATTCACTGAGATAGCATGCATCAATAATAAAATTGAATAAATAAAGTCTATCATGTCAAGAAAATCTATTCAAATGGATTTCATGATATCTATTCGCAAATATCCAACTTTCCTCGCATCTAGGGTTTCACCCTCTTTATTGAGATATCAAACAAACACTATTCACCTTAAATGAATTCCAAGATAGTATTTGACATATATGTACTATGAATTTAGATAAACAATCATTCATAACCAAGGGAATCTAGATAAACAAATTTCTCTATTTAATTATACAACAATTTCAGTCATAGGCAAATTCCCTATATTTCAGTTTACTCTTATAACCTCTATGAATACTTAGGGAATTCTCATTAGGATGTATTGTATACATTTATAATATTATTTTATCATCTAAAATTTATCCAAATAGAGGAAGAATCTGTTTCATATCATTTTGCAACAACTTAGATCAAACACACAATTCAAGGTTTGTAGTCGCATACTAAGCAATTAAAGATTATGGATGATTTAATCAATTTTTGTGCAATATACTATTTAAAGGAAGTTCCCACTCACCCTAAGGTGTGAAAACACCTTAAAAACGCATTTCATCCCTAAAAATCTCGATCTCATATCAAATCCCTAGAAATTCACCTGATTCTTCTTCATTTCAACTCGGAAACCTTAAAAATGAGGGATTATGAAGAAAGAGTGAGAAAAGGGGAAGTTTTGACACCATTTCAGATCAAATCAGAGGAGGGATGGAATCTTGACATGTGAGAGAAGATTCACCATGGAACTATATCCAAAGAAGCTAAATGTAGCGTCCATCTCACGAAAACAAGATTAACTTAAGCAGAAGCGAATTATTTGCAGCGGATTACTGAAAATCACTAAAAATTAAAACTTTTTGCAAAGAGAACCACACATAGGAAATATTTTCCATCAAAAACCTTTGTATAACATTTACATTCTGGTTCAAACGTACATAACATGTACCATCTCTTTTCAGAGACTACAACATCAGCTGTCTTACAACATCATATACAGACAACATACGAATCTCGAGGCATCAAGCCAAAACCTCAGATCGATTCATAAAACACTGACTAAAAACTCCGAGGACCTGAGAGTACAGAGACGACACATAGGACTTCTAACTATGTGACTTGATAGTCATGATCTCCACCTGAGATCTCACTGTTGTCTAGGCTGTTTCTTTCCTTTTTCTACAAAAGAGTATCTACTTCTTTGTCCGCGTCCACCTAAAAATGTTGGATCCCACGGGGGTGAGACAATTGTAAATTTTCCCAGCGGGAGATATAACTCTCTGCCAAAACATTGTTATTGTAATTATATATATATAACTGAACAAAGAATATGTAGTTTAAAGCATTCTCATCTAAAAGCATTATAACTATCTATGATAGAACAATAGATCAACTTTTCTCTTAATAAGGAATAAGATGAACATGTATATCATTTATCCTCCATATTATACCATCATGTCAAACTTCTCTTGTGACACTCATTATATGATATGTTACCCATGAGACATTCTTGTTTCAACTTATTGGCCTTAGCCAATCTGCTAAACATATTTTGGTTATATTGGACATGAGAGTGTACATCATCATGTCTTGATCAGGCATTGGTTTATACCAATCCAATATAAATATTCCAGGCATTATATTACACCAATCCTTTGCAACTAGTACAAGCATTATACTTATCTTATTCCTGTGTATCCATTCCAAGTATTGAACTATGTCTATCTTGTGTAACCATTCCAGGTATTGATCTATGTCAATCATGTGCAACTATTCCAGGTATTGATCTATGTCAATCATGTACAAATATTCCAGGTATTGATCTATGTCAATCCTGTGCAACTATTCCAGGTATTGATCTATGTCAATCATGTGCAAATATCCAGGTATTGATCTATGGCAATCCTGTGCATTCCAGGTATTGGGAGTTAGCCAATCCTGTGTTATTACTCCAGGTATTGATCTATGTCAACCCTGTGCATTCCAGGTATTGGGAGTTAGCCAATCCTGTGTTATTATTCCAGGTATTGATCTATGTCAATCCTGTGCATTCCAGGTATTGGGAGTTAGCCAATCCTGTGTTATTATTCCAGGTATTGATTTATGTCAATCCTGTGCATTTCAAGTATTGGGAGTTAGCCAATCCTGTGTTATTATTTCAGGTATTGATCTATGTCAATCCTGTGCATTCCATGTATTGGGAGTTAGCCAATCCTGTGTTATTATTCCAGGTATTGATCTATGTCAACCCTATGCATTCCAGGTATTGGGAGTTAGCCAATCCTGTGTTATTATTCCAAGTATTGATCTATGTCAATCCTGTGCATTCTAGGTATTGGGAGTTAGCCAATCCTGTGTTATTGTTCGAGGTATTGATCTATGTCAACCCTGTGCATTCCAGGTATTGGGAGTTAGCCAATCCTATCTTATTATTCCAGGTATTGATCTATGTCAATCCTGTGCATTCCAGGTATTGGGAGTTAGCCAATCCTGTGTTATTATTCCAGGTATTGATCTATGTCAATCCTGTGCATTCCAGGTATTGGGAGTTAGCCAATCCTGTGTAGCCTTTAAAACATTTTATTACATCTCACTAGGCAATAACCATCCTCTCAATTCATAAGGCCCATAAAACACCTTGTCACCTCTCACTAGGCAACATAACATATTACTTCATGTAATACAATAGTAACACCTCTATTCCCTCAATAGGGTTAGGGTTTACTATTCATCCCACAAGGGTTTCTCATGGCATCACCCTCAATTAGAGATTCACATGGAATCACCCTCAACTAGGGTTTCTCATAGAATCACCCTCAACTAGGGTTTCTCATGGAATCACCCTCAACTAGGGTTTCCACCATAGTCACCCATAATTTGGGTTTACTATTCATCTCCATAAGGATTTCATTCAGTTGTTCATAATTAGAGATTCAATATCCATTCCAATTAGGGTTTTACATCTCATTTCCCTAAATTGGAGTTTCACACATCACTACCCTGGATTAGGGTTACATCCTCACCCCGGGTTAGGGTTACATTTAGAATTGCCCTCAATTAGGGTTAGAACTCAATAGCCCTATCAATTAGGGTTTATGTTCATGATTATGGTTTCATGATCTCTCTACTTAAGGATCATACCCTTAATAACCACATGAATCATATTCATGTATGAATTCATTCTAACATCATCTCAATTGATTAGGTCATATCAACCCTTCAATCAAGCACATACAACTATGATTAGCATAGTGTACCAAGTCATTGGTCCAATAAGTAATTAGGGATTCATCCCTTAATTGACACTAATCACTTAGGTACTATTAGGGTTTCAACCTTTGTACCTTCATTTATTATCATTACTAATCATCATTGGATCAATGGATCATTCATTATCTTAATTCTCAAGAGATTCAATCACATTGGACCTCCATTACATAAGTATCCAATTGAATTAGGGTTTCCAATGTTGATTCCTTCAATCATTGAATTCATGGAATCAATCATCAATTGGACCTATCCTCATACTTCAATTGAGTTTAATAGGTCAACCTTCAACTGATTTGACCCTCAATTGACCCTCAATTGGTCATCAATTAGGGTTTGGTTCAATTGAATTAGGGTTTGGAATCGATGATCGAACAACACTTATCAATGCAAGATTGGTTACTTTGAAACTATTGAACCGTCATCCAAATTGGGTATGACCTGACCCCAAACGGTCTTGAGGTAGTTTGGGTGACCTCCAAACGGTCTTGAGACCGTTTTCCCATCATATCACTCAAATCCAAGCCATGCAATTAAGGTTTGGATCATGGAATTGATCATCAAATCAGCATTGCATTGTATATCAGCTTGGTACCTTTAGACCTTCAAACACCTAACCATACTCAACCCTAGACCTCCAAACGGTCTTGGATGACCACCAAACGGTCTTGAGACCGTTTGGATGAGCTTCAAACGGTCTTGAGACCGTTTGGCTCATCCAACCTTTGGATTCTAGTGAAATTTCATCAAGGTTTGGTCTATCGAGTTGATCAACAAATCAGCACTTAATTGCAATATGATTTGGTGCCTTTAGACCTTCAATTGGTCAACTATACTTGACCCCAGACCTCCAAACGGTATTGGGGTTACCCCCAAACGGTCTTGAGACCGTTTGGGTGATCCCCAAACGGTCTTGAAACCGTTTGGGCTAATCAATCCAAAATCTCCAATTAACTCATTGGAAATTCAGCATTGTTTTCAATTAGGGTTTGCCCAATTGAATAGCCTTCAACTCACGATTCCTTGGGAGTTAATCCCTCAAATTTGGTGATTCATTATAACACATCATTAGGAACAGTAATAAGAAACGGTCAACCCTTGTTCAACGCTCTAAAACGGTCTTGATACCATTTGCCCAAAAAGTTCAATTAAATCAGATTGATAATCAGCACTTAATCCAATTAGGTTTCCCTAATTGATTAGCCTTCAACTCACGATTCCTTGGGATTTAATCCCTCAAATTTGTATGGTCATCAACCAAAATCATTATGAACAGGAATCCCAAACGGTCAACGCTTGGTCAACTCACTCAAACGGTCTTGAAACCGTTTTCCCAAACAGGTCAAGTTAATCAGGTTGAAAATCAGCATTTAATTCAATTCGATTTGTCTAATTGGTTGGCCCTCAACCTACTATTACCCTGGAGTTAACCCCTCAAATTTGGTGGGTCATTAGCCTACATAATTAGGAACAAAATTCCCAAACGTTAAACGCTTGGTCAGCCATCTAAAACGGTCTTGAAACTGTTTTCTCCCAAACGGTTTCAAACCGTTTGCCTTTAAACGGTTTGCTGAAACCGCATAGCCAATCAAATTAAAACGATTTGGAATAGCTATCAAAACCGTTTGGCTTGGTACTTTTCTTTGGATAAGCATCTAGGATGATTTCATCATCCCCTTCCTTCGAAAAACCAAGAACAGTAACCGTTCTTGATGAAAATTGCAGCAAAGAAACAAGAGTGTATCAAATTGAAGAAATCAATCAACAAAGCATAGAGAATCGATGCAATAGCAATGTTTAAGGTTTTAAGTTATAAAACCCGCCTCCAATTGAGCTCCAAATATCCAAGCTCACGCCATTAATGGTGGATGAAGTTCTTGCCACTCCCCCTAGGTTCGTCCTCGAGCTTTTGATTGTAAAAGTTGGCTAGGGTTGAAGAGGAGATCAAAATAAGAAGGAATCCATAATTTATTTTCGATTTCCACCATGAAATCAAGGAGAACGAAGGTCAAGGGCTTACCAACAGGTTGGGGACGTGCTCCCTGCTCCTCCCTATCTCCTTGGTCGGTTTTGCAAGCAAGGGGAAGAAAGAAATCCGAAAAAGGCCTTGGTTTGGGCTTGGAAATGGCACTTTTATAAGGAAATTGATGAGAGAGAAAATGTCTTATTAAAATACATTTAATTCCAAAAGGATGGCCGCCTCTTTCCCCCTTATATTCCTTATGGACGAGGCTATATTGTTTGCCTCTTATTCCTCTCAATTATGCATGATTTAAATAAAAACAAATTAAGTACCTTAATGCTTATAATATTAATATCTCATATGTGAGTGGAAATTACTTTCCTTTATAATAAGGTGAGTGGAGTTTCACCTCCTTTAGATATTTTCGTTCCTTATCTTGGAAAAAGAACGTTCATCTTTATTCAAAATAAACCAATAACACTTTGGTTGAAGGCCCTTTAATTAATACATTCATTTTTGCCCTAAATTAAATTAGGGTTTCACTTAAGATTAAATCTTGATTATTTTAATATCAAGATTCTCTCTCCTCCAACTTAATTCAAATGAGGCACCCCTCTCATTTTATTTGCTCTACTTGATGCCAAGAAACATTAGGGACCTTATTGAAGTGGTAATTTTCATATTGAACCCTAGATTTTGGGTAAATTGCACATTACACCAAAACTAGGTTTTAATGCACACACATTGCTTTATGAGCTCTTTCTTGGTACTCAGGCTTCCATAAGCCATACCTCTGCATCATATTCACTCTCATGATGCTTCAACACATGAGTAACATATCATCATGCACAATTTGCACTTAAACCCCTCAACTTGGGTAATTTGCACTTTAGTCCAAAACAAACAAAACATTGATTTCAACAATGTTCAAAAAGGACTAGAATTGCAACATAGGTTCCTCTTGAGGCCTAATTACTTTTCACAAGATGGGATTAAGAATTTAATCACCTTTCTTAATCAAAACACCTAGGGTTAAAGTATAACCCAGGTCAGGGATGTTACACTAAACTTACATGATTTCATCATTCCTCAGACTGTAAAACCCTAGGTCAGCATCTCCATCACTTTCTCCTCTCAAACCCTAACTCTCCCTCTCTCTATAGGATTTCGTTTATCTGGATTGAATCACGAATTATGAGAGAGTCTTGTGTGTTAGGTTGACCATATAGAGCAATTGAGCTTCTTGGGTCAATTGCACATTGACCCCTCACTATACTTTCTCTTATTTCAGCTGAATTTTCTGTCATAAAAATATTACTGTAATTCATCTACTGATAAGGTCTAAACGCATCCAAAAATTATTAAAATTTTACATGTTTTTTATTATTGATTTTCATATCCCAGTTAAAATTTCATATCATTTGGAGTTACCAATAAATAATTAAAAATAAAACACTAAACTGCTGAAAAGCACTCTATCAGCATTTTGGTCAAAGTATAGTTTGATTGAGAACCACATTCAAAGAACACTCAAATATTCTGAAATGTTTCTCCAATATTCATGATTGAGTTATCCATATCATATCCAAAATTTAATTAAATACAAAATTTGTAGAAAATATAAAAAATCATTTACCACACTGCTATCCTGATCAAATTCCATATTCATGTACTATCAAAACCCTAATTTTTGCCGATTAGGGTTTACATTTCTCAAACCCTAATTCTTCAAACTAAAATCATAGTTAGAGTTTATTCTTATGTTTGAAACATCACAATTGATCTACTATCATTAATCAAGTCTAAACAATGTTCAATCTAATCAAGCATGTAAACATTCAGGTAAACCCTACTTTACCAATTAAGAACAAATGTAGTCATTACATGATGGACCTTAGAGATTGTAGTTTAGTTGTCTAGTGTGTCCTAGAGTCATCCATGTACTCTCAGGTCTGGGTGAAAAGTTTGTATATAATGTTTCGATTGAATCGAGCTTTCGATAGCATGTTGACGTTTGTATATGTGGATAGTGTTCCTTTGTAAAATTTATGATGTAGCGGAGGCTACATAGCAGTTGTAAAGGATATTGAGCATTATATGAAATACAAAAAGTTGCAAGGCTTTTATGTAAATGTTTCTGAGCAATTGGGAAATGTTGAAATTAGTTTTAATTTACCCTATTTTCTAGTTTTGTGTTTAATTGATGTGTAATCGTGTTTTGTGTTTTGAGTAATCTCGATTAGTGTAACGGGTTCTCACAAGAATCCTTGTAAGGGGTTTATGGTTGTAAGACCATGACCTTGCTTTTAATTTGAACATGCATGCTTATCATAATTTGATGCTTAAAACCTTAATTAAACCTTATGATGTGATTTGAGATCATGTAACAAGCTTATGTTTCAAGTTTGGTCCAATTTAGACATTGTTTGAGCTAGTTATGCATAAATGTGTTGGTTTTGGACTTATTACAATTTAGCCATATCCATTTTCCTATAGTTTTTCACATGCTTGTTGTACCTCACATGTTTTCACATAATATAGACTTTGGTTGAGCTTTGGGGAGCCTTGTCACACCTTGATTTGAGTGATGGCATGTTGTGTTGACATTAGGGTTTGCATGGATGATCTAAGTTAATGTTTGACCTTGAGTGATGAATCATCTAGGGTTAGAGATCACTAAGTTTCTTTTGATCCATGTTTTTGGCATTCGATGATGTGTTATGTATGCCCTCTGGTCTTGGAGGTCGATGAGTCTCATGACCCCTCTAGGTCATCAGGGAACCCTAGGGTTAGTGACCGTTTGCTTCTCTGATCATCATCGATTGCCAAGGTGGTTTAGTGGTTGCTATGTGTTCTCATCAGTTGATTGCTTTTCCTAAACAAGTGTGGTCGATGGTTTTTCTTGGGTTTTTTTGCCCTATTTGTTTGCATGAGTGTGGTGCTTGCATGGACGAGATCCCTTAGACACATGGTGTGGTTAGCTAGACACCTAACCCCCTTTCTTTCTCTCCAACCCTATGTAATATAAACCCCTCTCTTTGCATGCAAATAAGCTCTTTTCACAACTAGTTTCCTCTTTCTTCTTCTTTCCTTGCACTTAGAGCTTGTCCCCTTGGTTCTTGGTGGAGAAGGAGGTGCCAAAGAAGGAGAAGGAAGGTCGATCTACCTTGCATGTGGAGATAGAGTTTGGATCTACCCTTCTTGGGATCATTTAGTGCTATATAACACTACAGGAAAACTTAGCAATAACGGCGGAAAAAGTTGGTCGTAAATGTGAATAAGTTTGTCATTAAAACTATTAGCAATGAGTAAAAAAAGTCGTCGTGTCTTTTCTTTATTGGTCTTGCCGTTAATAAAAATAATGGCGAAAATTTTCAGTTTGTCACTAATACAAATCATGACGATTTATATAGTTTGTCGTTAATAGTTTTAACGACAAAATTAAATGTCTGACGTTGATACTATTTGCGACCACACAAACTTGTCACTGATACTAGTAACGAACACTAACAGGGTTGATCAAAAAGGTCAACAACGACATCTTTTTTCCGTTGTAAATAGCTATAATGACAAAAACAAATACTAAATTCCTAAATTTGTCCATCACATTTGCAACACACTTGGATCCTCACCTCAGAAACATGAACACGTACACATGCATGGATTTCTCCATAGACAAGTGGAACCACAATTTCCAACAATGCAGGACGTGACACTAGGAACGACTAATTTATAAGTATACAAATATGTCGATTTATATATAAATATTTTGACATATATTAAACTTTATGTATAAACACACAAACTGATATAAATAAATCATCCATGAAGGCAATCTCCATGGAATCCAACCAACAATCAACATATACAATATATCCACAAGTCAGAGTACAAATTAACTCAACAAATATATTAAGATCCTTAATTATAAAATTGTTGCAGTAAGAATATATGGAATGGTAAAATCAAGGGAAGCAAAATTTTGGAGGCAATAGTTTTCTTTGTTTATTTAAGTAATAGTAAACATGTACTGTTTGGAGGAAGAATGAGGGGGGGTAAATAAATATGTTGGCAGTGATGGAGAAGATGAAGAATAAGGTGTCTTGGAGGTTGAGAGGGAAGAAAGAGAAGATGAATACATTCAAGAGTTACTCAAGATGCATGGATAAGAGAAGAGTAGGGGAGATGGAGATGTAGAGAAGAAAGGAAAGAGGAGGCATACAGATGAACTTTTTACTACTTTTGTTGATATAAGCAAATAAGGATGACAACACTTTTCTAGTAAGTGGACATGTCAGAGGCATGTTCTTCGTGTGTCCAAGCATATCCATGTCAGAAACGTGTCAGACACAGACACAACAACCTCCAGGTAGATAATACAACTTTAAAATTCTATTGTATGATCACTTATCATAAGACTTAATCTATGAATGTATATTACATGTATGATTGATAAAGACAAAAATAAATTTATGTTTCAAAATCTAGTTCAATGCACATATTTATAAAATGATAAGGTCAGCCATTTTCTAATGCAATGAGCTTTGTTCAGAAGTGAAGAACGTATAGAAGTGAGAGTACTTACTTTTTCAATGCCCATGTTTGATTTTTCTTGCACCAAGGAAATGAGGGGCTCATAGAAGTGAAGAACATATAGAAAAAGAAAATCATATATAGTCCAGTCCCACAACTACATGCAACATGTCAGGTGAATATCAATTGTCATCAATTAATGATAAATGAGAACCTACAAAAAATATTCAATGTATTAGAAACATAATGCATGAAATGCACATATCTCCGGATGTGCGTCAGACACATAAAGTTGAATGTGCAACAGACACATATTTCTGCATGTGCAACAGACACATTTTCCGCATGTGCTACGGGGCATATTTTCCATATGCTCACTCGAAAACCAAAACAACATGTACAGTGTGTGTTGAAAAACAAAACATCATGTGTTTAGAAGTTTAGGGGATAGAAGGGGTTTTCCAAAAAGTGTTTCACTACAAGACTTCACATAATCTTTCCCGGGTAAAATAAAAAAAACCTAAAAATGCAAAGAAACATATGAAAATATAGTGAAATAACTATGAATCTATATATATCAAAGAAATAAATTAATTAGTTCATGATTGAAAACTTACTTATTTGAAATAGAATACCAAATCCAATCAAGTATGTGTGGTATATTCATATAAAAATTGCTCTCTAGTTCATATTTTGTATAAGGAAGAATTTCTTTCACAAATGATCACTCCTTTAATGTGATGTTAGCTATGGCTAAGGAAGTCTTTCAAGTGAATAATACAATATAGATTCCCAAATTTTCAATATGATGTAAGTCAAATTCATCAAGTTGAATAACCTGAAATTAGAACAAAATATATAAAGATGAGGATGATACCAGAAGACAAATGTATATAGAACAACATTGGATTCAAGCTCAACTGAAAGAATGAACCTCATGAAGTGTTCCAATAGTAATTACAATTTTCATTTAAAAATCCTCATATTCAGAAAATTTATTTAAATTTTGCATGGAAGGGATTTCAATCTTAAAGAAACATTTCATCTACAAATAGATTGTACATAGAAAGAGGGGTAACATATGACCATTCGCCTAGGAAATTATTGAAGTAACATATCACCATTCCTTTAGGGTAATACCTTATCATACGTCTTAAGTAAAAACAAGGAGTAATACATTGCTTTGAATGAAGAAAATTATGAAAAAAGAGAATTTGTGTTGCATTTGAGGTTGAATTGGCAACTATGGCAAACAAAAAATGCCTAGATAATGCATGAAATGTTATAACTTGTACAAGTATGTGGAAAATATGCCACGACCTAAGAAGCATGGACATGGACATGGACACGGACACGGGAGGGACACTGTCACGGGACACAGTGATTTAAAAAAATATAGGAAATGGACACGACATACACATTTATACATATACATATGCATATGAATATGCATATGTTCATAGACATATATATATATATATATGTCAGCAAGGGAATAGCCCGGTTGGCAAATTTTGCTGGTCCCCAATGAAGAGACTCGGGTTCGAAACCACACAGAGACATAGCTTTACTATAAATAAAAGTTAATGTGAAATTTATCTTTAAAAACATGATATTAAAAAAATTGGTAAACTGTTTAGGATGTTGTTACTGGTGGTGGAGGAGATGTAAAATGAAGGTGTCTTAGAGGTCAAGAGGGAAGAAAAGGATGGATAATACGTTGGATATCTACTTAAGATGGATGGGTAAGAGAAGAGGAGGAGAGATGTAGATGTAGAGAAGCAAGAAAATAAGTATGAAGGGCAATACTCTTCAACCTTCACCTTGAGGAGCAAGAAGAAGAGTAAAGGGAGGGGTGATAATATGGGTAGGAGACGTGAAGGACCAGGATGAAATAAGAGGTGATCAGTTCTTTGAGAAGCTGCTGCTCGAGGATGTCAGTTCATTGTCCATAGAGAAAGAGGTTGCCCTTGTAGATGGTCATTACTAAGTTAACATGTGTAGCCAGAGTTATTGTGTATTGATTGGAGCGAGATGGATTGGAGGTGTGTGAGAAGGACCGTAAGTTGATCAGTGTGAGAAGGACCGTAAGTGGGTGGGGGTTCACATACCAATAGTTATAAAAGTGAAGCTTGCAGATGGTAGTAGACTATAGTCGGTAGTCAAGAGTGACGATGATTGCCACAACCCGTAGGGTCGAGCGCATAAAGATGATTTTTGAATCATGAGTGTTGGGCATTGGGGCATACGTATCCAATGCTAGTACTAAGGGGGAGTGTGTTATGGCTTTGTCCCGCTTGGTCGATACTTATGAACCCAAGGACTACAATCTTGTTATGGATATTACCCAAACAAATGCGGGATACATATTTTTATAGGATTATGAGTCCTATCCTGCCCAAAATCCCTCGTACCAAAGGTGGCCTTAGGCTTAACTGGGTATGGATGGTGTGTCTTGGATATGTCCATGGAGTATCCAAGCCATGTCTACCACTTCAATAAAAAAAATGAAAGTGGACACATCAGAGGCGTGTCTGCCACGTGTCCAGGTGTGTCCATGTTGGACACACGTTGGACACAGACATGGCAGCCTCTGGGAAGTTTTTGTGCTTCCTAGGTCATGACAGGATATGGCTCAACATCTTCTAATTTAGTGAGATTTGTTCTGGACATCTAAAGATGTGACTTCTAATACAGTGTATACATGTCATAGGTACAACCAAGTGGTTCAACATAGATTATTTGCATCTATGAGTACTCAATATAAATTGTAAGATATAATTTGTATGTTTACTGTGAATTGTCAAATCTATTTTTTATATCTATTATGAATAATGAAAAATACCTACATTCACATATTTAATATGTATAAATGAAGGGCACTTACTTTGTTTGATTTTTTTTGCACCAAAGAAATGAGGTGACCATAGAAGTGAAGAACATATAGAAGAATACAACCATACATAATCAAGTCCCACAAGTACATGCCACATATCATGTGAATATCAATTTTCATCATTTAACAATAAATGAGAACCTACAAGAGAAAGTTCAATGAATTAGAAACACTATACATGAAATGCACATATCTCTGGATGTGCGTCGGACACATAAAGCCAAATGTGCAATGGAAAAATAACTTTGAATGTGCAACGGACACATTTTATGCATGTGCTACGAGGCTTATTTTCCATATGCTCACTCAAAAACCAAAACAACATATACATTGTGCGTTGAAAACTAAAACATTATGCGTTTAGAAGTTTAGGGAATAGATATGGTTTTTCAAGAAGTTTTTCACTGCAAGACTTCACTTAATTTACAATCAAATGTGTCTAAATACAAGTAAACAAGCGTGCCCTATTTGTTGCTTTGCCTTTATTTTTCTTCAGTGGTTGATCTATTGATGTGTTGTGTGATTAATATGTCAGAACCCATTTAAGAGGGAACAAAGGAGTTGGATGAGGATGCAGTTAGATCTATAAAGTGAATTTTTTTGACATATTGTTCATTGACAAGTATCCTTGATTCGGGGTTTTGATTGGGGTTCACAGTGGCAAGAAAATAAACTAGTGCAGTTTCTAGGGATCAAAAGTTTGTCCTAACCAAGAGGGAGAAAAGTCCCACCCACAATTTTCCTTGAAACAACATAAGAAAGCATTCATGTCTTGTAAGGTGTGTGAGTAGAAAAGGACTATGACACTTTAAAAGAATGAGACTAATATGTTTTATTCACCTTCATTTTTTGTAACATGATCATGTCAAGAAATAGCATGATCACCATTTATTGATGTCCACTTGTAATTCAATGATTAAACTCAAGTTGAGTGCAACAACAAAAAGATCAACTAAGAAAAAAAATTAAATAAAGCACACTAAGAAATGCATTATCTAATTAATATAAAAAGGTCATAATAAATTGGATGTTATAAACAATATAAGATGCATGTAGTCACCCAAAAACTACTTGTGATTAATTGGAAATAAGGCAAATATTAGTAAATCATTTTGGCATGTAAAACGAGAGAAAAAAAACTAGACAATGAGAGTAAACCATGTAAAAAAAGATAAGTACCTAGTTGGAGCAATTATGACACCATGTGTATGGATTTCGGAACCTTTGATCACTCCATCCTAATGAATCCCAACCACATAAAATAAGTATACATGATCATCACAATTTATGCCAACATGTCCTTTTAGAGAATGGTCCCATAGAAATAGAACACACATATAAGGGATCTTTTGAACCACATCTTGCTCCCGTGTCCTATTGGGTGATGTGATGTAGTGTGAGCTTGGATATGCTAGTCTCTTACCAAATAATTCCAACACCTTCTAGCCACCACTCCTACAAAATTTTGATCCAATTTTGGTGGCCCTTTCAAGGAAAATTGTTATTCAACACATATGTCATCAAAATATATTTCGTGATATAAAATGCAACAAAAAAAGGATGAATCACTCATTTGTATAAACTTCATCTAAAAAGACATTGGAAATGGAAATATACTTAACTAAAACATCAGTTAGTCTCTTTATAGATCTAATGTAGATATATCCATATACACTCGTGTAAACTTGATACCATGAAACCAGTTTTGTAGTTTGGTCGGAATAAATGTTTAACAACATCATCATATCACCAAACAAATTAAACATATAAAACAAAAAGTAGCCACAAGCATTTATAAACACACGCAATAACACAATAAAACATTATACATATGTTATGTGTATATATTCTAATATCAATGCTTGGATTGGCTAAATAGAAGATACATTAAGAACAACATGCAATATAAATTTACATTGATATAGTTTTGCAATATATATAGGTCAAGATGTGAATTGGGATGCCTATTACGCAGCCCTCACAGTTTAGGGATTATTGTTAGGATGTTAGCTTGAAGTCAACCTACATGTTTAAGCTTATAAATTTGATGCAAATACATAAAGTTTGAAACAATTTTTCTGAATATATATAGGGGGTGTTAAGACCAACATTTTAGACGTTTATAGTACACATTTTATAAGTAACTGACGCAAGTAACCACAGTCATTGTGTTTAAAATAGACATTCATAACTCATAATCTCAAATCCAACCAACGGTAAGATTCAATCCATTCAAACAAAATTGCAGCAAATAGTAAAATGTATAGCCAATTAGCCATAGGTCACAGGTCGATTATTACATGATTTGGAGTGCTATAGACCTCCAATTTAACCTCCCAACAACAAACACCACGTTTGTTTCAGTTTCTAGCAGCAAGGTTCAAATCTTGATGAGGAACAACAGCAAATTTTGTATCTCTGATGATGAAAGGGTGGGAATTAGGACAAAATTTCAAGGTATAAGGAAGGGAAGAGGTTGGGAAAAAGAGAGACATGGTCACACGATGAGGATTAATAGGGGGAAGACAGAAATAAATAGAAAATTGAGATTACCAGTAGTGCTAGCACAAAATTGTTGCTGGTTCCACGCTAGGCAGCTGCTCTGTTGATAGAAGCAACATCTCTGGCCTGGCCTTGCAGTAGTTGGAGGCAGAACAAAGAAGCTGGAGGCTGTGGCCCATGACAGAGAAGGTGGCAGGGCCTAGGAGATATGTTGAACCAAGCATCAGAGGAGAAGAGATGAGTGGCTAGAGCAGGGAGCTACAGCGGTGGCAGTGGCAAGAGCTGAATATCTCCAGCGGCTGGGAGAATCGGTGGGAGCAGGCGAGCCCTAGACCTCAACGCACACGAATAAGGAAGCAGGGAGTATCGGGGGGGGGGGGGGGGGGGGGGACAGAGAGTAGCCTCTTGGGGTGGGGGTTGTGTGTAACAGAGGTGGGTCCAACAGGGTTTTAGTTTTAGAAAATACCTGGCCGGTTTAGCAAAACTATGATCGGTTCTCCAGGTCAGTGGTTCAACCGCTTGGGCCACCGGTTTAACCCTTTCCAGACCTCAAAAATGGATTTTGAAGGGACCCGGCCCGCCCAGCCTTCCAGGTGACAGTTCAACCGATTGAACCGGCCGGGTCGGGTCGGGTTTCATAACTCTTTTAACGGTAGAAAATTTGTACATTTTACGTCAAACAAATATTTTTGTCGCTAAAACATGTACCGATAGCGGCCATAAAAATTACTTGTCATTGTTAGTGTAGTAATTACGACAACATAATAAAGATGTCATAATCTTTGACGTTAATACCCCAGTTTCTTGTAGTGTATATTGATATTCTTCTTGGTCTTAGTAAATGAGATATCCCTCTTTACCTACATTTTCCTTGTTTCCCTACTCTTCTTCTTTCTCTTCTTGGCCGAACCCATGGAGTTCCATGGTAGTACTTGAGTTAGAGCTTGAAGAACTTCTCTTCCTTGCCTTTATACCTACGATTTTCCCTCTTTCTTGCTCCTTGACCTAAGGTTTGTTTCCTTCTTGGAGGTGGAGATAGCTTGACCAAGAGGAGTTCTCAAGTTAAGGTTCTTTCCCCTTTCCTTCAAGTTACCTTACTGTTTGGAGTTTTCTACATCAACTATAAGGCGAGTTATATAACTTTCTCCACTATTATTGCTTACTTTTATCTTGCATGCTCCTATATTACTATAAAACGTGGTTACAAGTAGGAAGTTAATATCCCTTACTTAGGGTTTGTATCTATATGGTGATCTTGAGTAGATAACTCTTTTTGTATGAACCCTAACTATTGTTCTTGAGTTTTCCTTGGTGATGGAAGTTTTAGTGCTTGAATGTATGTGCAAATTGTTGATTTTTGCTCCTAGAATTCTAGGGTTTTCAAGTTTTTTTCCTCCTTGATATGTTACCTGATGGTTTGGTCTTGGTTCAGTTGACTAGGCTTCCTTGTGCCAACTCACGGTATTGACTTTGTTGTTGTTTTGCATCTTATGTGTTCACCAAGTTTTACCTCATGTTTTGATCTCTAAGAGGGTTGACACCTTATGTGGTCGATGGGATCTTGATGTTGAGTGGTCGATGAGATTCACCTATTAAGGTTGACTTCCTTTCTATGTGGTCGATGAAGGTTTGGTTTGAGAATGGTCGCTAATGTTCCATGTTTTCTTCAGTCGCCATGTTTGTGTTTTTAGCGGTTGATGATGTCACCTAATTGTAGTGGCCTCTAAAGAAGGTTGAACCTCAACGGTCGATGAAGATGGTGGATTTAGTTATCAACGGTCACCAACTTTGCTAAATCTTCAGTGGTTGCCAACTTTACTCAATCTTCAGTGGTTGATGACCTTTTGATCTTCACTGGTCAATGAAGAGTTATGATCTATATGGTTATCATGTTGTGTTGACTCAATGATGGTGATGGTTGACCTAGTTGCTTTCATGATTTGAGGATATGATAAGATTTAGGTTTTACTTCTAATTATTGTTTTGAAACCCTAATTCACCTACCTTGTTGAACTAACCCTAATCTAAGTAAGTGATGATAATTCTTAGCTTTCTTGAGTGATTATCATGATGATGAAGTACTTTCTCCCTCTATGTTGTTGTAACCCTAATTTTTTGTTATATGAACATCATAGCTCTTTAATGTAACATTGTATCAACTTGTGTAACACATATGTGGCGATGGAATGATGAGCCTTGGCGAGGAATGGAAACACAATAATATTCTTGTAGGGAACTATGTGAATGAACTTATGATCTTGGTCATAGCTTTGTACTCTAATTGAGGTGTTGTCCTATGTATTATGTGACAAGGATTCAAAATCATGTAATGGTATGATGATGAGTATGGCCACATGTATGGTAGTAAAACAATACCATGTGGTGATGTGGCAAACTTTATACTTCATACATTTTATATCTTCTGAGGTTGTAATCTACCCATAATTTTGTGGAACTCTTTTAGGGTTTGTATGTAACTTGATTGGTACATCCTTGAATCACGCGAATCAACTTAACTAATAAACTGAAACCCTAATCATGTAATGTGTTGTGCCATAGATCCATTCCAGTGACAAGACTTGTTGGATGGTGAAACAAGTTATCCTTTAGAGGAAGCTCAGAGTTGTATATTGTTGGCTATGTGCATGTTCACAAGGATGATTGCAGTCATACCTTGGCAAGAGAAAGGTTGTGGTCGTATCGATGTGATTGAGGATTGTTAGGGTTGTACCTCAAATGTTTGGGTTTTGTAAACCATAGTTTCACTAGTAATGTGACCTTTTAAGGGTTGACTAGGTTGTTCACTAGTGTTGTGACCTATATACCAAGGGCGAACTAGGTTGTTTTGTAGCTTGATCTTATGTGTCTCTATGGCAGATTCTTACTGGATGAGGGCGGATGAGATCTTAGGATTTCAACTCTTGTACAGATCTTTGTATGACACTGATTTTGACTTATAATTTGTCAGTTGGAGTTGAGTGTTATACCTCAACTCCTGAGTGCTTGATATAAGATATAATCCAATTGTGTAGTATATCTGTTTAGGGTTAAACACATTTCACATTGGATGTTAAACCTTGCCATGTTTCTTATAATTTTGGTTGTTAAAAAATGAGGTAAGAGAAATCAACTGTATAGAAAGTGGTAGCTTTACCTATTTCCCTAATTATTATGCTAGACATATTTTACCTATTGTAGATTATTGAACCTAATTAACCTTTTTAAACTCTTAATTTTCTTCATCTTCTTATTTAGCTAAATCTGCTCATACTGTTTAATAATGATACCCGACTGTAATCAATAACTGTTGGTTGAGAGTTATATCTCTCGCTGGGACATGGGTCACACCTTGTGGGTCACCACATCCTTTTAGGTGGTCCTCAACGGTGTGGTAAGGATCGTAGTGTTGAGGAGGAGGAGCTTGGAGAGCAGTAGAAGTAGAAGGTCAGATAGTCATTAGTAGTATTTGTAGAGTCCTAGAGTCATCCTTGTACTCTCATGTCCGGGCTAGGGAAGTTTTGTAGATGATATATATATATACACATATAATATATATATAATATATATATATATATATACATACATATATATACATATACATACATACATATATACATATATATACATTATATATATATATATATATATATATATATATATATATATATATATATCGACATGTGATTTTGGTAGTATGTAATGGTTGTATATGGCTTGTATATGTATGGAACACCTCTCTCTTGTATACATGTTGTGGTTGTTGCCACTTGACAGACACAGAAATATCTGACATGATATGTGATGTGATACAGGTTGTTGGACATTTATATAATATTATTTGGACAAAATAATAATATTTAAATCAATTTTAATTTATTATGTTTTATGGCTATGTGGTTAATTGGTGGTCAATCACGCATTTTGCTTTGAGTAATCTCGTTTGGTTGTGGCGGGTTTTACATAAACCACTTCAAATATTGTGATATATACTAGTTCTTGTTAGGTTACCTTGATTATTTAGTTCTTAACCTCTAGGATTTTATCCTAAATTGTATCAAAATAAGATTTGTCTGCTTGTGGGTGGTGATTGTTGCATGTAGTCTAAGTAAATTTTAGAAATTTTCCTAGTAAATTTGCATGTACAATATCATTCACGCTAGTTGTACAATTGTTATATTTTATTTAGATGCTTTTTCCTTTGTTCCACGAGCACACTCCCAAGCCCCAAGTAGCAAAATAGATGCCGACTCACCTCACTCCCACAACCCCATAACAAAATCCTCACACTCGTTCACTCATGTCCACCCCACCAGTAGCCACTAACTCATCCACTAAATGTGTCCACCCAGGAACCCACACATTCATCCTCTCACTATGAGTCCATAAACAACATACTCATAATTTACATCTTTCCTCAAATAATATTGACCAAGCACATAGAATTTAGTAGCAACGGAAAGATATTGACTATGCACTAAATTTGAAAATTTGATCTTGTAAAGATCAACAAATATAATTTACATTTTAGCTCTAAAAAAAGGAGATGTGTTGCAATTTTTTTCTTGCAGTAGGAACTAATATATTTATGAAGTGATTTGTCCTTGAGGGGTATAAATCTTAATTTCGGTAGCTAGAATAGGAGTTTGAGGCAACAATTGAACAATTAAGAAATGACAAAAGGACTAGTGCATCAAATATAGCGATATGGTCGGCGGCTCGGTGGTGGTTGCGGCGACTTCTGGTGTTGTGTTGTTGACTACCCCTGGTGTGTATCCCACAAGAACCCACAATCAATTTCCCACCACCAAACTCTTAACTTTCATTCTACTCCTATGTCGCTTCATCATTTCCATCGAAAAGGGATTAGCGGTGCAGTTTATTGCCCGCATGCTATCTATTGCAATATAATTATTTTTATGAATTCATCTAGTTCGATTAGGGAGTGCAAGAAAGTATCCTCCTCTTTTATCTTCCACGGTCGATGTAGGAAGGTCTGAGGGGACCCCACCCCATGTTTTCATAACAATGCTTTCACTATCGCTAGTTATAGTTTTTTTTTTCTACACAGTTTCTGTCACGGATATCTATTTTGATACAATTTTGTAATAAATATTGTGTTTGTAATCACGGATTTTATTTCAAATGATATAATTTTTTGATTAAAAAAGAACATAACACTGATTCACTCATTGTCACATGTCCTAAGTGCCCCCGCCTAGCCTACCAACAACCACACAGCCATTCACTAATTGGGCTTCCCAATGTTGGCGAAGTACATAACAAAAGATGTCTTGGGCAACAATAATGTAACTAATACCTATATGCCACATTTAAAATGGAGATTTATTCACCGCAATTTGAATATACAGTGTTTGCAAAGGCTGGAGAAAGGTAGAAAACACGTATAAACAAAACACCTACGTCGACTTCAATTTCAGATCACTGCATTTGTAGCGTACCTGTTTATAAATACATGCCTGAATCCTTATCAAAAAAAATAATGTGGGACTTCAGTGCAGGTGTGTAGTGATGTCCACCTCAACTTTAAATCCACGCGTACATTCTTTTTAAGCAATATAAAATTTATAGTTTTTGGTAGAGGAGGAGTCGGGTAGCGACTGAAGGAATCTAGAGAGGACAAAGGGGCCAGTGCATCGTGGAAAGCGATAGGGTCGGTGCCTCGGCGGTGGTTGCGGCGGCGCTAGTGCTGTGAGGCTGGCTGACTAAGACTGGTGTATATCCCACCACACACATGCGCAGTCAACTTCCACCACGAAGTTTCTAGCGTTTCTTCTGTCCCCTTGCGTCGGTCGCTCCGCTCGCCTTTCAGCAGAGACAGATCCACACCGACGAGGTGACCGAGGGCGGCAAGCTCCCGTGTGTGCGCGGTTGATTACAAGGTGCTGGCTGGAGATGGCGGACTGGGGGCCGGTGTTCGTAGCGGTGGTGCTGTTCGTGCTGTTCTCTCCAGGCCTGGTGTTCCAGATCCCGGGCAAGGGTCGGCTGGTGGAGTTCGGCACGCTGCAGACCAGCGGCATCTCGGTGCTCGTCCATGCCGTCATCTACTTCGCTGTCGTGGCAATCCTCCTCCTCGCCGTCGGCGTCCACATGTATATCGGGTGAATATTCCTGCCGAAGAGGAGGAGAATAGATCAGGGGCTCTTCTGCGCCGCTGAGTCTCGTTCTCCGAGGTACCCACTCGCTGATTCGGAAGAAAAGCTGCAGCTTTACCTATTCCTTCCTCCTCCTTGGTCGTTGGCTGAGAAAGGGTTGTGTAATCTCATCCCGGTTGCCCCTTTTCCTCTTATTCTCTGTTCTCTCTTGTCTTCTTACTCTTCTCGCTGTGAGTACAAAGTATAATCCTATTCAGGGGACAAATTGCTATAAAGTTGTTGTAAGGCTTAAATGGGTTGTGTCACAATTGTAAACAATCCGAAGTGCAGAATGAATCCAAGTTGAGCCGATTCTTCTCTAAACCATTCCAGGCAATGGATGTCGTGTTCCAGAATGCTTGCGTTCGATGTGACTCTTTTCGTAATGGTTTCTCATACCTCAATATAACAAAAAATACGCAACAAAAAACGCAAAAATATAATGGTTTCTCATAGCTCAATTCAACAAACAAACGCAACAAAAAACGCAAAAAAAAAAAGGAATGGCTTGCTCCAAATTGATCCTGACACCACAGCCCCCTACTGATGAAACCAGCGATCGGGTTCTGTCCGACGGCTTCACCTGCCGCAGCTTCTATTTTTGGTATTGAACGCCGGTGTCACCTAAGGTGGACACCGAATGCAACCACCACGGCCGTGAGCACGCAGAAGAAGTTCACCGCGTGGGCGAGGACAGCTGCCCCGCTGGTGACCATGCTGCCAAGCTCCGCCGGGAGTTGAAACAGTAGCCCGGGGGACAGGAAGATGAAGAGGACGGACGCCGCTATTGCTGGCCCTAAGTCTACGGTCGTGCTGGCAACCCAGCTCAGGGTCATTCTTTCGAGTTTCGACTATGAACAGTTATTTTTGGTGGTGGAGGATGGAGATAAATTCCATAACGGTAAAAACAGTGAACTGTACTAGCTCTACTACAAGTGTTCTTGCTGGTTAAGGAAACAGGAACGCTTCAACGCTTAGGGATGAAGCAGGGAGGCAACGGGCAGAAAGGCATCTTCAGAGCTAGCGTTTTGAGTTGTTGCACAAAGCTTTTTATACCTTCTTCCACAACTTTCGGCAGGGGTTTTGAGGTCAAAACGAGTTGAGCAAAAATTCCGTTGCCGGGACTTGAACCCGGGTCTCTCGGGTGAGAGCCGAGTATCCTAACCAACTAGACTACAACGGATTTTGTGATGTATCAGTTAATTCTAAAATTTTTAGTTAAATAGGATGGCGCAAAAGGTCTTCACTCTTCATGAGAACATTAACCTATCCTTTCTTTAATGTCTGATTTGACTCTTTAATATGCATCCCATTGACTACTAGACCGACGAAATGTAAGTATAGTAACATAACGGAAAGAAATATGGTCACATTTGGAGGAATGGAATGGTATGACTGTGATTAATTCTTACTACTCGAGGACTTTGATGGAGTCTTATAATTCAAAAAATTAAAGTAATGATGAATATAATTTATAAATATACTAAGATGGACTCTAACTGAGGTCCTTATGTTGAATCAAATCCTTTATTATGGAGCTAAAATATAGTGAAGCTTTTGGGATTCATTAAATAGGCCTGGGTGTGAACCATGGTCTCTTAAATCAGACTGAGCCCTAATTTCACTATGTTTGAGTTTACAGATAGGTTCTTGGGATACACATTAACAATTTTGTTTTCATGCTCATATTAATTACCAATGATATTTCTAGTTGTTTGATAAAGGAATTTTGAGATCATAAATGTAATTCCAAATCCAAATATTCTAGGTTGTCTTGTGGCCTAGATAAATTGATCAACTAATTATCTAGTCTTCTCTTGAAAATCAAGTTTTTTGTGTCAAACAGACTTGTTTTGGCCTTATTTTATGGACCAATGTGAGGCGATAACTAATAATGATAATCCAAAATTGTGAGATAAAATAGAGGTGATACGGAATATACGATTATTTCTTTAAATTAGGGTTTTGATTAAAAAGAAAATAGAAATATCCGAGAGGGCAGAGTCTAGATGGATTGGACTCGCGGACACAGGTAGAGTCTTTAACATGGAGCTCACCTCCCTCACACAATTTTTATGTTTTCTCATGGAAACAAAAGTTAGATGTAACGCCCAGCGCCACACAAAGCAAGATTACTCAAAACTAAATGCAGAAACAACATTAAGCAAGTGGATTACCAAAAAACACAATAAATTAAAACTGATTTTGCAAGTGCACCACAAGATGAAAACGTTCACATATAGGTTCTTAATAGGACACCTGCGTAACATGGCATATATCAAAAGGTGTTTAAATCATAGTTCTCAAACATTCCTGTCATCAACCTATTACATGAAGAACATATTCCACATATATCTATACAATTACATCACGAAAACTATACAACAAAAAGGGCATAAATGCCAAAAACCTTGTGAAGATAACATAACCATGCACACATCAAAAACACCCATAAGATCTGAGTGTATAGGGATGACTCTAGGACTCTACACCAAAAGACTAGCATCACATCCAACCTGATCATCTACCACCCTTGATGTTGTACTTCCTCAGCTGCACGATCACCCCCTCGTCGTGCACGGCTACCTAAAAAGATGTGGGAACCCACAATGTGAGACCAAACGTCCCAACGAGAGACATAACTTTCCACCAACGTCTATTATTAACACAAATAAGATAATTAAAGAACAGAAGTAACTCTACAACTATGACAAACAAATCTAGCTAAATGATATGTCTAAAGTGGATAATCATTACTAAACAGTATAAGCAATTGCAATTGGATTGTGGAACATCTTATCATCATAAAAGGAATATTAAGAACATGTATATCTTCTACCAACTAATCATTACAAAATCAGGGCAAGGCTTCAACCAATGTTCCCGTATTGTGAACTTAAGTAAGTATACCACACGACTGATTACATATTTTATTATGCCCTGAGGATTTGAGTCGTACCACCCAAATCCAACCGACCAATACTAAGTCGAAATTGGTACCATACCAGGTCTATGGAAGAGTTGGAAGCTACGACCTCACTATACCTCATGGTCAGTACACAAGTACATGGTAGAGACTTACCAATCAACTGCAACTAGTGACATGTAGTCAAACTATAAAAATCCTAGCCCACCTTGGTACATGTCACGACGCTAGTGCAACTGAGCTACAGCTCGCAGCCTCACTCCTTCTAGGGTATGGCTTGCGACCAATCCTGTGAAACCTCATAAGCATCAAATCACTAAGCTACAACCCATAACTGCACTCCTGCCAGGATATGACCCACAACTAATCTTTTCAATGCATATACTCAATAGTATATGACTCTAAACTTTAACTAGAGACAGTCTATTTCACCATCCAACAAGTGTTGACACTAAGATGGATCTATAGCACATGGAAAAACTACATGATTAAGATTCCACTTGATTAGTTAGACTATTTAAGCATCTTTTAGCATCAATCAAGTTATAAAGTACAAAGTCATAAAAAGAAATACAAAGATAAGAGCATGATATGACTTTTAAAGATATAAAATGTATGAGGTGTGAACTTGTCACACTATGACTACAACACTCGTAACACTGTCATTCACAAAACCATCATCACTGTTACATAATCACTCAAGGCTATAACTAATGTCACATCATTATGGGATATAAATCCCTTCATCATAGTATTAGAGGGTATCACTTCACAATAGGCATCAAGCCATCACCAGGTCTTAGGACCCATTCACATCATTCATGTACTACAAGTATTTCAACATGCCTCATAAAGGCTCATTTAACCAGTGTCACATGAAACTCATCATAACATACACTAGCTATGATATTCAAGTACATATCACCTACATGGTTAGAAAATTGATAAACGAGAAAGAGAAAACATCCTAAAACTATGTGTCACATCATTATTTACACATACCTCAATTATACATAGCCATCATTATAGCATACCCAAACATTGGGATGCATTCAACCTGCAAGGTTAGAAGTTCACAACCAGAGAGGGAAATCATCATATCATAACAGGCATTCACTAGTACAGAAATGGGTTATAACGTCCCTACGTGTAGGGTCGGTTTTACCAAATAACCGACCTTATATGTCTAAAAAAAATGCGGGCACCACTTAAGACCTCTTGGGTCGGTTTTCTTAAAAAAACCGACCTTGTAGTGTATCTCGTGTAGGGTCGGTTTTACCAAATAACCGACCTTATATGTCTAAAAAAAATGAGGGCACCACTTAAGACCTCTTGGGTCGGTTTTCTTAAAAAAATCGACCTTGTAGTGTATCTCTATAGGGTCGGTTTTCCAAATAACCGACCTTATATGTCTATAAAAAATGCGGTCACCACTTAAGACCTCTTGGGTCGCTTTTCTTAAAATAATCAACCTTGTAGTGCATCTCTATAGGGTCGGTTTTCCAAATAACCGACCTTATATGTCTATAAAAAATGCGGGCACCACTTAAGACCTCTTGGGTCACTTTTCATAAAATAACCGACCTTGTAGTGCATCTCTATAGGGTCGGTTTTTATAAAATAAGCGACCTTATAAACAATTGGTTTAGAAATTCATTTACAAGTTTCCCGCGGCAAAAATTTGCTTGATTTTTGGCTTCGCGCCTCAATCTATAGGGTCGGTTTTTCCTAATAACCGACCCTAAAGGGCTCCTCGGTCGACAAATTTGACGACTGAATAAGTGATGGATTTCACGTATACGAGCACCTTTAGGGTCGGTTTTATCTTTATAACCGACCCTAAAGTCCTCTTCGATTCTGCACCTCTAAGGTCAGTTTTTCCTTTAAAACCGACCCTAAAGGATCCTCGGTCGACAAATTCGTCGACCGATAACAATTCTGGATCCAGTTTACTTCACGCATGTATAAGCACCTCTAGTATTGGATTTGTACTTATAACCGACCTTAGAACTTTTCTTGGTCGACAAAATTAACGACCGATAAAGAGCCAGATTTCAAGTGTATAAGCAACTTTTAGGGTAAGTTTTTTTGCTTATAACCGACCTTAGAAGTCTATTCGGTCGACAATATTGTCGACCGAATTTGACTTTAGGGTCGGTTATAAGCAACAAACCGACCCTAAAGGTACTTATACAACGAAATCTGGCTGTTTCTCGGTCGACGAATTTGTCAACCGAGAGAGAGACAGATTCGTTCGTATAAGCTCCTGTAGCGTCAGTTTTCCTTTATAACCGATCCTAGAGGGATTTTCGGTCGACAATATTGTCGATCGAGATAAACTTAGGATCCAGTTTAGTATTTCACACATAGATAAGTTCCTCTAGGGACGGTTTTAAGGAAAAAAACCGACCCTAGAGGTACTTATACGAAGGAAATCTGGCTCTCTGTCGGTCGAAGAATTATTCGACCGAGACGACATCGGTCAACAAATAGTTCAACCGAGGCCAACCCTGTGAACCTCCATTTGCTTGAATTAAAAAGGCAATATTTTGATTAAAATATAAATCGTAACGGCTAGAAAATCGACCGTCGTAATGGCAGACGACCGTTACGGGCGTCGGTTGACAAATTGTCGACCGAAATGGCTAGAAAATCGACCGTCATAACGGCTAGAAAAATTGACCGTCGTAACGGCTAGTTCGATCGACCGTTGGCCGACCGGGAGACGACCGTTGCGGGCGTCAGTCGACAATTTGTCGACTGAAATGGCTAGAAAATCGACCGTCATAACGGCTAAAAAATCGACCGTCGTAACGGCTAGTTCGATCGACCGTTGGCCGACCGGGAGACGACCGTTGCGGGCGTCGGTTGATGAATTGTCGACCGAAATGGGCTCTGTTTTGCTATAAATAGCACCCAAAACGATCCATTTCTTCACACCTTCACATTCTCACTTCTCTAGCTCCTCTCTAGTGTATTCTTGTGAAAATCTTTAGCTTCTCTACATCCAAGTCTTACTTGCTACTTCTCCATTTCAAAGCAACGAGATGGCTTCCTCATCAATGCGTGGAAAGAAGCAAGTTGCAGCCAGGAAAGGAAGGGCGGTCTCTGATCCATTGCCGTTCATCAACGACGTCCCCTTCAAAGACGCAGCTGCAGGCGACCGCTACCTTAGGCTCTCCTCAAAAACTCCTCTTCCACGACGGCCAGTCGACGTCATGGACTTCCACAACATTGTCGATTTGGAGGAACTCTTTAAGGTGCAACATTTGACTGATTTTCTGATCCCCTCCTTCCATTCCTACTCCTCCAAAGTAGTTAATGAATTCTATGCCAATTTAACCCCATATCCTGACCATGATTCCTTCTCCTCTATGGTTGGTGGGTATGGATTCCATTTTACTGAGGAGGGTATTCTTGATATGCTTGACATAGACATAGAAGAATATAAATATTTTATTGATCTCACAAGAGGAAATCCACTCAACAAACTCTCCCAAGATGACACTACAACTAGCCTTAGTGATGTCAAAAGAGCCATCTTTCAATCAAATACGACTTTTCATGAAGATAGGGGTACCTATTATGCCATAAATTTAAAACCTGAAGCTAGGATCATAAATCACATTGTTGCCACCAATATCCATCCTAGAGCAAACAAATTTGAAGTACCCACCTTTTGTATGTACCTTATCTATGCCATTCTCAAAGGTATTCCCATAAACTTTATTCGTATCATCCTTAAGAATATGTTTGAGTTTTCTGGCAATCCACCTTATGCTGACTTTGTATGCCAAATCACTCAACATTTTCTTAAGAAGAATATTGAGGACGACTTAGGTTACACATTGGATAGAAAACCCCAAAAGATAAGTAAAAATACGGTGGAAAAGATGGGAATCGAATTTGGCCACAAAAGGGCTAGGACTGAAGGGGAGACATCCACCCAAGACATACATCCACCACCTCCTCCTACCAACCTACCCCATGATCCTATTACAAACACCTTGACATACATTGTTGGATCCCAATATCACCTAAGTAGGCAATTGGATTATAATCACCATGGCATGACTTATTTAAACCAAAGGATGCAAGCTCTCTCTCCTTACCAACCTGATGAATATCCCTATTCCCTTAATCCTGGCATGATAAATCCATACAATCCTTCCTACAACTACTATCAAATTCCACCTCCACCATCTCCTGATCTCACACATACTCAGTTTTCCCCAATTCAACTTCAAGACATTGCTGCCCACTTTCGCTTTGATTGTGTTCCCACCTTTTTGGAGGCTTATGCCTTAACCAAGACAGGTGCCTTGGAGTGGCAGACACTGGTCAAATATTATGGAGTTGAGCCCTTTCTTGGAAAAGATCCAGACATTGATGTAATCCTTTGGTCTTTTCAGTGAGATTATGAAATATCTTTGTAATGATTGTAATGGATATCTTTTTATAAAGCAATTATGTCATGCTTCATCTTATAAAGTGTATGGGCATTAAATTGTTATGAATAAAAGTGTTTTCCATGGCTTCATTTGGACATATACATGTTATATAAGAATATTATTATTTAAAATGATTGAAAAATAAATTATGGCTAAATTTGATAAAGCATCACTTGGTTTTAAAATTAAATATCTTTTTAAGGGAGAGCATAGCATAAAATTAAGAGGGAGAACTAAATAGTCATACAAAATGATTATATTGGATATCATGTAAAATCTTGTACAAGTACTTAATTTAAAAATTGAAACAGGGTTAATCTCGGTCGAAAAAGTACTCGATCGATACATCTCGGTCGACATATTTATCGACCGAGACATCTCGGTCGACATATTTTTCGACCGAGAATGAGAGCCATATTTCCTTTCGTGCGTGTACAAGCATCTCTAGGGTCAGTTTTTTCTTTAAAACCGACCCTAGAAGGTCTCTCGATCGACAATATTGTCGACCGAAATGAGTTTTGGATCCAGTTTAGTTCACGCACGTATAAGAACCTCTAGGGTCGGTTTTTTTACGTTTAACCGACCCTAGAGCTCCCCTCGGTCGATGCATTTGTCGACCGAGAATGAGAGCCAGATTTCCTTTGTGCGTGTATAAGCACCTCTAGGGTCAGTTTAAAAAAAAATCGACCCTAGAGAGTCTTTCGGTCGACAATATTGTCGACCGAGTTTAGTTTTGGATCCAGTTTATTTCACGCATGTATAAGAACCTCTAGGGTCGGTTTTTTTAATTTTTTAACCGACCCTAGAGCTCCTTTCGGTCGACAAATTTGTCGACCGGAAGAGGAGCCAGATTTCCTTTCGTGCGTGTATAAGAACCTCTAAGGTCGGTTTTTTCTTTAAAATCGACCCTAGAGAGTGTCTCGGTCGACAAAGGCGTCGACCGAGAAGTCTTTGTTGTTACCTCTAGGGTCGGTTTTAACCATATAACTGACCTTGTGGGAGGCAATCTCGGTCGACAATATTGTCGACCGAGAAGCTTGTTTGGGCATCACTTACCTGTTGGGTCGGTTGTTTGCAAATAACCGACCCTACAGGTTTCGAGTAACAAATAGTCGGGGTCTCCTTTTCCCTCCATTCTCGCTGCCAAGACCTAGTTCTTCTTTTCTCTTTTGCCTCCATTTTCGCACCGCCAAAGCTCATTTCCCTCCATTCTCGCTCGGCCAAAGCTTCTCTTTACTAAAGAGCTGCCGCGCCGCCAAAGCTTTGCCAAGAAGTTCGTCGTTGTGTTCGAAGGGAGCTCGTCATCAAAGCCTTGCCTCCTCTCCATGAAACCCTTACTTCCTCTCCGCGCCACCAAGCCTCCTCTCCGCGAAAGGAGCTCATCGTCTCCGCCTCTCCACACTTCCACAAAGGTCACCGCCTCTCCAGGAAGGTCGTCACATCCTCCACGAAGGTCGTCGTCATTTCCAAGTAAGGCCGCCGCCTTGTTCCCTCATTCCCGAGTTCGTTCCCGCCGCCATGGAAGTCCAGGTCCAATCTCGGTCGACAATTTGTCGACCGAGAGCCCACCTACGCGCGGTGTCCAGGTCCACTCTCGGTCGAGAATTTGTCGACCAAGGGTGGACCTGGACGCCGCGTGCAGGTGGGCTCTCGGTCGACGAATTGTCGACTGAGATTGGACCTGGACTCCTTTAACTATACAATTATATTTTTTTTTCTATTTTATATGGTTTGATAACTTCCCACTTCCTTAATCAATTTCTTACCACCCAATTTTGTTAGTTACATGCTAGACTAGCTCTCTTTTACTTTCCTTAGTGTTAATTTCTTACATAATTTTCTCTAGTTAGTGTTACTTAACCTGCTTTTAGTTGTTTAGTTAGTTGATTTCCTAGTTAGTGTATGATTTCTTTGTTTAGATAATTTCTCTAGTTAGTTGATAGATCAGGGTTGCCATTATTAGATTAGTGTAGTTGCTTGTTCTTTCTAGCTTGGCCTAATTGCTTGCCATTTCCAATCTTCAACTAGTTTCTCTCTCTTGCTAGTGTATTGATCATTTCTTTCTTAGTCCATGATATCTAATTTTCCAGGGCTGGTCTAGATTTTAAAATGACATCATGACTGGAAGGAAATCTTTAGATTATTAGGAGTAAACTTTGGATACTCCCAAATTGACAGTTTAGGGTTGATGCATGAAATAATGCATTTATATATTAACTTAGAAACCCGTTCAAAATTTACTCATTAGGAGTAAACTTTGGAGAGTCCCCGGTTTGGGACTATTTTTGGATATTTTAATCTCACTTAGGATGTACCTGTATAATGTATGTTTAGTTTTGTAGATTATTTTAGTAGGATTTCTTCATTTGTTCTCTGGGTACATATGTGAGTGGTTATTTGCCATTTACATCGGTGTACTTGGAGAACTTAGGGGAAATGCTGCTGAAATTTTCTTCAAAACTAAACATACATTATACAGTTATTAGTGAGATTAAATATTCAAAAATGGGATAGGTGGTACACTTTAGTATATAAGTAATTAACTTCCTATCAATAAAACTTACAGATTATTATAATATCAATATTAAACTGTTAGTTTTATAATTAATTTTAATGTGATATAGAAAATAGATCGAAGTTGGTTGTCTATCAAGAACCGTTGCAGTCCAGAGTTTGCCAAAGGTCTTGATGAATTTATCAGATTTGCTGAGGAACATAGGAAACTACCTACAGATAGGCTATATTGTCCATGTAGAAATTGTTGTAACAATTTGAAAGTTGATACTGGTGAGGAAATTAAGAATTATGTCATATGCAATGGGATCATACAAGGTTATAATGAATGGTATTGGCATGGAGAGAAATTGAATTATGGATCAGAAAATGTCAATACTAATAGTTGTGGCATATAAGATATAGATAATGATGATAATGTTAATGATGAACCGATTCAGGATGATATGGTTGATGAGATGCTACGTAGTTGTCGGGACAATGTCATTGATCCACCTTCTTTATTTGCAAACATTGTCCATGATGCTGAAAAAACCATTATATAAGGGTTGTACTAAGTTCACGAGGTTGAGTGTTGTGATGCGATTATATACTCTTAAAGCTCAAAACCGTTAGAGCGATAAGAGTTTCACTTCACTGTTGTCTTTGTTAAAGGAAATTCTTCCTGAAGGCAACGAGCTTCCAATTTCAACATATCAAGCAAAGAAAATAATGTGCCCAATGGGAATGGAGGCTAAGAAGATTCATGTATGTCCAAATGATTGTGTGTTATTTCAGAAGGACTATAGTAATTTGATAAATTGTCCAAAATGTGGTGCGTCAAGGTATAAGACTACAAATTCAGCTAAGGCTAAAAATGGCTCTCCTGCCAAGGTGATGTGGTATCTACCAATAATACCATAATTTCAATGCTTATTTGCTAATACAGAAGATGCGCAAAATTTGTCTTGGCATGGGGAGTTAAAGGTCAATGATGATGGCGTCCTACGACATGCATCTGATTCACCACAATGGAAGAAAATTGATTTATTATACCCTCAATTTGGTAAAGAACCAAGAAACCTAAGACTTGGGCTCTGTACAGATGGAATGAATCCCTATGGTACATTAAGCAGCCAACATAGCACGTGGCCTGTTATGATTGTTATATACAATCTTCCTCCTTGGTTGTGTATGAAAAATAAGTATGTGATGTTGTCAATATTGATATCAGGGCCCAAGCAACCTAGAAATGATATTGATGTTTACCTTCAACCTCTAATTGATGACCTAATGAAACTATGGGAAGAAGGTATTATGACATATGATGCTTCACGTAAAGAGATCTTCAGTTTGCGTGCTATGTTATTTTGCATGATTAATGACTTTCCAACTTATGGAAATTTGTCTGGATATAGTATAAAAGGATACAAAGCATGTCCTGTTTGTGAGGAAAATACTGATTCAATCAGACTGAAACATGGTGGTAAAATCGTATATCTTGGTCATCAGAGATTTCTCCCACCAGTGCATCCTTATCGAAGGCAACGCAAAACCTTTAATGGGTCAACTGAGGAACGAAGTGCTCCTAAACCTATACCAGGAAATGTTGTATATGATAGGGTGAAACATATTGTTAATGAATTTGGAAAGAGTTCAAGCAGTCATACACTCGCATGTGAAAAATCTCTATACAAGAAGAGGTCAATATTCTGGGATCTTCCTTATTGGAGATCTTTGGCAATTAGACACTGCATTGACGTCATGCATGTTGAAAAAAATATTTGTGATAGCATCATCGGTACGCTATTGAACATACCAGGAAAGAATAAAGATGGCATCAAATCTAGAAAAGATTTAGAATTAATGGGTATTAGAAAAGAATTATCAGTGGAGATCAGGGGTCGCCGCACATATTTGCCACCAGCTTGTTACACTTTGTCAAAAAAAGAGAAAAAGACTTTCTGTGAGTGCTTGTATAATATTAAGGTTCCACAAGGATACTCTTCTAATATTCATAGATTTGTATCAATGAAGGATCTGAAACTGATAGGTCTCAAATCTCACGATTGTCACACCTTAATGCAGCAAATTTTACCTATGGATATTCGATCTATATTGTCGAAGCATGTAAGGTTTGCAATCACAAGACTCTGTTTCTTCTTCAATGAAATATGCAACAAAGTGATACATCCTGATACTCTCGATAAATTACAGAAAGATGTAATTGTTACCATGTGTCAGCTTGAAATATACTTTCCTCCTTCATTTTTTGATATCATGGTTCATCTTGTAGTACATATTACAAGGGAGTTGAAGATGTTGGGTCCAATTATCTTACACTGGATGTATCCATTTGAACGGTACATGAGTGTTTTTAAAGGTGATGTTCAGAATCGTTATCGTCCTGAAGGGAGTATTGTTAAGGGTTACGTGGCTAGGGAGGTGATGGACTTTTGTAATTATTTTTTGAATTGCAATGAAACTTGTAGCGATCAAAAAAATTCCCATCACATTGGATCTTATTGTGGCAAAGGAACTCTGGGAGGACGAGTGAAAGGAATCAGTCGTGAGTTGTGGGAACAAGCACATTTGTATATTTTACACAACATTGATGAAGTTAGTAGCTACATCACAGAACACAATGATCTTATCAAGAGAAATCATCCGCGATCCAGTTCAATGTGACTTGCAAGAGAGCATAATCGAACATTTATTAGGTGGTTTGAAGAGAAAGTATTTAATCAACTATCTGAATCACCAAATAATGTTGCTGGGAACATAAAATGGCTCGCCTTTAAGCCAAAAATGGATGTCATGTCATATGAAGGTTATGACATTAACAGATTTTCATACTACACAAAGCGTCAAGATGAAAGTAGTGTAGTTCAAAATAGTGGGGTCACTGTTAAAGCTTGTTCATTGAATTTTGCTAGTGCCAAAGATAAAAGATCACACGAAGCTGAGATGTCATATTACGACATCATTGAGGACATATGGGAAATGGACTATACAAATTTTTGAGTTCCTATATTTAGGTGTAATTGGGTTGACAACAACAAAGGAGTTTTAGTGGATGAGTTGGGTTTCAAATTGGTGAATTTTGAAAAGATTGGTTTCAAAGATGAGCCATTCATCATGGCAGACCAAGCAAAACAAGTATTCTATATTGATGACCCGGCAAATAAAAATTGGTATGTCGTTCTTAATGGAAAAAGGTAGTTTACTGTAGATCCTATAAATGAAGAAGAATACTACGAAAAGTATGATGATTCCAGTCCATTTTCAGTTGGTTTGCCAAGTGTAAATGTTGAAGATAACACCGATGAATATTATAAACGTTAAGACCATGCTGAAGGAATTTTCCTTGACTAACAACTCAACCAATACTAAAGGCATGTATTCTTTGAATTATTTATTTTATTATCATGTATACCTTATCACTTCTGCTTTTATTATCACTTATTTTTTTTATCATGTATACTTGTAGGTTCTAAAATGGCGAGTGAAGATGAACATTCTGAGCATGAGCACCATGAGGATGGTAGTGGTGATGCTAAGAAAAGTAGAGGTCCTACATTGATGCGTAGGCTTCAGGATCTCAGGGCTAAAGGGGATAAATTGTCAGTCCAGTTTGATATGACAGGAGCACCTGTTGGGGAACATGCTAGTGCTTTCAAGCATTACGTAGGGGCGACCGCGCGCAGTAGGGTGGCAATAGATATAGAAAATTGGCATGATGTTCCTAATGCCAAAAAAGACCTCATATGGAAATATATATATGTGAGTGGAAGTGATATTATTTTAATATGTTTTTTATCTATTAATTCTAATTTAGTTTGCTTGGAATTAATTCCTTTTCAAAACAACATTATTAATTGCTTCTTTTGTATGTATATGGTGTTTTTCATCTAAATGAAAAAGATCACAAGAAAAGAGTGCTACAACTTTGTGGTGTACGATGGAGGGGTTTTAAGACATATCTTGTAAGGGAATTTATAAATAATCCTAAACAAAAGAAGAAAGCTACAGATGTATATCTTTTTATAGATCCTGAGGTGTGGGAAAAATTTGTTGCAGCTAGGAGATCGGAAGAGTTTCAGGTAATAAAGATTGTGATGTATTGTATGAATATTTAATTTTATACAATTAAGGATATACATCTTTTTATACATGTTTGCCAAGTCTAAATTGCAATACCTCATTTTAAATGATCAGGCTATTCACCAGGCTCAAAAGGAAAGACGGGCTAAAAATGTGCATGACTATCGCTTGGGGCCCGGTGGTTATGCCTTATGCCACCAACTACAAGAGAAGCAATCCTCTTCTGGAGAAGAATCTAGTACAACTCAAGTTGAGCGACCACCCCGACACATGACATGGATTGATGCTAGAAAGAATTGAGCAGGTGAAATTGTCAACCCTGCAACTAAGGAGGTGGCACAAAAGATGGTAGGTTTATCCCAACTAAGTATTTATATCTAATTGATATTGTGATTTAATATTTTTATTAACTATGAATAGATTGATCTCCACAATCAAAGGAAGGAAGGAAAGTTCATCCCAACTGGCTACATGGATGAACTAGCAGTTGCTCTTGGTACGAAGGAGCATCCTAGCCGTGTTAGGGGATTAGGAGCTGGCATAGGAATCAAGTCTTATTTTGGCCCTTCGCAATCTAAAAGAGGTCGTGTAGGAGGTCTTACACAAGAGGATCTTGAAGCATTAGTAGCGCAGAAAGTAAAAGAAATAATGTCTTCATTTCAACCTACTCAACCTTCTCAACCTATTCATACTGCGCGTCTCTCAAGTGATGAGGTACAAGCCCATGCTCCAGTTGTAGAAGGTCATGGGAGCACTCCTGATGACCCACCACAACAATCTGCAATAAGTTTTTGTTCTATATGTTGTGTTAGTAAGATAAATATATGATAATATATATAGTTGTAACATGTATCTGTTCTACTGTTTCTTATATAACTTATATTATTTCAATCTAGGTTGGTATGAACTGTAAACTTGCAGTGGAGGTTCCAAAATATAATGTTGTGGCAGCGGGCAAGGTGTACAACCTTAGTGGTACATTGCATTGCCAACAAATTACTTATGACATTTGTCGTGTGTCCATCCATCTTGTGTATGACGGAATGGGGGACAAACCACTACCCATACCTAATCCTGAATATAGTACAGTTGAAGAAGCTGAGGGTGCTATGGTGGGTTGGCCTAGACACTTGGTTATCAATGACAAGGTATACCTTATTTCTACCATATTTTTCATATTTGACTGCATATATGAACTCGTGTAATATAAGTATGTAATTTAATTAACATGTTTGTAAACCAAAAAGTAAAAATTCTACTAGTCGTCCTCCTATTCCCAAGCCATCTTTCATTCCTGAAGCTACATTCGACGAATTGGAAAGAAAATGTAAATGTTTATGTCGATACTTAGCCAACCAAAGCTCAGGATTACAAATGTTGGTCAATTTAACAGAAGATGTAGTTGGGAGGGATTTTGAGAATTTAATTTTTCTTGATGATATTATAGAGTTGTTCCAGTATGATTGGCTAAATACTTCGGTAATAGAAGTATGGATAAGGTAATGATCTATCAATATATATATCAAATTCCAATACACATTTTTAGCTTAGTTTTATATATGGAAATAATTACAAATGTTTTATAGCCATTTATATACTGAGATCACAAACTTTGATATAAAGAATGTTGGATTCTTAGTTCCTTCAATCACTAGTCAAGTGGAGATAAATTTTGAGGATGAGAATGAGTACTTCTCTACTGCATTCAAATATTTTGCTAGTGAAGGGAAGGAAATTATCCTAATTCCTTTTAACGTGCAGTAAGTATTATTATTCAATATAATTTTAATAATGAATAAAATTATTTATTTTAATGTTTGTTTTATTCTTACTCAGAGGTAGGCATTGGGAATTAGTGGTGATTGCCCCTAAATTGATGACTCTTTATTATCTTGACCCAATGGGTAAAACAACAAGGAGTCACAAACTGAAATTGCCAGCTATGGAGTAAGTATAAATTTAGTCAATGCTTCAACATGATATTTCTATTTAAAATTTCTATTTTACCAACTATTATATAATTGATAGGGGTATAAAGGATTTTCGTGATGCTGGAGGACAAATACCAACAAAATTAAAGACATTGACTTTGAAAAATGTCAAGGTAGCTACTTTGACAACTGCTTAGTCTTATATGTATTAATTTTCAATTCTAATATGTCAACTCTTATAGTGTTATCTCAACTGCTGTTTATAGTAGTTTACAAACATTAAGTATAATTCGTTATTTGTAATGTCCTATGCAAAATAATGACTGGGCTTGTGGCTACTATGTAATGAAATATATGCAAGCTATTGTCAAACAAGCATCACATGACATTCAGACTATAAGTCAGGTAATAAAGAATAACATCATAAATTTACAAGTGATTGTAGTCATTTTATAAAATATTAGCATGTGCATTTTCTGTTACAGATCTTTACAACTCAGCCTTACACCCTTGTGGACTTGAATGAATTCCGAGAAGAGTGGTCAGATTCTTTTCTAAATGAAGTCAATATAGCATTGGATTAAATATGTCAGCTCCATTTATGTATGTGGCCCTTTCATATTTACTTTTGTATCTGATTAATATCATATCAGACTTGCAATCTTCATTTTGTAAATTTTTATGTGATTATGAATCATTTTTGTCATGAATGTGTGGTTTTGAATGGTGACGGTTGAGCATCAATGCTCCCCTCTCCCAGAATATATGAATCTTCTTATTCTTCTGTTCTATTTCATTTTCTGTAGAATTTTTTTTAAAAAAAATCGAAACTTCTAGCGTCGGTTTTTTAAATAACCGACCCTAAAGATTGAATGACCACTTCAGTGTGATCCTCGGTTGAGAACATTTTTGACCGAAAATATTTCGGTCGACAATTTTCTCGACCGAGAGAGTTTTACAGGGTCGGTTTTTTTAGAATAACCGACCCTAAAGATTGAATAAAAGACTTCAGAGTAATCCTCGGTCGAGAAATTTCTTGACCGAGGATTACTCTGAAGTCTTTTATTCAATCTTTAGGGTCGGTTATTCCAAAAAAACCGACCCTGTAAAACTCTCTCGGTCGAGAAAATTGTCGACCGAAATATTTTCGGTCAAAAATGTTCTCGACCGAGGATCACACTGAAGTGGTCATTCAATCTTTAGGGTCGGTTATTCCAAAAAAACTGACCCTGTAAAACTCTCTCGGTCAAGAAAATTGTCGACTGAAAATATTTCGGTCGAAAATGTTCTCGACCGAGGATCACACTGAAGTGGTCATTCAATCTTTAGGGTCGGATATTCCAAAAATACCGACCCTGTAAACCATATCTATCGAGAAAATTGTCGACCGAGATCATTACAGGGTCGGTTTTTTTGGAATAACAGACGCTATAGAGCAAATTCTTGCCTTGGTCGGTGTTTTGCGTCGGTGTTTACTCTGTAAGGTCGGTTTTATTTGGTCAAATAAGCCGACGCTATAGAGCAAACTCTATAGCGACGACCACTTAAGCGTCGGTTATAAAGTGACGCTGCAGGCTTAAAAAAACCGACGCTACAGACCATTTCTGTACTAGTGATTCCAAGAAAGAGAAACAAACATGTCACATTACTCATCATTAGGGTTATGTTTTTCCCTCCATAGACGATTAAGGTTTGAAGCTAAGTTCAACCACCAATCCTAGGTTCACCATCTCCCACCATCTTGGAGCATCCTTAGGGTTAAAGAACATGATTAGGGTAGATTAGATGTTGTCCAAACAACACGTTACATAGATTATGTATTATTCATAAAAGGATATCATCATGTATCCAAGCATACCTCTCAAACACCTATCATCATCATGTCTCGACCAATCCATATAACTAGGTCACGACTACACCACCTAGATCATGCCACGTCCGTGACACCTAGAGTGCCTCGACCACGATGCCTAGGGTGTCTCAACCTTAAGAAGAGACATGGTTGTCTTGACCACAAGACATGGCATCATGTCGTGACCCAAGACCACATGTTGATACCTCTCTCAAGGGTGTCTCATGACCAAAACTAGGGTAAGTTCAAGGTCCCAAAACTAGGACAACAACTTAACCAAACTAGGGATCAATTTGGTCATCAACACCAAGTGTCGGGACCTCAAACAACACTAGGTCCAACCCATCAACAAGAGGATCATCTTGACCAAGATTAACTATGGTCACAACCAACAAGGAGATGGGTGTCTCGATCATCCTAAGGAATTATGTCTTGGTCTCAAAATAGAAACAAGTACAAAGAAAACCATCATGAGTATGGAGGATAAAACTTCAGAAAAATAGTCACTAAGAACCCTAATTCATGCATCATGGATCCACCATGAAAGGATCTCATGCAAGATAGGTAAAACTATGTTTAAGTCACCCAAAATAGAACCTAAACTCCTCATAACAACTAGATACTTGAACATCATGCATGTGAGCAAAACCAAGGTTAAAAGGGTAGAGGAGATCACCATAACACCCCAATAACCAAAATTGGGCATATGAAATTAGGGTTTCAGATACCTACCAAACCAAGCAAGATATCTCCACCAAACAATTTCTAGAGATTATCATTATCTACAAGCATGACAAGCGAGCATTTTAGAGAGAGAACATAGTAGAAAACATGCATAAGAGAGTGCAATAATAGAGTAGGTTAAGTGTAATATAACCCACCTTAAGAATATCACCACCAAGGATTCCAAGCTCCAAGATCAAGGGTTCCAAGCACACAATCCAAAGGTCGAAGAAGCTCCACCCAAGGATCCACTCTCGGCCACAGGAGCACCTCAAGAACAAGAAGGTACCAAGTTTAAAGATAACCTAAGGAAAGAGAGCAAAAGGCTCTAGGTCAAACCAAAAAGAGAACGAGAGAAAAAGAAAAGAAACCCTCCCCATACTTGGGTCTACCCTATCTAAACATGGTCTATGACCCTTGTGATGAAGGGTTTCTCCTTCAAAAATTATCACCATGGAGGAACCATGGTCTAGGGCTGAGAAAAGAGAGAAAGGTAGAGGTAGGAGATCAAAAGAAACACCATCAAAGAAGATAAACACTTACCAATGGTTGAAGATGGGCTATGGTCACTACAAGCACTACATGCAAGAAGAGTTTGGTCACCAAGCTCCAAGGTCGGATCTCCTTGCTCCACTAAGCTCCAAGAACAAGCAAAAGATAATGAAGAAGATGGAGGGATGAAAGGGTTGCAAACATGGAGAGATAAGGGGTTATATAGGTGGAAGATGAGAGAGAAGGCAAGGGATGATGTGTCAACACTCCAAGATACCAAAGGGACACTTGTCCACCCAAGAAACACACATGAAACCACATGAAACCACCTTATCCATACATGCAAGACATGGTGATACACTCTAGGTTGGGTCTCGATGACCTTGGTCACCCACATGGCCTCGGTCGTGACTCTCCCATGGTTCACCATCCATGGTCGTGACACACACACCACCATCACCACTTGGTCGAGACAAGGAACCACCTCAAACCTTAGGTCAATACATCCTATTAAAGGGAAACCATCTCGACCCAAGACCACCTTGGTAATGACCCCACCATATAGATGGGGTGTCTCGACCACAACACCCACCAAACCTCTCCCTAGGTCGCGACCTAGGTCGATACAACACACCATATATACATAGGTCGAGACATTCAATACTCATAGAAACCCTAATAAAAACTAAAGATGAAACTCCTGAATCAAGGCTCAAACAAGACACCCACTTCTTTCGCTCTAAGGTGACAAATTGCACATCAACCCCCTACTTTGGGTAAATTGTAATTTGCACCAAAGCTAGCACATAAAGCACAAACAACAACCAAACAAGCTCAAACTTGAAACTTAAGCTCTCCACAAGCCCTAATTACATCTCAAAAGATTAGAGCAAGGTTCTATGCAAATTACTTAAGCCAAACAAACAAGGTTACCCTAAAACCCAATTTAGGGGTCTTACAAGCCATAAACCCCTAATAAGGATTTCACCCCCGAAATCCAAAGCAAAAAGAGATGGGCACTACCTCTGCATATCTTCCTCAAGATCCTACTAGAGTCAACCAAAATAGATGTAAAGTAGATATAGCCATATCAGAATAAAATAACTTCATCTGACCTATCTCAACTCATGGGTTGACCACTCCTTCAGGTTGATTTAAGGTGTAGGGTCTAGTTGTTCCCTGTCCAATAGAACTAGACCGCGACACCTATTTACATCCTCATCCTCCACCACTACTAAAATTCTATCTCTGTGAGCCCTGTTGGCTCTTCCTCGTCTATTGAGTTGCCTTATCATCTTTCATATGGAAAAATGATGTAGTATGCCCAATTTGTCCACACTTATAGAATGTCTTGTTCTCATACCAAGGCCTAGGCAGACCTATCACAGACACTGAGGCACCACCCTGGGCTCCTCCACATGGAAAACTACAACTCTTGCTCTTATTTAGAGACCACTGCTAAGCTAGCGGTGTAGAAAACCTAAGATTCTTAAGGCCTCCTGACGTCTATTCTTGGTACTGTGTCAGTCTCTTCTTGGCACCTTCCTTACACTTCTCAACCATAGGTCTCTCTATCCTTTGATATGGTTCCACAAACGTGGCAAAATACTCTCTGTTCTCTAAGTTTGCTACCAGTATCGTCAATTCCACACTTAACCCTTTCTCAAAACGTCTGATTTCTTCTTGATCTGTAGCAGCCATGTGAGGGAAAAACCTCAACAACTCCATAAACTTCGCCTCATACTCACTGATCGCTGCCCTGAACTGCCCAAACAAGATCTAAAAGGCAAGATTGACCACCACTGCAGGGTCTAATTGGGGCATCTCAGGCGCCCTCTCCTCATCAACCCGTCTCCTTGAACCTCCTCCTGGTGTAGCAACACCACTCCCAGCAACATGTTCTTCGTGTTCTCCAGCCATCCTTTAGCTTTTCTTCTCCTTCTACATAAGTAGAAGTCACTATAAGATAGACTAGAGGACACAAGAACCAACACAAACCCTAGTCTTAGGTCCCTATAGACTCGACGAACTTAAAGCTCTGATACCAACCAAACTGTGATGCCCCGTGCCACATAAAGCAAGATTACTCAAAACTAAATGTAGAAACAACATTAAGCAAGTGGATAACCAAAAAATATAGGAAATTAAAATCGATTTCATTAGAGAACCACAACCTAAAAACTTTCACATATAAGTCCTTAATAAGACACCTGTGTAACATGTCATATATGACAAGGTGCTTACATAGTTCTCAAACATTCCTGTGATCAACCTGTTACATGAACATGTTCCACATATATCTATACATTTACATCTACCAAAACAAAAAGGTATACATGCCAAAAACCTTGTGACGATAACCATACACATTGAAAACACCCCAAGACCTGAGTGTACAGGGATGTTTCTAGCACTCTACACCAAAAGACTAGTAACACATCAAACTTGATCAACTACTACCCTTACTATGCTCTTCCTCAGCTGCACGATCACCCCCTCATCATGCACGACCACCTAAAAAGATGTGGAAACCCACGGGGTGAGACCAAACGTCCCAACAAGAGATATAACTCTCCACCAACGTCTATTATTAATACAAATAAGATTATTAAAGAACAAAATTAACGCTACAACTATGATGAACAGATCTAGCTAAATGATATTTTTAAAACATATAATCATTACTAAACAGTATAAACAATTGCAATTGGATTGTGGAATATCTTATCATCATAAAAGGAATATGAAGAACATGTATATCTTTTACGACCTAATCATTTACAAAATCAAGTTAAGGCTTCAACCAATGTTCCCGTATTGTGAACCTAACCAAGTATACTACACGACTGATTACATATTTTATTATGCCCTGAGGATTTGAGTCGTAGCACCCAAATCCAACCAACCACTACTAAGTCAAAATCGGCGCCATATAAGATCTATGCATGAGCCAAAATCCACAACCTCACCATACCTCGTGGTCAGTACATGAGTGCATGGCAGAGACTTACCAGTCAACTACAACTAGTGACATACGGTCAAACTGTGAAAGTCCTAGCCCACCTTGGTATAGGTCACGACGCTAGTGTAACTAAGCTATGGCCCGCATCCTCACTCCTTCTAGGGTATGGCCTGCAGCCAATCCTGTGAAACCTCATAAGCATCAAATCACTGAGCTATGACCCACAACTGCACTCATTCTAGGGTATGGCCCACAACCAATCCTGAATGCATATGCTCAATAGTATATGACTCCAATCTTTCACTAGTGAAAGCCTATTTCACCATCTAGTAAGTGCTGACACTGAGATGGGTCCATGGAACAGGGAAAAACTACATGATTAAGGTTCCACTTGATTAGTTAGACCATTTAAGCACCTTTTTGCATCAATCAAGTTATAAAGTACAAAGCCATAACAAGAACTACAAAGATAAGGGCATGATATGACTTTTAAAGATATAAAACATATGAGGTGTGAACTTGTCACACTATCACTACAACGCATGTAACATTGCCATTCACAAAACCATCATCATTGTTACACAACCACTCAAGGCTAATACTAATGTCACATCACTATGGGATATCAATCCCTTAATCATAGCACTAGAGGGTATCACTTCATAATAGGCATCAAGCCATCACCAGGTCATAGGACCCATTCACATCATTCATGTATCACACGTATTTCAACATGCCTCATAAAGGTTCATTTAACCAGTGTCACATCGTACTCATCATAGCATGTACTAGCTATGATATTCAAGTTCATATCACCTACATGGTTAGAAATTTGATAAATGAGAAAGAGAAAACATCATAAAACTATGTGTCACATCATTATTTCCACATACCTCAATTATACATAACCATCATCATAGCATACCTACACATTGGCATCCATTCAACCTGCAAGATTAGAGGTTCACAAGCAAAGAGGGAATTCGTCATGTCATAATAGCCATTCCAAGAAAGAGAAACAAACGTGTCACATTACTCATCATTAGGGTTATGGTTTTCCCTCCATATCCGATTAGCATTTGAAGCTAAGTTCAACCACCAATCATAGGTTCACCATATCCCACCATCTTGGAGCATCCTTAGGCTTAAAGAACATGATTAGGGTAGATTAGATGTTATCTAAACAACACATTACATAGCATATGTATTATTCCTACAAGGATATCACCATGTCTCCAAGAAAACCTCAAAACCACCTATCATCATCATGTCTCGACCACTCCATATAACTAGGTCATGACCACACCACCTAGACTATGTCACGACCGCGACACCTAGAGTGTCTTGACCACGACCCCTAAGGTGTCTCGACCTCAAGAAGAGACATGGTTGTCTCGACCACAAGCCATGGCATCATGTCACCACATAAGACCACATGTCGTGACCTCTCTCAAGGGTGTGTCACAACCAAAACTAGGGCAAGGTCAAGGTCCCAAAACTAGGGAAACAACTTAACCAAAATAGGGATCAACTTGGCCATCAACATCAAGTGTTAAGACCTCAAATAACAATAGGTCCAACCCATCAACAAGAGGAGCATCTTGACCAAGATTAACTATGGTCACAACCAACAAGGAGATGGGTGTCTCAAACATCCTAAGGAATGATGTCTTAGGATCAAAATAGAAACAAGAATAAAGAAAACCATCATGGATATGGAGGAGAAAACTTAAGAAAAATGGTCACTAAGAATCCTAGTTCATGCATCATGGATCCACCATGAAAGGATCTCATGCATGATAGGTAAAACTATGTTCAAGACATCCAAAATAGAAACTAAACTCCTCATAACATATAGATACATGAACATCATGCATGTGAGCAAAACCAAGGTTAGAAAGGTAGAGTAGATCATCATAACACCTCAATCACCAAAATTGGGTATATAAAATTAAGGTTTCGGATTTCTACCAAACTAAGAAAGATATCTCCATCAAACAAGTTGTAGAGATTATCACTATCTTCAAGCATGACAAGGGAGCATTTTAAATAGAGAATATAGTAGCAAACATGCATGAGAGAGTGCAATAATTGTAACACCTCATCTACAACAAAACACGATTACATGCTAACCAACGGAATTACCGAAAATCACGGGAAATTAAAACCAATCTACAACAAGCACCACAAGGTGAAACATATAATATCTGAGCCAACACTTTTCATTTCATAGCATATTTCCAAGGTGCTACAACATAATTTCCCATCATCTCGTTACATGAAATAAACGTTTGTCATGATGCTTTACATCAGGATACATACCGAAAACCATACATGGATTATTGTACAAGAAACGTCGAAAAGCTCTCCCGAAGACCTGAGTGTACATGGATGACACATAGGACTCTATTGCTAGACACTATCTATCCCACCAGGTACGATACCTTTGCATAACATCCATAGCCACATGATCTTCATCTCGCCAGGCACGTCCACCTAAAAAGGGTTATTAAACAGCGGGGTGAGACACACAGTCCCAACGAGAAACATAACCCTCTACCAGCTTTATTATGATCATAGATAACTGATTTAAGCAGATTATAAGAGCAATATACTGAGCAGGGATAATCTTACCAAGATGTTTATGAGGCCTATAACCAGGTATTCTTTATGGAACATGATTGACAAGATAAGCTTTATAAGAACTCATCACATTATATAAGGTTCATATGATAAATTGCAGATTATAACTAGATCAACTTGTACAAACAAGGCCTCAACCAATGTTCTGTATTTTCCCTAAGCAGGATACTATATGACTTGATTACAAATTATTATGCCCTGAGAAAGTGAGCCGTACCGCTCAAATCCAACCTTCGGTTACGAAACTCAAGCCAGTGCCATACAAGGTCAATGGAAGAGTCGGACTCCACAACCTCACCTCCTCGTGGTCAGTGCACGATATCCAAAGTAGGACCGTAGTCTCTTACTTAAGTGGCCTCAGCCATAGGGTCAGCTCCCGTAGGCTACCCTTTCTCTAGCCCGCCTTGGTACAGGTCTCAGCGCTAGTATATCTGAGCCATGGGCCAGTTCACCATGCTCCCTGAGCCATGAATGCATTCATTCTCTATCACACTGAGCCATGGGCCTGTTCACCATGCTCCTATACACATCTTGAGTCTACAACCGAAGTTGCACTCTAACCTCCTCATTTTCGGCTAGGAGAAACCACATATTCAATAATATGCGCTTCCAGGTTAACCCGCAGGAGAACTTGTTTCACCATCACCAGCTACTGACAATGATGGATCTATGGTCAGGGCAAACTACATGAGAGATTCATCTGTAATTAGTTAATGTATTTTAAGTAGATTGTTGGGGCAAACAAGTTGTATTAAGCAACCATATATAAAACATGAACAACATTAGATTCATTACATTGTTATTATATTGCTACTGCTATTTCCATTTCCCTTAACAATCATCACATTGCCATGGGATATAAATCCCTCACATCATCTCATAGTGCTACTGCCTCTCAAGGCTTCATCATTTCACATCATCATGGGATATCAATCCCTGGGTTCATCACATTACACCAGTGCCTCTCAAGGCATCATCAACATCATTAGGGAATATCAATCCCTCATGTCATCACTAGAGGATCACACCTCAACATGTCTTTCTCATCATACTGGTGATGTATGTTATCTCATCAACAAGACATATCATTATTACTTAGATATTGCACATATCTCAAGTGTTGTACAAAGAACGTAATCATATAATCACCATAGCTCTTATTTGGCTATGAATTCAATACACCTGTATGGTTAGCTTGCATAAGAAAGAGATAACTGGATCACCAAACATAGAACATAGGTCTTAGAGAACATATTATGATTATCATGCTATCAAGAATTTAGGTGCACATGATTGGAACAACATCCATGTTCATAGTTGTGTCTGTAGTCAAATTAGAGCATCTATCATGCCCCATATCTCATGAATATGTCTTTGATTATCATGTCATCAAGATTAAGGTTTATAGCATTGGAATATTCATCCATCATTATGAACATATGCAGATTAATGTCATAACCTGTGTGTAAATCAATACATACTACTGTTACCGCATCATGGGTATCCCATCATACCCTATAACTTAAAACATATGCACATCATCCCCAAGGATTAACTTTAAGGATCATACACCATGATCCACCATCCAACTTAATCAGAAGTTCATCTATCATTAACCATAGGTAACCACTATACAAGGGTTCTCAACCTATATTGTCATAGCTCATCATGATCAAAGGTGTAAGCTCAAGAAACATGCATAGGTATATCGGGTTAGGCACAAACCTCACTAAAGGTGTCGCCTACCCTCACCAAAAGCATATAGAGACCAAACAATCCCTCACTAAAAAGGGAGTATCGGATAGAGTACCAATTCTCACCCAAGATTGTCAGCTATCAGCATGTCATACATTCATGCACAAAGGGGGCATCATGCAACTAGGGCTACAACATGTATCGTGCATCCACATGCAGGGTAGTATCAGGAAACTAGGCATTGTGTAGCACATGGGTGCCATCTATCATCCAAAACCCTACCGCCCATTAGGGTTAGGGTTTCATACTGAGCAACCCTTAACTCTCTACCATCTAAGGCCATATCGGCCAAGATCATGACGCTCAACAAGCCCACCTACTTGGTTAACACATAAAGATACTCAAGGGACTTTCATACCACCCAAGGTACACTACTTCAACATTGCCATGATGCCCATGGTACCCTATCGTCCAAGGTACTATCAAGCTCAACACATGTAACGACCAAACCTCAACCCTAAGACCATCCCAGATATCAAGTACGAACTCATGTTGGGTAATCATCCAAGAGAGAGACCATGTGTCGGGCAAGGAATATCGGCCAAGGTAACATATCTCCTTGTGGGGTATCGGCCACACACTTAGTCATGATGTCACCCAAACCATGAACACCTACATACTTATAAAGTTCTAGGGTTGATGATATCAGGCATCATATCAAGGGATTGTCCATATCGCCCATCCTCATATCCTGGTCGCTCATGGAGCACCATATTGGGCATCCAACACATCGCCCAAGAAATCCTCACAACAAGAGTACCCCTATCAGTCATCCTAGGATTAGGGCAACTCTATCACTCAAGGCTCCATGTCGTCCACGGGCAGGGTGACCACTAAGGCACCATGTCGGGAAACTCACTTAGAGAGTGTCGTACAAGAACAACCCCATGCCCGACACAAAAGCCCCCCAACCGTGCACATATCGGTCAGGGAGGCAGCCACAGTATCGCCCACCTAGGGTTTCATCATTCTAGGCTCAAGACTTATCCATATCGCCCAACAATACTACCATGGTAAGGAGTCATATCGGGCAACATAACGTTCAAGGCAAACCCTATATGAGAGGAGTATCGTTTAGGGAACCAAAAAGGTGTATCGTGCAAGGCTCAAGGACCATATCAAGTTGGTCCTCTATCTTCTCAAGACCATGTCATGCAACAAAGGGTAGATCATCAATGTCGCCCAGGACAACCCTATCGCTCAAGCTAGGGTTGAAGTTCCATATCGGTCAAGACACTAGAGTTAATGTTTTATGTCAGCCAATCACCATAACACCCACCATCATCATCTTGGGTAGATGGGCATATCGGTTACAAGGTCAATGAAGAGTTCACTTATCATATCACCCAAGGTTCAACTCTAGAAGAGGGTATCGGGCAACAACCTCAAGGAGCCACCAAGTAGAGCACATAACAGCCAAGGGATCAACTAGGTGTCCACCGACCATATCGTCCATATATCTAGGTCCTAGGCTCACCTTTCAAGTCCAAAGGAGAGAAAGGGGTGTTTCCATAACCATCAACCAAAGCATAGGCTATATAATAAGGTATTGTATCGGGTAAAAACCCCTATCGGGCAACCTAGTTGTATCGGACAAAGACTCATATCGTGCAAGTCATCTTCAACCTCTAACCATTATAAGCATTAAGTATAAGAACAACATATGGACAGTAGTAAAACGTGGCCATCTCTATCCAAATAGATCTCAAGCTCCACATGCATAAACATCATAAAAGATGGATACCAAATTAAGGAACAAGATCAATATATGAGCATATGGAGAATATATACAATAGAGATGGTTGAAAGTTATGTAACCCGCCTTAAGAGGATCTCCATGGAAGGCATCAAGCTTCATGATCCAAGCAGCAAACACACGTTCTTCTCCAAGAACAACACCCATCCAAAGATACAAACATGCCTTCGGCACCATCATCATCACCTCAAGAAACAAAGGAAGAAGAAGAAGAAGAAACCATGGTTATGTATAGCTCAAGAAGAAGGAAGGAGGGGAGATAACCACGGCCTTGCTTACTATTATCAAGGGCCTATCCATGTCCGAGAGGGGAAGAGGAAGGTGAATAAGAAAGCACAAGGAAAACTAGCAAAGAAGCATGACTCACCAAGGTCGGATCTTGAGCAAGGAGTTTCCATGGCCAAGGAGCTCGCCCCTCCATGCTCCATGGGAGTCTTCCTTAGCTCCCAAAGCTCCCATGCTAGTCACATACAGGTAGGGGAAGGAAGGTGGCCGAAAAGGATTGCTTGGATAAGTAGGAAGGGAGTTATATACACCAAGGAAGAGAGAGGTAGCAAGGGAGAGGTGTCATAACCACATAAACCAAGGTGCCACTTGCTCTAGCTCATAACGCCACTTGTTGCCACCCTAGCAGCTCATGCATGGCCTGGTGATACACTGTAGGAAGTGTATCGTGCAGTTGGGAAACTGCCATGGCCGTACACCCCCCTATTGGGTGACACACCTTCATGTCCTAGCCGATACTCTAAAGGACAAGGTGACATATGTAACACATATATGTTATAAATACCATATAAAGATGTCATTCCTCATCTATCAACCAAACATGGCACCCCATCATCCATACTCGTTCTAAATGATGTAACACACAAGTAAGAAGACTCTAGAGCTGATAAATTGCACATTGACCCCTCCACTTTGGGCAAATTGCAATTTACACCAAAACTAGCACACAAAGCACAAGCTTCAACCAACCAAGCTCAAACTTGAAGCATAGGTCCTCCACAAGGTGTCCCACATCATCATTATCTTTCTAATGATGCAAGAGAACTAAAGGCATGCTCTACATGTGACATATTGCAATATAAACCCTTACTTTGGGTAAATTGCACTTTGGTCCAAAACAAGCAAACATTGCTCAAACAACATTCAAACGGGACCAAACTGGAAACATGAGCTTGTCACATGATAACAAAACATATATAGAGATGAGATTAAGGTTCTAAGCACCTTTCATAAGCAAAGAAAAGAGGGTTAGCCCAAAACCTGGGTCAGGGTCCTTACAATAATAGAGTAGGTTAAGTGTTATATAACCCTCCTTAAGAAGATCACCACCAAGGATTCCAAGCTCCAAGATCAAGGGCTACAAGCACATGATCCAAAGGTTGAAGAAGCTCCACCAAAGGATCCACTCTCGGCTACAAGAGAACCTCAAGAAAAAAGGTGCCAAGGTCAAAGATAACTCAATGAAAGAGAGAAAAAATCTCTAGACCGAACCAAAAAGAGAAAGAGAAAAAGAGAGAAGAAACTATCCCCACACTTGGGTATACCCTATCTAAACATGGTCTATGACCCTTGTGATGAGGGGTTTCTCCTCCAAAATGACCACCATGGAGGAACCATGGTCTAGGTCCGAGAAAAGAGAGAAATATGGAGGTAGGAGATCAAAAGAAACACCATCAAAGAATATAAACACTTACCAAGGGATGCAGATGAGCTATGGTCACCACAAACACTACATGCAAGAAGAGTTTGGTCACCAAGCTCCAAGGTTGGATCTCCTTGCTCCAACAAGCTCCAAGAACAAGCAAAAGAGAAGGAAGAAGATGGAGGGTCGAAAGGGTTACAAACATGGAGAGATAAGGGGTTATATAGGTTGAAGATGAGAGAGAAGGCAAAGGATGATGTGTCAACACTCCAAGGTACCAACGTGACACTTATCCAACCAAGAAACACACATGCAACCACATGCAACCACCTTAGCCATACATACAAGACATGGTGATACACACTATAGGTTGGGTCTCGACCACCTTGGTCACCCACATGGTTGCGGTCGTGACGCTCCCATGGTTCACCATCCATGATCGTGACACATACACCGCCATCACCACTTGGTCGAGACAAGGGACCACCTCAAACCTTAGGTCGAGACATCCTATAAGAGGGCAACCATCTCGACCCAAGACCACCCAATATCACCTTGTTACGACCCCACCATCTAGAGGGGGTGTATCGACCATGGCACCCACCAAACATCACCCTAGGTCACGACCTAGGTCCACCATATATACGTAGGTCGAGACACTCAACACTAATAGAAACCCTATTCATCACTAAGGGTGAAACTCCTCAACCAAGGCTCAAAGAAAGCGCATACTTCTTTCTATCTTCTCTAGAAGATGTCAAGAAAGAGACGAAACACTCTAGAGGTGACAAATTGTACATCAACCCCCTACTTTGGGTAAATTACAATTTGCACTAAAGCAAGCACATAAAGCACAAACAACATCCAAACAAGCTCAACCTTAAAACTTAAGCTCTCTACAAGCTAATTACATCTTAAAGATTAGAGCAAGGTTTTAAGAAACTTATTCAAGCCAGAAAAATAGGGTTACCTCAAAACCCAGGTCAGGGGTCTTGCACCGACAATCCCTCAATCTTTCTCCCTCCCTATCTGGCCCTCATCATGATCAAATAACTACACCTTTAGCTTTGGGAGGTTAGCCAAACTCAAATGACCATGAAATTGTCAATGTCCCCAAGAATTGATATAATACCCAAATCTATAGATTATCTGAGTTGATAGGGCTGAGTGTTGTTTTCTCTCCTCAAGGAACCAATTCCAGCTAGATACCTAAAAAGAAATCTTCCAAATTCCACCTACCACTCTACCAACCATGAGCAAGGGATGATGCCCTTCAACACCTCAAGCTAATTCCTTCATCCAAGAGCAATGTAGTGGACCAACGAAGGCACCTCACCCTTTGTATAACATATCAAATTTTGGTACTAAATCTAATTTTGAGATAGTACATTATCCTCTTAAAGTTGAGAATCTCTTTTCTAGATTTCCATTCATATTTGTACTTCACTGGATTACCTTGAAATTCGAATAACCAAATGCAAATTTGCATCATCTTGATCATGCCACTCCATTTGAGACTGATAAATATATACCTAAAATTATTGGCAAAACAATCATACAAAAACATATTTCAAAGTGATTACTTTTAATATATAACGTAATCATGAGGATAAATAAACATGGATTCTGGAGTTGATATATTGGAGTATAATATTTAAATTAAATACATCAATGTAGTGCCTTGGTAAAAATTCCAGGTTAGTTGGGATATCAACGCATGCTAGAGAAATTGATGAAGAAATGGAATTAACTAGGTGCAAGGATATTCCATAATAGTACTATTTTAAAATAAAGGGAGTGTGTGTGATGTGCTCATGATTCATCTTCCCCATAAGACTTGACACCATTGCCCTAGCAATTGAGCGACGATGACTAGGCCACTTCAGGCTGCATAAGACCTCTCTTTCATTGGCCTACTTCCACACTAAATTGTCACTTCATTCATCTTCAAAACGACCCTCAAACCAATCCCCCCAACCCTAAAGTGACAATTCCACAAAAGCTCTCACATGTTTAGAAATGGTATCACAATTGTTTTCAAGTAATGCCAACTCAAGACCAATTAATAAATAGAAATCCTAGTTGAATGTTGACCGCCCCCTACACCTAGAGTACTTGATATCTCAAAACCCTAGCCTAGCTTCTTGCTATAAACACACATTACACACATACAACATTGGCTATAGGCAACTCACAACTTGCAACTTTCTGTAGCCACCAGACTTCCATCCCCCAGACTCTCCTCTTCTCGTCCTCACCGCCAGTAGCCTTCACCCACATGTGGCTGCATCGTCAGACCCAACCACCATCAAAGAACTTTCTCAACCACCTGTATCACCACAACAACAACACAATGTTCTTTCCAGCCCTGTGGCTACGACCTACATCATAAGGGTTCTGTCGTTGATTCCTCCTAAGCCTCAGCCACATGTTACGACATGATGCCACCATCTTCAAATTGGCCCCTAATCTCTACCACTCCCACGATAAGAATCTTACTTCCCCAGGTCAACGAAATGCTCCTTAATAGAGCCATCATGCCCGCCTCTTTGAAATCTCACCACTAGAAAAGGTCTACTATTGTTAGGAGAAGGAGAAGACAAGATTGGTAAGGCACAATTCTGAAGATTGGTTTTAAGGAACCATAAAGAATAGATTTGATAGATCATTAGTAGGTTAGCTTCATATCTTCTTATTTAGGATGATAACAAACCTCTCCAGGGAAATCATCTATGTCTCTTATATTGATGAGATTCCAACACATAATAAGTCAATTATATAAGATAATCCTTCAACATATATATTAAAAGCAATATCAAGTATCAAATATATATACATCTACATATTCAATATACTTTCCCCATGCATACCTAGTATCATATAAGTTTACTAGTGACAAGGAGACAGATAATCTAGATCAAAATGTCTAATAATATTAAGTATTCAAGTACTAAGTCACATATACATGTATGTACATATGTTAGTACATGCATTCTAGATCACATGTATTTAAATATATTTTAGTGTCTTAAATCTAAGAATGACTTAACACATTGAATGCTAATAATACTTCAAAAGATAATGGGAATCATATAGAATACACATCGTGACCTAGACATATTCTAGTCCTTTTTAGTGCATATGTATATAAATATGACTTAGATAATTTATATCGATAAAACGAGAGACAATTAGGAGTTAAATAAAATCAATTTAAGTCAAAATTAATATAATTTATGATTTAGACTATAGTTAGCTCAAATTGAATGTTCTTATTACTTATTCATGTAATGGAAATTACAACCTTAAAAGTAGACAAATGAATGAAGAAATAAGGATATAAGGAATAAGTCTGAGAAATTGAATTCAATGGACTAAAACCCTATTTCTATCCATGCTATTATTTTGAAACTTAAAAAGGTATTGAAACAAAATCCTGGTAAATGTTTAACAAACTCATATCAATGCAAAAGTATACACGTGACATACACTAATGTATTACATAATGGGTATTATGTAACATAAAATTACAAATAATACATATATCATGAGTAATGATTAGTATATTATATGTGACAACATGTATGAAGATGACTACTATACCAATGCACTTAATGGTTTAGGATGAGACATTTGACAACCAAAAGTGATTGTTAAATACAATACTCTATAAGGGGGAAAATGAAAATTTCACCTAATTAGAATCTAGGAAGTCATTTCCATGCCAAGAAGCATTAAATAACCCTAGTAAATTCTCCCTCAATAGATTCATGAGAAATTGGCATCTTAAATTCTTGTGGACATCTCGTTTGAAAAATTCTCAATTGAAACATGCACTAAATTCTCGATTTTTTTATTGAATTATTCTCTCCCTCTTGAATTTTATTTATATAATTTTGTAGAAGTGGTGAAACAATTTGTTAATAGCCTTTCCTTTATATTAAAAGTCATCACAACTAAATTGAATGTTGAGCATTGTTGAGTAATTGAAATATTGGTTGATTTTGATATTGGCAAAAAAACTCAAAATACTAGGTAAGAGCTTTGGCTCACTAGATTCAGTGGATCATATCCCTCAACCTTGAGCAGTGTATAATAGACAACTAGAGGTCCCTCAGTACTGGTTACCCCCATAGGCAAAAGTCATGTTCTCTCATAGAGGGAAGAACACTAGGAACCTAGCCACTAATGAAGAAAAAATATTAGTTTGCTTGTGCCAATGGACAAATCATTTTATTTTGGAAATATGATATCTTGATATTACTTGAAAATCTCTTTCTAGTTACTATTTTGAATTGTTGTACCCTTTTGAAATTAGCATGGTAACTAGATCATCTCTTGATATTGTCTTAGTCCAACAAGAACACTTACCTATATTTGATTTCATAAATCTTTATTTTTAAATAGCTCAATAATTGGATTTAGTGCCAGCCTTGTTGACGTATTTTTTCCTTCTCATGGTCCATGTGTGGTTTCTTTCCCTCTGGTAACTCACAGATAGGTGATAGGAACAAGAACTAGAAGAGACGTGCAAGAGTTGTCCCATGTTAAAGAGTAAATAGGACTTATTCATATTCTTACTTTCTAGTCCTATGTATAAATAAGCTTTCATGACTCTTATGTAAAGTATCATTGTAAAGAGATTTATTCATATATTCAATTTGTAAATATTTGATTTAAATATTAGATTTTTTACAACATGATATCAGAGCCATAAATACTTGACACTCATGAAAGTCTTGTGGAAGTTAGGGTTAGATATCTAGTGCACCTAAAACTTAGGCAAAAAGTTTACAACCAACCCTAGTTTTGCTAGCCCGACCTGCCTAAGATAGAAATGGAAAGTTAGGTGGAATTAGTTGTCTACGACACCAATCCCATCATATAAATAGATTTAGCTGAGGTGTCTAAGGAAGGATGTTTCAGTGAAGGTTCTAGCATAATTATTCTCAATCTACTTAGGTGGTGGTGGGGTTTCCTCACTTTACATACTGACCTAGCCAAGACAAATTCCATTACTAGGGAAAAACATAAATCCTACTCCCTGGCGCAGATCAATATGTAAAAATAAATAAAAAGAACATGTGATTACAATTTTTTAGTTGATTGCGTTGGAATGAAGTAGGATAATAGTGATACTAGATGCCTCATTCTTACATTTGTAAACCCTTGATTAGTAGGACACCATGCCATAGGTAAGATACCCTAGTGACCCTTTATCCCATGCAAATACTATTTTCACATTTAAGTCAAGTAGTATTGTAAGTGTTGGCAAGAGATGATTGTGACTTCATCATCACATTGATTTTAGCCATTTTTTAGGTTTGCATCGAATACTTTTTTTATCAAAAAAATTATTATCTTTATAATACTATAAATACAAAGAAAAATGATTTCATGGAATTTTATTGATGACTTCTTGAGCTAAGTCACAATTAAAGAGGTATGAGACAAACCTTATTGAGACTCCCAAGAAACCCTTCAAACATAGGATTTGGTGAAGGATACTAGATTGCAATTGACATGTCTACCTAGATTTTTAGTTGAATACTTTAAGGGGTGGAGAGTATTACCTAACTAGACCATTAATATACCAACTTTAGAGACAAAATATACTGTAAGGGGTGGATAGTTGTAACATATCAATTTTGGTATTAAATCTAATTTTGAGCTATAATGCATTTCCTCTCAAAATTGAGAATCTCTTTGCTAAATTTCCACTCATATTTGTACTTCACAATATTACCTTCAAATTTGAATATCCAAATGCAGATTTGCATCATCTTGATTAAGCCACTCTATTTGGGATAGATAATACATACTTGAACCCAATTGTAAAGTATTGGTAGCAAAATCATAAAAAATATATTTTAAAGTGATTACTTTTATTATATAAAGTTATTATGAGGATAAATAAATATGGAGTCAAGAGTTGATAAAGTTGAATTATAATATTTTTAGAATTCAAAATGTATCAATGTAGACACTTGGTATAGCTTTTAGGTTAATTGGGATATCCACATCCTAGGAAATTAATTAATAAATGGCATTCACTAGGTGCAAGGATATTGCATAATAGTGATAATATAAAAAAAGCACAGGCAATGCGCTTGCATGTCATCTTCTCTACAAGACCGAGCTTCGTTACCCTAGCAATTGAGCGACGATGATCTTGCCACTTCAGGCCACACCATACCTCTCTCTCTATCACTTGCATCCACACCGACTTGTACCTTTCTTCCTCTTCATAATGGATGCTACATGCCTCCCTAACCCTAGAGCAACAATGTAATGAAATCTCTCCCCTGACCAGCAACGACAATAGAGTTGTTGTCAAGTAATGCCATCTCAAGACCAATTAAGAAGTGGAAACCCAAGTTGAAAGTTGGCGTCCTCCTCCCACTAGATTACTAGATATCTCAAAGCCCTCGCCCAACTTCTTGCTATAAACAAACATACACATCGACCATAGGCAAATCCACAACCTATAACTTTTTGCAGTCGTTGGAGAACCATCCCACAAACTCTCCTCTTCTCCTTCTCACCATTGTCGGCCTTCACCCACATGTGGTTGCATCACCATACCCAACCACCATCAGAGAACCTTATCAACTACCTACATCACCATGGAGACACCAAAACATCCTTGTCATACCTATGATGACAACCTACAACACAAGTGTTCTATTACTGATTCCTACCAGGACTCAGCCACACATTGCGACCTGATTCTAGCATCTTAAAATCAGCCACTAATCTCTACCACACCCACAATGACTTTCTACAGGGATACCACTTCCCCAGGCCAAAGAAACTTCTCCTTCTCCCATTCGTGTGCCCACATCTTCAAAGTCTCACCATCCTAAAGGGTCAACTGTTGTTAGGAGAAGGAGAAGAAAAGATTGGCTAGGCACTAATCTGAATACCAATTTCAAGGAACCGTACAAAATAAATCTAAAAAATCAGTAGCAAGTAGCTTCATCTCTTTTTATTTAGGATGATACCAAATCTCACTAGAGAAATCCTCTATGTATCTTATATTGATGAGATTTCTACACATAATAAGTCAATTATATAAGCTAACATTCAACATATATATTAAAAGCATGATCAAGTATCAAACATATATACATTTTTAGATTCATTAGACTTTCCCTGTGCATCCCTAGTATAAAATAAGTTTACAATAGCAAGGATATGGATAATCTAGATCGAAATGCCTAATAATATTAAGTATTAAATTACTAGGTCACATATAGGGGAATGTACATATGTTAATATGTGCATGCTAAATCACATGCATTCATATATATTTTAGTGTTTTGAATCTAAGAATGAATCAATATATTGGATGCTAATGATATTTCAAAAGATAATTGGAATCAAATATATCTATACACATCATGACCTAGACATATTCTAGTCCCTTTTAGTACATATGTGTATATGTATGACCTAGATAATTTATATAGATAAAATGATAGACCATTAGGAGTTAAAGAAACTCAAGGAAAGTCCAAATTAATATAATCCATTGCTTAGATTATATTCATCTCAAATACGCTATTTTTTATTACAAATTTTGTGTAATGGAAACTACAACCTAAAAATAGACAAATGAATGAGGAAATAAGGATATTAAGGAATAAATCTGGGGAATTGAATTCAATGGACTGAAACCCTATTTTGAACCATGTTTTTTTGCAAATCATAATGGTATTGAAACCAAACCCTATTAAATGTTTTACAAACACGTATAAATGAAAAAGTATACACATGACATACACTAATGTATTACATAGTGGGTACATGTAACATATGAATTTACCAATCATACATATATGAAACATGAGTAAAGATTAGTATGTTATATGTGACCACATGTATGAAGATGACTACTATACTAATGTACTTAATGATTTTAGGATGAGACATTATAACAACCAAAAGTGATTATTAAATATAATACTCCCTAGGAGCAAAATGGAAATTTCACCTAATAAGAATCTAGGAAGTGATTTGCATTCCAAGAAGCAATAAATAACCCTAGTAAATCCTCCCTTGTTAGATTAGTTATAAATTGGCATATTTGGTTATTTTTTCATCTCGTTTGGAGATTCTAAATTGGCACATTTACTAAATTCCTAATTTTGTTATTGAACAATTTATCTCCCTCTTGAATTTTATTCATTGCAAAAGTGGTGAACCAATATGTTATTAGAATTTCCCTCATATTGAAGGTCACAACAACTAAATTAAATGTCAAACATTGTTGAGTAATTGAAATATTGGTTGATTTTTATATTGGTAAAAAAATTCAAATATGGGCTAAGAGTTTTGGCTCACTAGATTCGGCGGGTCATATCCCACAACCCTACACAGTAGATAATGGACAATTAGAGGTCCCCCGGTACTGGTTACTCCCATAGGTGAAAGTGTTTTACTCCAATAGAGGGGAGAACACGAGGCACCTAGCTACTGGTGAAGACAAAATATTAGATTGCTTGTACCGATGGATAAATTATTTTATTTTGAAAATATTGATATCTTCATATTAGTTGAGAATCTCTTTCTAGTTACTATTTGAATTGTTGTATCCATTTGAAATTAGCATGGTAACTAGATCATCTCCTTGATATTGCCTTAGTCTATCAAGAAGACTTACATATATTTGATTTTAGAAATATTTTTTTTAGTGATCGAGATAACCCACCCCGGGTGAGCCCGACATTGTAAACTCTCGAGACATGAGAGTGTGTGGTCCGGTCACCCCCCTCCCACACCTAATCAGTGTGGATTGCCATTCACAAAGTGTCTTCGGTGAGGTTTGAACACAAGTCCTTCATTGGGACTTACTGAGCTCTTACCACCTGGGCTACTATGGCCGGACTTGATTTCACAAGTCTTTATTTTTAAATAACTCAATAATTGGATTTAGCACCAATCTTGTCAAATTATGTTTCCCTTCTTGGGGTCATGTGTGATTTTTTCCCTCTAGAAACTGATGGACATGTGATAGGAAGAAGAACTAGAAGAGATGTGCAAGATTTGTCCCATGTTGAAAAGTAGATAGGACTAATTCATATTCTTACTTTGTAATCTTATATATAAATAAGCTTCTACAACTCTGATGTAAAACATGATTTTAAAATATTTATTTATATATTCTGATACAATTATGTAAACATTTGATCTAAAGATTATGTCTTTACATTTTAGTGGGATCCGAAGATTGCTTGAATCCCTTCACCCATTTCTGTCTATGATGGCCTCAAAGCCAGGTGGTGAAGGGATGTATCAGGCCATGTATGGTGTTTTCAATTAGTAATATCCACAGATGGTGAGCACCAGATGTAAGAGTTAAGGAGTCATAGTTTGTAGAGTTCGAGGATGTTTTTCACTGGTGGGACTTATCTTAGGCAATCACTTCCAGCTTAGAATTTTATTATATCCTTTCATTTACAGTTGATGAAGGGAGATGTGCACTCCCAAACTCTTTATTTATATTTGATGTTTATTTTTTATTTCAATACTACAATTTTTAAAATTTACTTTGAGTCATATGTGATGAATTTTCTGTGATTAAATATATTGTTGTGTGTTGACACTTTAATGTATGATTTTGTGTTTGAGAAATGTACAAGTGTTACACTTATAGTGTACCTCTACCCAATGGTCTAGTAACAGAGTTAGAGAGTCATTATTATGTACCTTCTATTAATAGAAGCATTATTTCATGTATCTTGTTTGGAAAAGAACGATTTTCCATTTCTAATAAAGTATTTTCGAATTTCTATTCAAGATATGGGATATTCCATGCTAGTGCTTGAATGTCTTATGGTATTTGTTTATTGGATCTTGAGACAAGTGTATATAACATAAATACCAAGAATTTAAAATTAGTGACTCAAAAAAACTTATTTTGATAATGTTCTAGAGGGAACATAAATGAGAGTCAATTTTCTAGACTCATTTAATTTTGAATCAATAGAGACATGTATTTATTGGGAAAATGAGAAACACATCCTTCACTATTAATAAAAGGAAAGTGATTACTCCATATCATATATAATGATGTATGTGGACCTTTTAGTAGAAATTACTATATGTGGGTTTTGATATTTTATCACATTTATTTATGCTTTTAGTAGATATGGATATTTGTATCTCATGAAACACAAATCATAATATTTTGAGAAATTCAAAGAATTTATAAATGAAGTATAGATCCAACTTAGTAAGAATATAAAAGCACTACAACCTCATCGTGGTGGAGAATATCTAAGCTCATTGGTAGTGAATTTCTTCATGTAAAGTGGTTCAAGTTCATCCCAAACTTCTTTATAGACTTCAGATGGACGATCTCATGGAAGAATTTCTTCTCCCTTTTTAGAAGATTTGTGTCATCTCCTTCCTACATGAGGCAATATTCATACTTGATTTTCCATAGAGAAAAGCTTTTCAAGTGATCAAAATTCTCAATGTCATACTTTGACATCATGGTGGAGATCTTGATGGTAGAACTCAATATAATGCCAATTTTTAAGATATGGTGGTGATGGTAAAAGACCAAACAACAAGGCCCACTTACCTTGTTTGAAGATGAGAAAGTATGAGATCGAATGACTCGCAAAATATGTATGACAAGTAGAAACAACAAACACCAAGCAAGCAACCACAAACACATGATTTATATTGGTTTAATAAATTTTAGAATGTGAGATCCTACATACACTAAAGGAGATAATATTATTGATGGAGAGAATTACCAAGAGGAATATTACATAAGTGAGAATAAGAACATGGCCCCCGTTACACCTAAAAGCTAACTATTGAAGAAGATGGTTGCTTGGAGAGGAGATCTTGGTGACTTAAAACCCTAGGAAGAGACCTAGGTCTGTTCTTGGATTCAAGTCTTAAAAGTTCTCTTGAAGACTCTTGATGTATTTTCATGTTTGGGACTGAGTTGGAGGTCACTAATTGCGAATAGGACACTTGGTCAAAACTCCCAAAGTAACACATATTGTTTTTGAATGAAAATGTGACCCATATCTGGCTTGTAAATGTTTGTATTACAAATGCTTCTGAGATACACTCAAAGGGGGCCATATATGAATGCAACTTTTTTGGAGATCTTAAGAGACTCTCTCAACACTAACTATATTTAGTAAAAGCACAAATTTGAGTTAAATTATCATTCATAAATAAATCCTAAACAAAGGCCAAACAAGTGAAGCATTGAACCAAAATGTTAATTACTTAGCTAAATTTAACCCAAGTTATAATAAATTCTCTCAAGATTTCATCCAAAATTCTAAGAAAAAGATAAAAGGATATCATCATGTCTAATTATGTATCTCCCTCATTATCTTCTATGTATTACTTTCAGTTTTATTCTTCTTTGTGATACTACTTCAATACACATTTTCATACGTGTTTCTGTAATTAATAGGCTGAATTTGAACTATTCAAACTCGTTCAAAACTCAACCTTAAGAGAGAAAAAAAACCCTATCCTCGTTGAAAGTGACATTCTAAGCTTGTAAATATGACCCTACCTTGATCCTACATAAGTACAATCATGAACTCTTTCTATCAACTCAATGATTGTCACTCTTCATTTTAGCCCTTTCATGATCAATAATAAAGAGGACTTGGGGGCCATCAAAGTCATATCCAAGCCCTGTCCTAGCAAGGTTGGTGCAATAAAACCCACAATGTATCTCTTTTTCTTCTTTTTAAGTGGGGGTTGATGACGGTGCAAGTATACAAGTACCATAAGGTCATTATTTACTAAACTATCACTTACAATAGGTAGTATTTATATATAAGCATTGTTGGAACACACCTCACCTGGTAGGATATCATCAAGTGTAATTATGTATGTGACACATCATCTTCAATGTATTTCTTTCAGTTTTGTCCTTCTTTATCATACCACTTCAATGTATTTCTTTCAGTTTTGTCCTTCTTTATCATACCACTTCAATACATATTTACAAACTCATATATTTAATTAATAGGTTGGATTTAAAATATTCTAACTCATTCAAAAGTCAACTTGAGACAAAGAGAAAACATGTCCTCCTCCAAAGTGACATTCCAAACTTGTAAATATGACCCTACCTTGATCCTACATAAGTACAGTCATGAACTCAATGCCATGGTCCCTAACAACAATATTTGTAACTATAGCGTCGAGATTGGAGACCTAACTAAACTACTCGATGATTGCCACTCTTTTTTATCAACAACAAAAATGACTCGGGAGACAAGGTCATATCCAAGCTTCGTCCTAGCAAGGTTGGTGCAACAAAACCCACAACATATCTCTTTGCCTTCCTTTTATGTGGGGGCAAGTGACGACTGCAAGGATACTAGCGTCATAAGGTAATTATCTATTAAACCATCACTTAATATAAATCATATATCTATATATGCAATGCCCGTGCGCATGTTCCTCTGATTTAAGTTGTATATATGTAAAAGAAATACTTAGATTTGGATATGTTGCAATCATCACATTGATCTAGTAGAGGTCGTAGAAGATTTTATTGAACTTATTGCGAAGAGTTTTCAAGAATCTGAGTTCTTCACACCATGTGAAGCATAGAAAGGTGCTTCTTTAGCACAAGCTCATTGGTGATGGAATTCTTCATGTAAAGTGCTTCAAATTCATCCCAAACTTCATTGACAACCTTCATGCGTGTGACCTCTCATATGAATTTATCCTCTAAGTAGAGTAAGATGCATCTACAAGCCTTTTTATTAATCTCCTTACCAACAATACATACTGTTTCCGACTGCGTCTATCGTCCCTCATCGGACCATAATGTAAAGTAACACGTAAGATTTCCGACTGTGTCTTCGTCACTTGTTGGACCATAAATGTCGCTAGTGTTGTTGCTTTTGAGATACAATCCAAGGGGACCATATATTGGTTGATGGATGATCGTAAATACATGTGTATATGTCTAAAATGCATCCCCGAGATGGCGTAGCTCGATGTAGATGTCCGGTTCATCAAGAAAGACTCCTTAGAGAGTTTAGGACACTCCATCAACTCTAATTGATTCCAATAAAAGGATATATTTCACATTAAAAATTCAACAAGTTTGAAATAAACTATCATCCATTGACAAATGAAGCATTAAATTAGCCAAGTCAACCCTTTTACTTAGTTAATTGAAATCAGATTATTAGTAGATTCTCTCATTTCAATAAGATTTCATACTTAAATCGAAGAAAAATATGAAAGATATCATTATGTGTAGTTATGCATCTCGAACATCATCTTCCTTGTATTGCTTTTGTTTTTTTCTTCTTTATCATACTATTTGAATTTACATTTTCAAACTTGGCTCTAAAATTACTAGGTCGGATTTGAACTATTCAAATTCATTCAAAACTCAATCTTGAAAGAGAGAGAGAGAGCATGTTATCGTCCAAAGTGACACTCTAAACTTGTAAATAAGACCCTACCTTGATCCTACATAAGTAGTGGCCATGAACTCAATGCCACGGCCACTAACAACATAACTTTCAACTATGACGCCGAGATTGCGACTAACCAACCGACTCGAATTTGTCACTCTTTTCTCTCTTTCATGATCATAACAAAGAGGACTAAAGGGATATGACGGTCATACTAAAGCTCCGACCTAGCAAGGTTGGTGCAACAAAACCTACAACGCATCTCTCGTCTTTTTTTTTTTGTGTGGGGGCTAATGACGGCTGCATGGTTACAAGCACCATGAGGTCATTATGGTCTACCTATTGTTGATTGGAAAAAAAATCAATATAGCACACTTTTATAAAAATATTTAGCAATGTAACACTGTTCGTAAAATATTTATCAAAATAGCACACTTTAGCCTTAAAACGCCACTCTATGTGGAGTTTTTTGTATCCAGAATTGAAAAATGTCATAAATATTGGCGTATTTATTTTAGAAATAAAAAAAATTGAAAAAAAAAATAAAAAATAGCAAAAGCGCGGTTTCATCTTTCAACTTATTCTAACGTCAAGCTAAAAGCTCTACTTAAAGTGGCATTTTTTATTTTTTTTTTCAATTTTTTTTAATTTCAAAATAAACACACCAATATTTTTGGCGCTTTTCAATTTCAGATAAAAAAACACCATTTTGTGTGGCGGGTTCTATATAAAGTGTACTATTTTGGAAAATATGTTGCAAAGTGTGCTATATTGGTAAATATTTTTATAAAAGTGTGTTAAATTGGTTTTTTTTTTCCTTGTTGATTTTTGTTAGTTGAATTGACAACACCTGTCCACGGATGGATGGATGTGTTTGGTGCCTAAAAGTAAACATGTGACGTATTTTAAGTAATTAATCTCCACTCGTGGGCCTAGGGTCCCTAGTTGAATGTTGGTCTAAGCATCTAGAATCTATGTCCTCTTGCATTGTATTTGGGTTAGTGATCGTCTATTCTATGCTTGTCCGTCGGAGGTCTTTCCGGCCAGAATAATATATTATTTGTAATCAGTGAATATTTTTATTTGTATTCTTTCATTAATGTGTTTACTACAACTTTCCCGATCAACAAAAATCAATTACTACTCTCCCTAACAACACATGCTTAAAGGCATGACTGGTCGCTGTTGGGACACACCTCACCTAACCCTAGCATCTTTGACAATCCGTGAGAGCTACTGCATATATATAATTAATATATATTACACTGACGAGATGACGCGTGCATCAAAGCGTGGTATAGATCGGGGATCTCGTAACAGTAATATGCTTGATATAAGAAAGTCCAAAATAAAAGTGGAAAGAAAACAGAACAAACGAAAGAATTATCGAATAATTATGATGGCTCTACATCTCTACTCTTGGGCCTCGACCACAAGTCAGTCGCCTCTGTTGTTAACGCCAAATGAACGGCAGGTCTTGTGACGTGCCATCCGACGACCCATCGGCGCCGGCGTCGAAGATAGGGATGGAGCTAAAATCGGAGCTGCCCGTATCTGGGACGAGTATCGCCGCCGCGTCGCTGATGTCGGCGTCAAGGTAAGAGATGCCCGTGAAGGAGACCGCACCTGCGTCTTGCTGCAGACCGGCAAACTTGTCCAGGGAACCCAAACGGGGGAGGAGGGCATGGGGATGGGGCTGGAAAGTTGGCGGGACAGGGTCGGCCGCAATGGGGACGATATGCGGAACAAGGATGGAAGAAGCCTGCATTGATGAGGTTGATGTTGATGATGACAGAAGAGAGGGAGCATCATGATCGTGGCAGAAGGAGTTCATCCGTCGTGGAAATGGCTTGCTGCTCGGCACGCTGCAGCCGACATGAACGGTGTTCTCAGCTGCAGCGGCCGGCGACTCGGTCATGATCGCAGTGCCATTGTTTTGTGGGGAAGGGAACTGCTGATGTTTTGTCTCATGTTGTTGCACGTGTTGGTAAGTGCCGACAGGGCCCGCGCTGTGGTTGTTAGGGTTGAAGGATCCGAAGTTGGGAATGCAGCCTTGCTCGTTATGTTGCACAGCACTTCCCCAGTCACGTTTCTGTCTAGCAGCTAGAGAAGCATCCGGAGGGTATGGTACAAACCTCTGCCCTGCAATGGGACAAACAATGACATTCAATCTCTGGAAGCTACGTCCCTGGTATAGAGTGATGAAGAATCAGTTCCCAAACCTTGATGGTATCGGTAATCAGGAAGCAATCCGCTGGAATACACCAGAGGGTGTTGGGGTTTCCGGCGCCGCCTATTGTGGCAATCCAGCCGCTTCCTGCAGCTCCGTTTCCCTTCGTCGAATTCAACCAGCAGATGAAACCTGTTGAGAGAACACATATCGAGCGTCAGGGTCATTTGGATTCTTACAGAGACAAAGGAGAAATCTCAGTCCAGCAAAGACATTGTTGCCAACACACAGCAAGAACAACACAAAACGAATAGGATGATGTTAGTTACAATCTCTCTTTTTCGAACAGGGAAAGTTCCGTCGTCTACTTGGAAGCAATAAGAATGTCTGTCTATCTGTTTTCCCCCGCCCCCCGGACAGCAGAGCACATAATCTCATCTGGGAACCCCTGAGCTATAAAAATAAAGGCGCAAAGATTTCCTCCTGATTTCTTCTGTTCCAATTTTGTTTGCGTAAAGACCGAATAATCAAAATCCAGAGGAAAGAGGACGGGCATAGGACTTTCGCACATGGTCAAAACAACTCCTTTTAAGCTTTGCTTTATCACAATACCCAAGCAAGAATGAGCTTCCCTAGTAGGGTTCACTACGAAGCATGACTCATTGATAGATTGAATCCTAACTCAATAATGAATTGAAAAAGAAAGCAAATTCCATGTAATGGATCTATTTTGCAACCGTCATTCCAACACCAATTAATATTGATTAGTTGTTCGATGGCAAGTAGCTTCCTTGCACTATCTATTAAGCGCTGCAACTTGATGTTGTATTTCATCTTAGCCTTATATCTACCCTATTAAGCACCCAAATCTAAACGAACATTTTTTCGTTCCTAAAAGGGTAGCCCAACATGTATATATACAAATTGTGAATTTACAACTAAAATGAAGAGGAAAAGGCAACAAATTGTTTTAATTACCTGCTACACTGCTGGCAGAACCTCTGCTGCTTCCCTCCGACCAAAACCACTGGCGTCTTCGCGTGCTCTTCGCACACCTTGTGCCGCCGGTGGTAATCCCTGCACAAGCTAAGGTCCGAAATGCATCCGTCCACGGCACACGTCGCCGCCGCAGAACCCTTGTTATTGCTTCTCCCACTGGCACCAACCCCAGCCGCCTCCGCTGACTTGGGCCTCTTCACTAACCGGCCCACACCAGAAGGCACCTGTGCTGCCTCTTTGCAATCACGCTGATCAACGCCGCCGAAGCCGCTTCTGCGCTGCTGCCCGGACTCGGTGAAGTCCCAGAGCGCCGCTTTCGGACCCCAATCCATGGCTTGGCGCGGCAACGGACCAGCTCCTCGGTTCTGATTTCCCTTCTATCCCTCACTTTTCCGTTAGAGCAGCCAGAGCTCAGCCGATCCGCACTCCACAAGCAACTCTGGGGCAAGCTAAAGCACAGAGGCGAGCTCACCTCCCTGGGCACAACAGAGACTAATACATCCCCGAAAAGCCTTCCTACCTACCAGCTGGGGAACCGGCAAATTGTGGGGAATAAAGGTAGGGGGAACAAAGTCTGGTGGTCGCAGCAACAGAAAGCTGGCCCAGGTGGGAGGGATTCCTGCTTCATTGAGGCGAACGACGGAACATGTCCCAAATCAAAAGGGCAACAAAGTATGGAGCAGATTGCCTGATTAGGGAGTAAGGAATTGAAGGAACCGTGCAGATGAGCTTCAGAGGAGAAGACGGAGGTGGGACCAGAGATCCGGAGTGGGTTGTGGGTAGTAGTTTGGTTGTGGAACAGAGGGGGAAGGGTAGAGTGGAAGTGGTGGTGGAGCGGGTGTGGAATAGTCCTCCCGGCAGTGCGGAAAGATCCCGCCTTGGTGGCGGTCTCGGTGAGGAGGGAATCGGAAAGAAAACTATTTTCCCTTTCCCCTGATCAGAGGAGAATAGGTAGACAGATTGGAAGAGGGAAGCCCGAAGAGGCGAAGAGGGGAAAACGCGCACGGCTGCGGCGGGAGAGAAAGGAGAAGTAGAGAAACAGCGAGGAAGGGAGGTCTGGTGGGAACAGAAAACAAAAAGGAGATCGTCTGCAGCAGAAGTTTGCTTCTGCAGCAGTGGGAAAAGGGGAGAATGGCCGGCTGGTTGTGGTTTTTTTATTTCCAGAGGCGAAGAGGAGATACCCTCAAATTCCAGCAGTAAACTTGGACTCTCTCTCTCTCTCAACTGTCGCTGTTCTCTACGAGGAAATCGTCATCGTCATTTATCACCAAGACTTGTTGATGGTTAAGTCGAATAGTGACCCGAAGAAATGGTCTCAATTCCTTTATCTTAGTTTAGGGCTCGTTTGGTTCGACAGGAAATTCAATACTGCGAGTTGCAGGCCCAAAACGAGGCCGTCACATTCGTTTGTTTTACGTTTGGTACCGTGTTGTTTCGGCTTGCATATACGGAGGGCACCACAATCCCTTCTAGTCTGGTCTGTGCAGCAGGTAATAGCCGGTAAAGTATGTCTTCCGTCTCAAGAGATGGCAAACAGAGAGTCAGCTGGAGCAGGTTGGTAGCACGTGGCCGGTTATGGAGAGTCAAGGAAAACGAACTGCGCCCAAATGAGGCGCAGTCGGTTTTCACGGATTTTTCACAGACGAGCATGCTAACGTGTAGATCATTTTCTCACCGCGGCTTCAAGTTACACCCAACCAAACGTGATTAGTTAGAAAAATCAAGTACTTGGAAAACGTGTTTTAGTTTTCTGTCCAACCAAACTGGTCCTAATTAGTACAGATTTTAATAATTTTACCGAATGCTTGTGCGCATATTCCAACCGTAACACTGCTTCTAATATTGAGACTCATGAATCACGACCGTGATTATCCAATCGTGATGACATCTTCTTCCACCGTTACGAATCCACAAAGTGAGCTCATCATTTCTTACCGGACTAAAACATGCAAGCAACATCGTGGTTGACTGAGGTTTGTGATGTTTACTTTATTAAAAAAAATCAACTTGTAATTTAAAAAGACAAAATTAAAACTTACCAACTTCTCCACATTTGCATAGTACAAATATAAAGGACCAATTTATAATTTTAGAAAATAAATATTTATTTCATCAAATTTCTTTATACTCTTTTTTTATGACAAAGAACTTCTTCTGGGCAAGACGACTATTGAACCTGACCCAGCTAATGATAAATTCTGAAACCAACCTCATACTTGAGATGCACTATAGCGCGCTCAATAACGTGGGGCATCAAATTTCTTTTCCACTCTTTAGAATTCACATCCAATTCATTTCATCTCATTTTATGTAGGGATGAGTATTAGTCTCACCCATCATGATCTCTGACCAATGTGTTTGAATTACCTTTTTAGATTTGACTCACATATGAAAATTTCTACCTAGATTTTTGTAGAGTCCGCAAAGTAAACCCTGACCTGAAACTCAGATACTTGGATTCATTTATATAGTGTGTGTTAACATTTTGCATATATAACACGTGTCTTAGTGTGATACATTAGCTATAATTCTTTGAATTACATTTTATGTATAATAACTTTCACTAGTCATGTTAATAAGGCAACAAGCACACCAAATCAAAGTACATTTATATGAGAAGAAATCCACTTGATATTTAATGTATTTGTAATAATTTAGAGCATAACCTAACCATATATGTTGGATGTATAACTCACATCAATCGAATTGTGGACTGTTACTAAAATATATAATGTCTTCTCTAATCAATGGTAAGTTATCAAAATTTCAAAGTGGCTGAATGATTCTTTATTTCACCTTTAAAACATTGGATATATCATAATTTTAAATGACTATATCATTTTAGTAGATTTTATAAATGGTACATATAACTAATGGTACATATAAGTTATATGTACCAATTGATATATTTTTCCTAATCTCTATTATTTAATACATATCAACATCAATGTTTACAAATATTTTATTTTAGTATGTTATGCGGGACGATTCGACCAACTAAAAAAAATCAAATCTCTTACATAGTTTGACAAGATTTTAAACATTGTTTGAGCCCAAACAATGTTCACAATCCAACTAACAATGTTTACATTCCTGTTAAAGCTAAATATAAAGGTCATAATTTCATGTATAAATATTGATATGCATAAAAAACAAAGAAGACCCAATCATAATTTAATAAAAAGATAAATGTTACACATACTATGACACACCATCGATCACACCAACCGAGATAACCCAAAACCATAAGTGCAAAAACAACAACTAAGCATCAGGTTACCAGAAAACATGGTAAATTAAAATCGATTTATATCACCATCACTATGAGGAAACTTATTACAAAAGGTATAAAACATGTATCATATCTGTGAAGTCTATCTCGAGAAAACAAGATTAACTAATGCGGAAGCGTTCACTAAGCAGCGGATTACCAAAAATCACTAAAAATTAAAACTTTTTGTGAAGAGATCTTTTAAAAAGGTAAAGCTTTTTCATAAAGCAACATGATAAGTTATTTACAACTGATCCATCAGTACATCTCTGTAAGGTCGTATCTCGAGATTACAATCATCAACTACCATGTTAACTATATAAGGCAAGATACAGAAATCTCGAGGTACTGGACCAAAAACTCAAAAGCACTAACTATTACTCCGAGGACCTGAGAGTACAGAGACGACACATAGGACTCTAACTACATCTATATGTGGCATAACAACCAGTTCTCCACCTGAAACTTCACTACTGTCCCTGGTACTGTTGATGCTGCCCTTCACCTATTGAAGGATTTTTGCCTCCTCGCCCACGTCCACATAAAAATATGTTTCCCACGGGGTGAGACAATTATAAAATTGTCCCAGCGAGAGTTATAACTCTTCGCCAGAAACATAATTATTGCAACTTAAGAGAATAAATGTACACAAAGAAGTTATATTTCTCCGGGAGTAGTTAAAATAATGTTTAACAGATTAAACTATTCTTCCTATTAAAGCAATACAACTATACTTTGATAAACCCATATGTCATTTATCTTCTAAGAAATAGAAGAACATGTATGGCATTTATTTACTATAAAACCATTATTACAACACTAACTCTCTTTAGACTTAGATCATATATCTAATGTCTGACATTATTATTGGGGAGTCATGGCCTGTAGCCATACTTTTTCTCACAAAGTGTTAGGATCACAATTCCTCAACTTATCAAGTACCTTTCTAAATTTATCATCATGATTATAGAATCTAGGTACTTGAACTCATAATTTACCATTCACTAGGTATCATAGCATATCATTATACTTGAAGCATGTAAAGTAATTTCAATACATAAGATATCATAATCCTTACCTGGATATGATCACCTCTTAATGAAAACCTGCATGATCAATATTTACTAATAACATGCATATTGTATCATAACAACACCATACATGTTCTTCTCAAATTATATAAGTGATACCACGGCCGTGCTATCTTGCACGATCGTGCAATAAAGGACTCACCACGACCGTGTCATAATACCACAGCTGGTTTCTAGGGTTAGGATTCTCATTTAATCCAAAAAGAGTTATTCCACCTCTTAACTAGATTAGGAATAGTGATTCCTATCTCATTTCTCAATCATGGAGTTTCATGCTTAAAAGCATAACTCAGAATTAGGGTTACATGTTCATATCATCACATCTCCCTAGATTAGGGTTTACTATTCACATAGCATCACATTACTCTAGATTAGGGTTTACTATTCACATAGCATCACATTATCCTAGATTAGGGTTTACTATGCACATAGCATCACATTACCCTAGATTAGGGTTTACTATTCACATTGTAGTGAATTGAGATCATACCATCATTATTGTAACATCCCTGACCTGGGTTATGTGTTAACCCTAGATGTTTTGCTTAATAAGGTTGAGTAGATTCTTAATCTTATCTTGGGAAAAGTAATTAGGGCTCATGAGAAACTTATGTTTCAATTTTGGTCCTGTTTGAACAATGTTGGAGCAATGTTTGCTTATTTTGGACTAAAGTGCAAATTACCCAAGTTGAGGGGTCAACTTGCAAATGTTGCATGATAAGATGTTCCCCTGATGTTGAGACATCATAAGAATGAATATAATGTAGTGGTATAGTTCTCACAAGCTTGGGTACCAAGATTCAGCTTGTAAAGCAATCCCTGTGCATTAAAACCCAATTTAGGTGTAATGTGCAATTTACCCAAAACCTAGGGTTCAATATGCAAATTACCACTTCAATTAGGTCCTTAATGTTTCTTGGCATCATGTAGAGCAAAGAAAATGAGAGGGGCATCTCATTTGAATTAAGTTGGAGGAGAGAGAATCTTGATATTAAAATAATCAAGATTTAATCATAAGTGAAACCCTAATTCAATTTAGGGCAACAATGAATGTATTAATTAAAGGGCCTTCAACCAAAATGTTATTGGTTGATTTTTAATAAGGATGGACGTTCTTTTGCCAAGATAAGGAACGAAAATATCCTAAGTAGGTGAAATTCCACTCACCTTATTATAAGGAAAAGAATTTCCACTCAAAAAGATATATTAATATTATAATGGATTAAGGTGCTTATTTTCTTTTCCCTTAATCCATGGATAATGGAAGGGAGTTCGGTGGGGATAGAGATGCCCTTGCATGCAATAAACCAAGGGGGAAGTGGTGGCAACAATTTTGGAATTAAAAGACTTTTATAAAGTATCTTCTCTCTCATCAATTTCCTTATAAAAATGCCCTTTCCAAGCCAAATGAAAGGCTTTTCTCGACTCTTTTCTTTCTCTCCTTGCTTTTGCCGACCAAGGGAGCTTAGGAGGAGAAGAAAGATGAAACCCAACCTGTAGGTAAGGTTCTTGACCCATTTCTCCTTGATTTCATGGTGGAAATTGAAAATAAATTATGGATTCCTTCTTACTTTGATCTCCTCTTCAACCCTAGCCAACTTTTACAATCAAAAGCTTGAGGAAGAGCCTAGGGGGAGTTGCAAGAGCTTCATCCACCATTAATGGCGTGAGCTTGGAGCTTTGGAGCTCAATTGGAGGCGGGTTTTATAACTTAAACCCTTAAACATTGTTATTGCATCAATTCTCTATGCTTTGTTGATTGATTTCTTTAATTTGATACACTCTTGTTTCTTTGCTGCAATTTCCATCAAGAACGGTTGCTGTTCTTGGTTGTTCGAAGGAAGAGGATGATGACATCATCCTAGATGCTTATCCAAAGAAAAGTACCAAGCCAAACAGTTTTGATAGCTATTCCAAATCGTTTTAGGGCTTGTTTGGTTCGACGTCAAACCAACTCATACCGTGAGTTTTAAAACAGGAAATTCAATACTGCGAGTTGCAGGCCCAACAACAACGTCTGGTTCGAAGTAAAACGAGGCCGTCACATTCGTTTGTTTTACGTTTGGTACCGTGTTGTTTCGGCTTGCATATACGGAGGGCACCACAATCCCTTCTAGTCTGGTCTGTGCAGCAGGTAATAGCCGGTAAAATATGTCTTCCATCTCAAGAGATGGAAAACAGAGAGTCAGTTGGAGCAGGTTGGTAGCAGGTGGCCGGTTATGGAGAGTCAAGGAAAACGAACTGCGCCCAAATGAGGCGCAGTCGGTTTTCATGGATTTTTCACAGACGAGCATGCTACCGTGTAGATCATTTTCTCACCGCGGCTTCAAGTTACACCCAACCAAACGTGATTAGTTAGAAAAATCAAGTACTTGGAAAACGTGTTTTAGTTTTCTGTCCAACCAAACTGGCCCTTAATTTGATTGGCTATGCGGTTTCAGCAAACCGTTTAAAGGCAAACAGTTTGAAACTGTTTGGGAGCAAACGGTTTCAAGACCATTTGAGATGGTTGAATAAGCGTTGGAAGTTTGGGAATTTTGTTACTAATTATGTAGGCTAATTACCCACCAAATTTGAGGGGTTAACTCCAAAGGAATCGTAGGTTGAAGGCCAACCAATTAGGCAAATCGAATTGAATTAAATGCTGATTTTCAACCTGATTAACTTGACCTGTTTGGGCAAATGGTTTCAAGACCGTTTGAGTGAGTTGACCAAGCATTCACCATTTGGGATTCCTGTTCATAATTATTTTGGTTTATGACACTCCAAATTTGAGGGATTAACTCCCAATTAATCGTGAGTTGAAGGCTAATCAATTAGGGAAACCTAATTGGATTAAGTGCTGATTATCAATCTGATTTAATTGAACTTTTTGGGAAAACGGTCTCAAGACCGTTTGAGTGTGTTGCCCAAGGGTTGACCGTTTGGGATTAATGTTCCTAATGATGTGGTCTAATGACTCACCAAATTTGAGGGATTAAATCCCAAGGAATCGTGAGTTGAAGGCTATTCAATTGGGCAAACCCTAATTGAAAACAGTGCTGAAATTCCAATGAGTTAATTGGAGATTTTGGGTTGATTAGCCCAAACGGTTTCAAGACCATTTGGGGGTCACTCCAAGACCGTTTGGAGGTCTGGGTTCAAGTATAGTTGAGCATAGGTCCATGATGATTGGTTCCATGAATTCAATGGTTGAAGATCCAATGCAATCAATTGAAACATAATTAGTAGCTTGATTGATGATAAACTTCAAAGCTCTAATTGGTGTTTATAAACCCTAATTCCATCGAGATCAGACCCTAATTGAAGTTCCAATTAAGGTATGAGTTCATGACTCAATTGATGATTGAGTTGATGATCCAATTGGTTGAGATTCCATAGATTGGAATTGAGTGTTGTTGAAGTCTTGATTGACTCTTTGGTCCATGCGGTTTTGAGAGGTTTGGACGAAACGGTCTCAAGACCATTTGAGTCCAAACGGTCTCAAGACCGTTTGAGTCCAAACGGTCTCAAGACCGTTTGGGACGAAATGGTCTCAAGACCGTTTGGGACCAAACGGTCTCAAGACCATTTGATACCAAACGGTCTCAAACCGTTTGAGACCCATGCGGTTTCAAGTCCATGCAGTTTCAAAGCTTTTTGCTTAAACGGTTTCAAACCGTTTGTGATTCTATTTGGTTAATTCAATTGGATGCCCAATGCAATTGAAGGATTTATTGGTTAATCCGATTGAGTACTTAAAGTAATTGAAGGAACAATGGGTTGATCCAATTGAGTACCCAATGAAATCAAAGACTCAACTAACTAATCCAAATAGATACCTGGTGCAATTGAAGGTTCTATTGATTAATCTATTTGGATGCCTCACGTTATTGAAGGTCCAATTGATCAAACCTTTTTGGAAACCTAATGTAATTAGGTGAGAGATACCTTAATGGTACTAATTAATAATGCATAACAAATGCATGGATCCAATACATGATGAAAACCCTAATTGAGGCTGATTCCATGTATAACCCTAATAAGAGGTTGTCTACATATGAAATCACTAATTAGGATGAATAGTAAACCCTAGTTGAGGGTGTATCCATGTAAAACCATAGTTGAGGGTGCATCCATGTGAAACCCTAGTTGAGGGAGTATCCATGTGAAACCCTAACTGAGGGTGCATCCATGTGAAACCCTAATTGAGAGTGATTTCATGAGAAACCCTAATTGGAAATGATTAGTAAACCCTAATTATGGGCAACATGTTATGAAACTCTAATGAAGGGTGATTCTATATGCAATCCCTATTCTAAAAGAGGGGAGATGATATGTGAAACCTTAATCCCTAATGAAAGAATAGAATTCATACTTGAATAGGATTCAAGAGGTGAACTCCTGTAGCACGACCGTGTTAGGAAGCATGGCCGTGGTATCTTTCCTTTGCACGACCGTGCAAGGTAGCACGGCCGAGGTGGATTCACTTTGCACAACCGTGCAAGGTAGCACGACCGTGGTGACTTTCTTTGCACGACCGTTCTTGGTTGCACGACCGTGGTACTCTATGTTTGACTTAGAGTTTGTTTTGAATAGGACCTAACATGGTCTTTTTATTAATTCCTGACTTATGTATGAATCCATAGTATTGGCAATAGTTGTATATTCCAAGTAAGTGACAATTGATCACTACTTTACATGATGAATGCGATAAACTGGTGCATAAAGTATTAGGATGGGTAATACCCTAATACAAGCTAAGTATGTGAACTTAAGAAAGTTAATGGTGTTGAGGGAAGTGAGACATCAATATATTATCATATCCAACACCCCAAATACTGGTATACCTTGTTGTGATATAAGTCCAATATGATTGGATGAATGATACATGAGATGTGTGATGGAAATCCTAATCCTGGTAAAGGATTAAGGGTAATACCCTTGAATTATTAATACATTGTTTTTACATGATGTTGATACATAATTGATGTGTTGCTATCATATGTGCTAACCATGCAGGTATCATGAGATGATGGGCATAGCCAGGTATGAGCTGTGATATGTTATTAATTTGAATTTGTTTATTGGGCCTTGTGTGCCATAATATATCTTGTTGTCTGATAAGAGGTAGCAAGAGAGTTAATAGGCATCAAGTATCATACTTACCTTGGTCAAATGACCTAAAGGTGTTAGTTACCTAAGGAAGTGGTAACAATGCTCAGGTGATGAGCTAAGAGTTTAAACACCCAGAATCCCATGGTTAGGGTATTGAAATTGTGAAAGGATGAGAATTTCCAGTGGTGAATTGAGGGATTAAGATCCCAACACTTTATGAAAATAATATGGCTACGGGCCAAGACTTCACAATGATAATACCAGGCTTTAGATATATGATCTAATCCTAAAGAGAGTTAAAGCAGTGGTAATGATTCTGTAGTTTGAATAGATGTTATACATGTTCTTTATATTCCTTAAAGGATAAATGACATGTTGATTCTATCAAGTTATATTTGCAATGCTTCTGATATAGAATAATGTTCTAATCTGTTAGACATTAAAATATCTGCTGCTATACAAATATGATTCTTCCATTCATATTTATCTTCTTAAGTTGCAATAAAAATGTTACTGGTGGAGAGTTATATCTCTCGCTGGGGCAATTTTTATAATTGTCTCACTCCCGTGGGAACCACATTTTTAGGTGGATGCGGACGAGGAGACATGAATCCTTCAAGGACAATAGTAGCAGCAGAGACAGTAGTGAAGTCTCAGGTGAGACATTGGCTTTCATGTCATGTATAGTTGTATATAGAGTCCTATGTGTCGTATCTGTACTCTCAGGTCCTTGGAGTAGTAGTTAGTGCTTTTGAGATTTTGGATCAGTGTCTCGAGATTTTATACTACCTGTGTTGAGCTTAACAGGTCAGCTGATGCTTGTAATTCTCAGAAAGAGATGATGCATGATATGTACCTTTGATCCAAAAAGTAAATGTGTTATACTTTGGCTCTTGAAGAAAAATATTTATTATGTGTGGACCTCTTTGCAAAAAGTTTTAATTTTTAGTGATTTTCGCTAATACGCTGCTTGATGAACGCTTCCGCATTAGTTAATCTTGTTTTTACGAACCGATCATTACAATAGTGGTATCAGAGCTCTAGGTTTGCTGAGTCTACAGAGACATAGGACTAAGGTTGTAGAGTCTGTTCTAAGTGTCTTCCAATTTATCTGATAGTATCTTCTGCTCACATAGGAGAAGAAGAACTTGAAAATGACTGGAGAACACGAGGAACACATTGCTAAGGACAATGTTGTTGCACCAGGAGAGGGTGCATGGGACCAGGCAAGAGGAGAACAAATGCCTGAGAATTCCCACCTTGACCTAATCAGGATAGAGAATCCTATGCTATGCTCTTGAAGAGCAGAATAAGACAATTGTAATGCATGTAGAAGACTGGATACTAGTATCATAACCTAAGTTACCAGTCTTTAATGCATAAACTTTGGGCTTTGAAAGGATTCTTGAGTGATATGATCATGTTAGAACAGTGGAAATGTGGAAAAGATTAACATATGGCAAGAAAGTAGACTCTGCCATAAGTTTAGACAAACAGTACATTTGTGATGGTAGTGCCCAAGGAAGGGCCATAAGATATGAATTAAGGTAAGGTCTTTACAATTTTAGAGACATTTTCCTGGATATTCTGAAAAGACAAAGTTTTTGGTGTTACCAGTGCACTAAATGCCTAGTACGCCAGGGAAGTAGCCACTAAGTAAAGACAAAAGTAGCAACATGAGATAATTGGACACTATGGGTTGAAATCAACCTAATGTGGTAGGTGACCTTGAAGGGTAATACTTAAATAAAATATAATCACCCTGATACTTCATTTCATGATTCTATGTGTTAAAGATATTAAAGTAGTTGTTTTTGGACTTCCTTTGACTAGTCCTATAAGGACACAAGAGAGATGAGAACTTATATCTTACTCAGTGTTCCTTAAAATGTTTTATAATCTCCCTTATCTGTATGTCAAAAGATGAAATATAGAAGTGATGCTTGGAGAAAATCTAGGAAATGAAAAATCATGTGTGTACAATGATATGAAAAGTGAGGAATACGATAGCAAATAAGGTGCATACTACCTAATATCAATACTTATATACCCTGGCCAGGTATATGATTATTGAAGATAAGGCAAGTATGAAACTCTTAGATTGTTATCTTTTTGATTACTCTGATCAAGTAGTCATTCTGAAACAATCTAGAGAGTATAATGAAACTAAAAGGAAAAGCTATGTGAACATTCCCAACAAAAAGGAAAAGCTATGTGAACATTCCCAACTAAAAGGAAAAGCTATGTGAACATTCCCAACAAAAAGGAAAAGCTATGTGAACATTCCCAACAAAAAGGAAAAGCTATGTGAACATTCCCAATTAAAAAGGAAAAGCTATGTGAACATTCCCAACTAAAAGGAAAAGCTATGTGAACATTCCCAACAAAAAGGAAAAGCTATGTGAACATTCCCAACAAAAAGGAAAAGCTATGTGAACATTCCCAACTAAAAGGAAAAGCTAGGTGAACATTCCCAACAAAAAGGAAAAGCTATGTGAACATTCTCAACTAAAAGGAAAAGCTATGTGAACATTCCCAACAAAAAGGAAAAGCTATGTGAACATTCCCAACAAAAAGGAAAAGCTATGTGAACATTCCCAACAAAAAGGAAAAGCTATGTGAACATTCCCAATTACATAGAGTTTTCTAAGTTAATTATCTTTGTTAGATATATATATGTCTTTCCTTTTGATAAGTATTCTTGAGTGATTATTGAAGTATGTTCTTTTATGCTTCTTCCTTTCAATGATATGGACATCATATGTTAGGGGTTTATGCTCTACATAAACAATGATGAGGTTGAACTAATGAAAGGAGCTTTGTGTGGAATCACAGAGTTCATAATATCTCCAGGATATTAATATGATATGTGGAGACTTGAGGGCATGATTAATGAACAATCTCTTCCTCCTTTTCCTGGGATTTCGAGGACGAAATCCTTGTTAGGGGTTTATAATTTGTAACATCCCTGACCTGGGTTATGTGTTAACCCTAGATGTTTTGCTTAATAAGGTTGAGTAGATTCTTAATCTTATCTTGGGAAAAGTAATTAGGGCTCATGAGAAACTTATGTTTCAATTTTGGTCCTGTTTGAACAATGTTGGAGCAATGTTTGCTTATTTTGGACTAAAGTGCAAATTACCCAAGTTGAGGGGTCAACTTGCAAATGTTGCATTATAAGATGTTCCCCTGATGTTGAGACATCATAAGAATGAATATGATGTAGTGGTATAGTTCTCACAAGCTTGGGCACCAAGATTCAACTTGTAAAGCAATCCTTGTGCATTAAAACCCAGTTTAGATGTAATGTGCAATTTACCCAAAACCTAGGGTTCAATATGAAAATTACCACTTCAATTAGGTCCTTAATGTTTCTTGGCATCATGTAGAGCAAAGAAAATGAGAGAGGCATCTCATTTGAATTAAGTTGGAGGAGAGAGAATCTTGATATTAAAATAATCAAGATTTAATCATAAGTGAAACCCTAATTCAATTTAGGGCAAAAATGAATGTATTAATTAAAGGGCCTTCAACCAAAATCTTATTGGTTGATTTTTAATAAGTATGGACGTTCTTTTGACAAGATAAGGAACGAAAATATCCTAAGTAGGTGAAATTCCACTCACCTTATTATAAGGAAAAGAATTTCCACTCAAAAAGATATATTAATATTATAATGGATTACGGTGCTTATTTTCTTTTCCCTTAATCCATGGATAATGGAAGGGAGTTCGGTGGGGATAGAGATTCCCTTTCATGCAAGAAACCAAGGGGGAAGTGGTGGCAACAATTTTGGAATTAAAAGACTTTTATAAAGTATCTTCTCTCTCATCAATTTCCTTATAAAAATGCCCTTTCCAAGCCAAATGAAAGGTTTTTCTCGACCCTTTTCTTTCTCTCCTTGCTTTGGCCGACCAAGGGAGCTTAGGAGGAGAAGAAAGACGATACCCAACCTGTAGGTAAGGTTCTTGACCCATTTATCCTTGATTTCAGGGTGGAAATCGAAAATAAATTATGGATTCCTTCTTACTTTGATCTCCTCTTCAACCCTAGCCAACTTTTACAATCAAAAGCTTGAGGACGAGCCTAGGGGGAGTTGCAAGAGATTCATCCACCATTATTGGCGTGATCTTGGAGCTTTGGAGCTCAATTGGAGGCGGGTTTTATAACTTAAACCCTTAAACATTGTTATTGCATCAATTCTCTATGCTTTGTTGATTGATTTCTTCAATTTGATACACTCTTGTTTCTTTGCTGCAATTTTCATCAAGAACGGTTGCTGTTCTTGGTTGTTCAAAGGAAGGGGATGATGACATCATCCTAGATTTTTATCCAAAGAAAAGTACCAAGCCAAACGGTTTTGATAGCTATTCCAAATCTTTTTAATTTGATTGGCTATGCGGTTTCAGCAAACTGTTTAAAGGCAAACAGTTTGAAACCATTTGGGAGAAAACGGTTTCAAGACCGTTTGAGATGGTTGACCAAGCATTGACCGTTTGGAAATTTTGTTCCTAATTATGTAGGATAATTACCCACCAAATTTGAGGGGTTAACTCCAAAGGAATCGTAGGTTGAAGGCCAACCAATTAGGCAAATCGAATTGAATTAAATGCTGATTTTCAACCTGATTAACTTGACCTGTTTGAGAAAACGGTTTCAAGACCATTTGAGTGAGTTGACCAAGCGTTTACCGTTTGGGATTCCTTTTCATAATTATGTTGGTTGATGACCCTCCAAATTTGAGGGATTAACTCCCAAGGAATCGTGAGTTGAAGGCTAATCAATTAGGAAAACCTAATTGGATTAAGTGCTGATTATCAATCTGATTTAATTTAACGTTTTGGGAAAACGGTCTCAAGACCGTTTGAGTGCGTTGACAAAGGGTTTACCGTTTGGGATTACTGTTCCTAATGATGTTTTCTAATGACTCACCAAATTTGAGGGATTAACTCCCAAGGAATCGTGAGTTGAAGGCTATTCAATTGGGCAAACCCTAATTGAAAACAGTGCTGAAATTCCAATGAGTTAATTGGAGATTTTGGGTTGATTAGCCCAAACGGTTTCAAGACCGTTTGGGGATCACCCACACGGTCTCAAGACCGTTTGGGGGTCACTCAAAGACAGTTTGGAGGTCTGGGGTCAAGTATAGTTGACCAATTGAAGGTCTAAAGGTACCAGATCATATTGCAATTAAGTGCTGATTTGTTGATCAACTCGATGGACCAAACCTTGATGAATTTTCACTAGAATCCAAAGGTTGGATGAGCCAAACGGTCTCAAGAACGTTTGGTGGTCAAACGAGACCATTTGGAGGTCTAGGGTTGAGTATGGTTAGGTGTTTTAAGGTCTAAAGGTACCAAACTGATATACAATGCAATGTTGTTCAATTCCATGATCCAAACCTTAATTGGATGGCTTGGATTTGAGTGATATGATCGGCAAACGGTCTCAAGACCTTTTGGAGGTCATCCAAACGACCTAAAGACCATTTGGGGTCAGGTCATACCCAATTTGGATGATGGTTAAAAAGTTTCAAAGTAAACAATCTTGTATTGATGAGTGTTGTTGAATCATCGATTCTAAACCCTGATCCAATTGAATCAAACCCTAATTGATGACCAAGTGAGGGTCAACTGAGGGTCAAATCAGTTGAAGGTTGACCTACTAAACTCAATTGAAGTATGAGCATAGGTCCAATTGATGATTGGTTCCATGAATTCAATGGTTGAAGATCCAATGCAATCAATTGAAACATAATTAGTAGCTTGATTGATGATCAACTTCAAAGCTCTAATTGGTGTTTATAAACCCTAATTCCATTGATATCAGACCCTAATTGAAGTTCCAATTAAGGGATGAGTTCATGACTCAATTGATGATTGAGTTGATGATCCAATTGGTTGAGATTCCATAGATTGGAATTGAGTGTTGTTGAAGTCTTGATTGACTCTTTGGTCCATGCGATTTTGAGAGGTTTGGACCAAACGGTCTCAAGACCGTTTGGGACCAAACGGTCTCAAGACCGTTTGATACCAAACGGTCTCAAACCGTTTGAGACCCATGCGGTTTGAAGTCCATGCGGTTTCAAAGCTTTTTGCTTAAACGGTTTCAAACCGTTTGTGATTCTATTTGGTTAATTCAATTGGATGCCCAATGCAATTGAAGGATCAATTGGTTAATCCAATTGAGTGCTTAAAGTAATTGAAGGAACAATGGGTTGATCCAATTGAGTACCCAATGAAATCAAAGACTCAACTGACTAATCCAAATAGATACCTAGTGCAATTGAAAGTTCTATTGATTAATCTATTTGGATGCCTCATGTTATTGAAGGTCCAATTGATCAAACCTTTTTGGAAACCTAATGTAATTAGGTGAGAGATACCTTAATGGTACTAATTAATAATGCATAACAAATGCATGGATCCAATACATGATGAAAACCCTAATTGAGGCTGATTCCATGTATAACCCTAATAAGAGGTTGTCTACATATGAAATCACTAATTAGGATGAATAGTAAACCCTAGTTGAGGGTGTATCCATGTAAAACCATAGTTGAGGGTGCATCCATGTGAAACCCTAGTTGAGGGAATATCCATGTGAAACCCTAACTGAGGGTGCATCCATGTGAAACCCTAATTGAGAGTGATTTCATGAGAAACCCTAATTGGAAATGATTAGTAAACCCTAATTATGGGCAACGTGTTATGAAACTCTAATGAAGGGTGATGCTATATGAAATCCCTATTCTAAAAGAGGGGAGATGATATGTGAAACCTTAATCCCTAATGAAAGAACATAATTCATATTTGAATAGGATTCAAGAGGTGAACTCCTGTAGCACGACCGTGTTAGGCAGCACGACAGTGGTATATTTCCTTTGCACGACCGTGCAAGGTAGCACGGCCAAAGTGGATTCACTTTGCACAACCGTGCAAGGTAGCACGACCATGGTGACTTTCTTTGCACGACCGTTCTTGGTTGCATGGCCGTGGTACTCTATGTTTGACTTAGAGTTTGTTTTGAATAGGACCTAACATGGTATTTTTATTAATTCCTGACTTATGTATGAATCCATAGCATTGGCAATAGTTGTATATTCCAAGTAAGTGACAATTGATCACTACTTTACATGATGAATGTGATAAACTGGTGCATAAAGTATTAGGATGGGTAATACCCTAATACAAGCTAAGTATGTGAACTTAAGAAAGTTAATGGTGTTGAGGGAAGTGAGACATCAAGATATGATAGATATCATATCCAACACCCCAAATACTGGTATACCTTGTTGTGATATAAGTCCAATATGATTGGATGAATGATACATGAGATGTGTGATGGAAATCCTAATCCTGGTAAAGGATTAAGGGTAATACCCTTGAATTATTAATACATTGTTTTTGCATGATGTTGATACATAATTGATGTGCTGCTATCATATGTGCTAACCATGCAGGTATCATGAGATGATGGGTATAGCTAGGTATGAGCTGTGATATGTTATTAATTTGAATTTGTTTATTGGGCCTTGTGTGCCATAATATATCTTGTTGTCTGATAAGAGGTAGCAAGAGATTTAATAGGCATCAAGTATCATACTTACCTTGGTCAAATGACCTAAAGGTGTTAGTTACCTAAGGAAGTGGTAACAATGCTCAGGTGATGAGCTAAGGGTTTAAACACCCAGAATCCCATGGTTAGGGTATTGAAAATGTGAAAGGATGAGAATTTCCAGTGGTGAATTGAGGGATTAAGATCCCAACACTTTATGAAAAGAATATGGCTACGGGCCAAGACTTCACAATGATAATACCAGGCTTTAGATATATGATCTAATCCTGAAGAGAGTTAAAGCAGTGGTAATGATTATGTAGTTTGAATAGATGTTATACATGTTCTTTATATTCCTTAAAGGATAAATGACATGTTGATTCTATCAAGTTATAGTTGCAATGCTTCTGATATAGAATAATGTTCTAATCTGTTAGACATTAAAATATCTGCTGCTATACAAATATGATTCTTCCATTCATATTTATCTTCTTAAGTTGTAATAACAATGTTACTGGCGGAGAGTTATATCTCTCACTGGGGCAATTTTTATAATTGTCTCACTCCCGTGGGAACCACATTTTTAGGTGGACGCAGACGCGGAGACATGAATCCTTCAATAGGTGAAGGACAACAGTAGCAACAGAGACAGCAGAGAAGTCTCAGGTGGAGACATTGGCTGTCATGACATGTATAGTTGTATATAGAGTCCTTTGTGTCGTCTCTGTACTCTCAGGTCCTTGGAGTAGTAGTTAGTGCTTTCGAGATTTTGGATCAGTGTCTCGAGATTTTATACTACCTATGTTGAGCTTAACAGGTCAGCTGATGCTTGTAATTCTCAGAAAGAGATGATGCATGATATGTACCTTTGATCCAAAAAGTAAATGTGTTATACTTTGGCTCTTGAAGAAAAATATTTATTATGTGTGGACCTCTTTGCAAAAAGTTTTAATTTTTAGTGATTTTCGCTAATCCGCTGCTTGATGAATGCTTCCGCATTAGTTAATCTTGTTTTCACGAATCGGTCGTTACAATTATGTATGAAGATTACTTCCATTCATGTCTTCACTTAGGTTAAGATTCATTGATCATCATAATTAGGGTTTCCATGATCCCATTGTAAAGGATCATACCCTAATCATGTGTATTCATACATGTTGGAAGTATATTACTTGATTCTAATTCATATTAGGAGTCTTCTCTCACCTCTTATTATTAGATGATGTTTACATCTCTTATTATTAGGTTAGGTCAATTCAACCTTGATAAAATAAGTCACATTATTACTACAATGTTCATTAGGGTTTGCTTGATCAAGAGGTGTTGACTACTTAAACCCATCAAGGGTACTTTAGTAATGTTCACCATTGATCATAACATGCTTCAATAAACTAATTAATTGTTCCCTTAATGTCTTTAGATATCATTAGGATTTATATTAATCAACCATTAAACCATCTAAGCATTTAAAGCATTAAGCAATCTTGACCTTAAAAGACCCCAAGCGGTTTTGCACTTTGAACCTCCAAATGGTTTGAAACCGCATGACCATCAAATGGTCTTGAGACTGTTTGGTCCCAAATGGTCTTGAGACCGTTTGGTCTAAAATGGTCTTGAGACCGTTTGGACTCAAAAGGTCTTGAGACTGTTTGGTCCAAACACCCTCAAAACCGCATGGACCAAAAAGTGTATTAACACTTCCAATTGAGTTAGGGTTTTCAATGTTGAATCCCTCAATCGTTCATGCCATGGTTAACCATTTATCAATTGAGCCAATTAAGTTAATACTCAACTGATGTGATCATCAATTAATCCTCAATTGATCACCAATTAGGGCTTGGATGGATTGGATTAGGGTTGGAATCGATCATCCTTCAATACTAATCAATGTAAGACTAGTTACCTAGAAACCATAGAACCATCATCCAAATTGGGTATGACCTGACCCCAAACGGTCTTGAGGTCGTTTGGATGACCTCAAAACGGTCTTGAGACCGTTTTCCCATCATATCACCAAAATCCAAGTCAACCAATTAAGGTTTGGATCATTGGATTGATCACCAAAACAGCAATTGATTACACTTTAACTTAATAACATTGGATCATCAATTGCTTAACCATACTCACCCTTAGACCTCCAAACGGTCTTGGGTGACCTACAAACGGTCTTGAAACTGTTTGTATGAGCTCCAAACGGTCTTGAGATCGTTTGGCTCATCCAACCCTTGGATTCTAGTGAAATTCTATCAAGGATTGGTCTATCGAGTTGATCAACAAATCAACACTTAATTGTAATATGATTTGGTACCTTTGGACCTTAAATTGGTCAACTATACTTAACCCCAGACCTCCAAACGGTCTTGGGTGATCCCCAAATGGTCTTGAGACCGTTTGGGTGATCCCCAAATGGTTTTGAAACCGTTTGGGCCAATCAACCCAAAACATCATCTTTTTTTTTTTGAAGTCGGACACTTTCATTCATATGAAATCAAGGAACAAAGAATACATCATTCTCGGTTGCTTCCCTCCAAAGAACAGGCAAAGTAGCCCGTCTAGAGGTCTTCCCTCCAGAAAGAAGAGCATCCTGAGCAATGAGATGAGCCAAAGAGTTTTGTGCCCATTTTACATGAATGAAACTACAAGAAAGGAAAAAAAGAAACTACACTACGAATATCCGCAGCCAGCAAACCAAGGTAACCGGAGTGCTTTTCCATGTTCTTCAAGGCGTTTATCACATTCAGGGAATCCGAACATAGGTAAATATGGTTCTGTGGTGGCACCGTGTCTCGAGCAAGAAGAATTCCTTCTCTAGCAGCCATAGCCTCCGCAATGTCTGACGACCAATCAGCTCTCATGCACCTTTGTGTTGCACCCATGAACACTACATTCATCCCCCTAATCACACCACCTACCGCACATCGTCCGTCCGACTTCACTGCTGCGTCGACGTGAATGAAGACACATCCTCTCACCCGCCCCTCCGCCTGCATTGTCCGCGCAGCAGCTCCACCGGCCTCCTCATCGGTCCGCCGTCCCCTACTATCGGTCCCTTGCTGTCCGTCCTCCCATCCCCACTTGTATCGCCGGTAATCAGCTACCATTGCTCGGTATGACTGCAGGATAGGCCTCGGAAAAGGGGGCTCGTCTTGGAAGATTTTGTTATTTCGGCACATCCATATGGTCCACCAAACCACCACGATCTCATCCTTCTCCTCCTCCGTGCTATTTCTAAGCAGCTCCAAGAGGCCGTCCTGTAAGTTTTGCATGCTTCCAAGGCGTGGCATAGGTTGCAACCAGCTCTCCCTCATCACAACTTCCGCCCCCGAGCAGTAACATAACATGTGTTGGATAGTTTCCTCCTGTTGAGCACAGATTGGGCAAACCCCATCATCCATAACATGTCTGTCTCTAAGCCTGCTACGTGTTGCTAGGCTCCCCGTAGCAATGCGCCATAGGAAGTGTGATAGTTTCGGAGGCCACCTCCTTCCCCATATCAATCTCCACAGGTCGTGCGGTACCACCCTATTTCTTTCCCGCAAAGCTGCTCCTCCCAACTTCCCCAACCAATAAGCCGAACGGACAGTGAAGAAACCCTTTGTATTTGGCCACCAAAAAATGCCGTCCTCCTGCTCAGTAATAGGAAGTGGAATCTCCCTAATCAAAGCAGCCACATGCCTAGGGAAGATATCCAGAATCTTGTCCATGTTCCATTCTTTTCATCCCTCCACCATCAACTCGCTAACCGTGCTCACCTCGGCAGCCTCCTCCGACCTGTAACGTGAAAGATCCCCCTCATCTCCATGCAGCCATCTATCCTCCCATATGTCCGTGTCCCGACCATTTCCAATACTACGTAAGACTCCATGCAGAAGAAGAGATTTTGCGCCCCATAGACTTCGCCACGTGTAGCTTGGAATGAGACCCAGTCGAGCATTCATAACATTTCCATTCGGGAAGTACATAGCCTTCAGAACTCTAGCCGCCAATAAGTCTGGTTTGGTGAGCAGTCTCCATAGTTGCCGTGCCAACAATGCTTGGTTAAACGTCTTCATGTCTCTGAAGCCCATTCCTCCTTCCCTTTTCGGCTTGCATAGCCCCTCCCAACATAACCACGAAATCTTCCTTTCCCCCGCTTTCACCCCCCACCAGAATCTGGACACCATAGAATTGATCTCCTCAATGATCCCCGTTGGTAATTGGAACACACTCATTACGTATGTAGGGATAGCCTGCACCACAGCCTTGATAAGCACCTCCTTTCCCGGTTTGGATAAGGGACGTTCCTTCCATCCTTGTAGTTTGTTTCCCACTCTGCCAATGATATACTCGAACACCTTTTTCTTTGACCTCCCAATAGCAGCCGGTAGACCCAAATAAGATGCTTGCTTGTCCACTTCTTTGACACCCATCAGATCCCGCAACTCATCTTTTTTGCTTCTTGGTATCTTCTTGCTAAATGCAATTTCGGACTTGGTGAGGTTGACCTTTTGATCCGATGCCTGTTCATACTGGCTGATTATTTCAGCTATTTTCAGGCATTCATTCCTTGTCCCTCTAGCAAAAAGAATACCGTCATCTGCAAAAAATAGATGTGAGATCTGAGGGGCCCCGCGGCACACACTCATACCATGAATGGTATTCGTGGATACCGCGAGGTTCAAAAGTGTAGAGAAAGCATCCGCACATAGAATAAAAAGATAGGGAGAGAGCGGGTCACCCTGGCGAAGTCCTCGTGAAGGCTGAAAGGTGTTTGATCTTTCCCCATTGGCCGTGAACGTGTGAGAGACCGAAGAAACACAGTCCAACACTCTATCACACCACCGTCTTCCAAACCCAAATTTTTCCATTACTGTCTTCAAAAACTTCCATTCAATTCTGTCATAGGCCTTCATCATATCAAGCTTCAAAGCAATGTGTCCTTTCTTTCCTCCCCTCCCTCGTTTCATAGCATGGAAGCACTCATAAGCAATTAAGGCATTGTCTGTGATCAATCTACCCGATATGAAGGCACTTTGATGTTCAGATATGATACTGTCCATGAATGGCTTGAGACGATTGGAGAGCACCTTTGTAGCTATTTTATAAATGACATTACACAGGCTAATAGGCCGAAAATCAGCCACCACCCTTGGTTTTTTAATCTTCGGGATCAGCACTACCAAGGTATCATTGTACTCCTTGCAAAAATAATCACCCTTCCACCACCCCTTAATGTAATTTGAGATATCCTTACCCACTATCTGCCAAAACTTCTAATAAAACATGGGTTTCAAACCATCCGGGCCGGGCGCTTTATTAGGATGCATCTGGAAAACTTCTTTCTTCACTTCTTCATCCGAGATATCCTTTTCCAACATATCAGCTATAGTATTGCTTACCATGGTTTTTATCCCAGCCACCGCAGCCTCCATATCCACCGGGTTGGAAGATGTGAAAAGGTCCTGATAGAAATCTTCAATGATGCCCAAGATATCTTTATCCTTTGTTTTCCATATTCCGTAAGATTCTTTAAGCCCAATAATTGTGTTTTTCTTCAGCCTTTGAGACCCTTTATGGTGGAAATATGCAGTATTACTATCGCCTTCCTTCAAATCCTTAATTCAGGCTCTAGCACACCAGAAAGCTTCATTTTCCCTGTGTAATTTTTCCAATTCTCTAGATAGCTCCTCACATCTTTGTAGCACTCTACCATCCGGCCATTTCCTCTGCTCCTCCCCTAGCCTTTTCTCAGTATTTTTGATCTTCTTTTTTATATCTCCAAACTTGACATCAACCCATGTAGCCAGGTCTTCGCTAACACCCTTTAATTTATCTTTGAGATCCATACCACTATATGCCTCCCATGAATTTGTCACCGTAGTTGCACAACTTTCCTCGGACAACCACATAGGTTCAAAGAAAAATCTGGATTGTCTCTTCCGCTGTCTTTCTTCCCCTACCAAAGCCGAAAGAATGATAGGTGCATGGTCAGATTGATAGAATGGAAGATGGTGGACCCAACTACCCGAATATTTTCCCCTCCACTCTTCAATCACCAGAAACCTATCCAACCTCTCCTCCACAAGTGTCTCTACCGATAGACCTCGCCTCCAAGTGAACGTGTTGCCAGAATACCCCATATCAAGAAGAGTGCAATCATCTATCACATCCCGAAACGGCTTCATAAATATGTCTGGTTTCATCGGGCCACCCCTC